>JAWNPL010000173.1:20807500-21367500 GCA_035047545.1 Drosophila paranaensis | reverse complement strand
ACTCGATCTTTTCGTGCTATACAGGAACCTACATAAAATTTCAAGTCTCTAGCTCTTATAGGTTCTGAGAACGACGCGTTCATACATACGGACAGACAGACGGACAGACGGACAGACGGACGGACGGACAGACGGACAGACGGACAGACGGACAGGGCTAAATCGACTCGGCTACTCTCCCTGATCAAGAATATATATACTTTATGGGGTCTGCCACGCCTCCTTCTCCCTGTTACATACATACGCCTTCCAACAAAAACATTATACCCTGATTTTCCCATTTTCAATGGGTTCAGGGTATAAAAATTTCAGGTCTCTAGCTCTTATAGGTTCGGACGGACAGACGGACATGGTTATATCCACTCGGATTGTCATCCTGATCAAGAATATATATACTTTATGGGGTCTACCACGCCTCCTTCTGCCTGTTACATACATACACCTTTCAACAAAAACATTATACCTTGAATTCCCATTTTCAATGGGTTCAGGGTATAACAAGTAAGAAAACTCTAGTCGAGACCGCTCGACAAGGGTATACCCTAAACCCTATGAAGAACCGTTATTCCAAGCATTCTTTGTTTCTTTTATATACACATGCATATGTACGTTCATTACAAGCAAAACGTACACACACACGCACAGGCGCACGCACACACACACGCCAATCGGTGCGTCAGCTGTTCTTTGGCTGCTTTGCATGGCAATGCTATGGGAAATTAAATGTTTAATAACTTTTTTTCTAGAGTAACGATTTTGATCAAACTTGTTGGGCGTGATCATGTCATCCATATGTATGTATGTGCCAAAGCACAAGTCTCTAGTATTTGAAATACGGGACTTACAAAGGCGAAGGGGGCGAAGGGGGCGTGGCATCCAAAATTTAGCAAAAACCGAAATTGTGTAATGCTCACATAACACTAAATGCAAAATTTGAAGACTCTAGCTATAAAGATGAATTATATATAATTATATAACGGAGCATCGATTTCGTTTTTAATCGATAACATTAAAATTAAGACAGTTATCGATTTTTTTTAACAAACTCGATCTTTTCGTGCTATACAGGAACCTACATAAAAAATTTCAAGTCTCTAGCTCTTGTAGGTTCTGAGAACGACGCGTTCATACATACGGACAGACAGACGGACAGACGGACAGACGGACGGACAGACGGACAGGGCCAAATCGACTCGGCTTGTCTCCCTGATCAAGAATATATATACTTTATGGGGTCTGCCACGCCTCCTTCTCCCTGTTACATACATTTCAACAAAAACATTATACCCTGTTTTTCCCATTTTCAATGGGTTCAGGGTATAAAAATATTATTTATATACAAATAATTCCAAAAAGAGAAATAATAATTAAACAATTTTTAAAAATATTTAAATAATTAAATTTAACAAATTAATAATAATAATTAAATGAATTTGTTTAATTCTGCAAGCTGTACTTCATTCTGATGATCTATTCTAAACAGAAACTCGCATACATTTTGCTTCTCGAATTGCGCTTCTCTGCTTTTGGTGCCCGCATTACTCATTACCCCAATGTGTCACGGAAAACCGCGTGTGGAGTCCCTGCCCCTGCTCCTGTTCGAGCGGCTGGCAACTGAATCTACCCATTGTCGACGCGAACACACAGGCCTCGGGCGTCTTATCGCCTTAAACCACTTTAGTGTCAGCCATGATGACAGCGGTCGGTCCAGCGGACTAACTGTGAACATTGTCGCCTTTTTTCTGCCAGCCGCCAACGTCCTGTTGTTGTTGTTGATGTTGCTGTTGCTGGTGCTGTTGTATGGGCTGACCATTTAACGGAGTGGCTGTCGCAGTCGTAGCATGTTGTCTGTTAACATGCCCAGTGGTCTTGTCGACATTGCGATAAAAAAAAGAAGAGAGAACGCAAACAGAGCCACACACTGGCAGCAGCAACGAGGAATTTACGTTTTCGGCCATAATGAGGGTGATTTTCGTATTTGTGGTAGATTTGTCCACTTAGCAGCATGACCACAGCCCGAACTTGGTTTTTGATGCTCTTGCAATTTGCCGGCCGTTGGGCGTTAAGGCAAATCATTTGTACATTCAGCACAGTGGATTATCGTAGGCCTGCTGGCTGGCTCAGCCGTGGCTGCTCCTCAGATGATAATGTTCATAATTTGTAACGCCTGCATATATATGTATATGTACACATATATTTGTATTTTTTGTTTTTTTTTTTTGGCTATTTTGCGGACAGCAGCATCATGATATATGCGCCAGCATGCCTGACAATGATTTTGGCTAATGAGCGAGCCAAATATCTTTTGTTTCAGCCCGGCCAAATGTTGGCGGGCGTTTTACTTTTTTAATTGGCATTTCTGCTGAGGTGGCGTCAACTTTTTTAATAAAAAAGCTAAGCAAGAAAGGAATTTACATTCCGTATGCATGCAAATGAATGCCCAGATTCAGGACAGTTCCACTTCATTCCAATCCAGTTGATTTTCATTACCATGAAGCGGGGTGTTAGCCAAGTCCGCCAAGTGCTGAAATGTGTACACTATTGTCTACGGATTTTCAATATTATTTTCTGTGGTCGTCCGCCCGTATCCCGCATCCCCTCCTGTCCCCAGTGAGAACCCCAAGCAGCTGAACCTGAATCTGAACCTGACGCAGAGCTGTCTTGGGTTCATTGTGCGACGAATGTCGAGGATGTTCATTGTAGCCGATTTCAATTGGGCATTTTATTTTATATTTGAATTTTAAAATTCCTTCCGCTCCGGCGACAGCAGCCAACAGCAGGCGACAGGAAAATGGACAATTTCTGTTTTGCGGCAATTGATTGGCAAATATTGTCCGGCCAAATGGCCAAGGCGAAAGGTTTACTGATTAATGCCAACTGACAGCAAGTCAGCCAAGTGTTTTTTGTATTTTCTCTCCTTTTTTTCAAGTTATTCAGTTGCCGGATTTGAAAGAATAGCAAACAGAGTTTTATTTGTGCTTCAAGAGAAATTAAATATTATATGTATATATATTTATTAATCATTCTATATTATATTTTTTTTATATAAAAAGCTAGCTTTATTGTTAGGTAGACAAAATTTATATGTATTTTCTGAAGGTGGTTGCTTAAGCCTCAGTTCTCTTTCAGAAACCTGAAGTTAGTCAAATTTATTCTTACAACGTAATTACGCTCTTACGTAATTGAACTCTAACAGATCTCTGTTACGCTCTGTTGCGATCTTATGTAATTCAGCTCTTACGTAACGAAACTCTGTTAAGCTCTTAAGAACTTAAGCTCTTACGTAACTAAACTCTATTATGCTCCAACGCTCCAAGATGGAGATGAAGATACGCTGAGAGAGCGCAGCACACGTTCTCTTTACAATAACTTAAAATATTTATTTATTTATTTATTTATTTATTTATATATATATATATATATATATATATATATATCTATCTATATATATATATATATATATATATATATATATATATATATATATATATATATATATATATATATATATATATATATATATATATATATATATATATATATATATATATATATATCTATAATAAATATTATTGCTTAATATTATTAGCTATTTAAGCACTTACCACGCATTGAAAAAGAAGAGGTCCACTGCTCGACTATCCACCAGATCAAGCATCCGACTAAAGAAACGCTGTTGCAGGCGCGCCTTTATATAGGACGAGCCAACCAGTCGAGCTCAAACTCTCGTCGACTTGTTGCCGAGCTATTTTGTACTCTCGATCAGTGGACGATCATTGGGCGATCAGTGGGCTCGATCAGGTATGAGCAGCAGCTGCCGTGTGACGTCTTCGAGCTTATGTTGTTTGTAATGTAAAAACAAGGGAGAAAGTGTTGCACGCATAGAGGCGAATTTTAAGTGTTATTTTACAATTGTTCTTGCAATCATTGTTAAATAAAATAAACAGACAGAAGAAGAAATATATAAATACATATTTATATATAAATATCTATATATGTGGCTTTGCTTCTGGCTCTGCTCTAACTCTGCCTGTGGCTCTGCTTCTGGCTCAGCTCTGACTCAACTGTGGCTTAACTGTTTTCGCTCCGCTCCTGATTCGGCTCAACTGTTTCTCACGTCTGGCTCTGCCAATGGCTGTGCCTCAAAACTTCATTAAAACTTCGAGCCAGCCCTTTCGGAGGAGTATGACAACTAACATTGTGACAAGGGTATTTGATATACATTTATAGATACATAGATAAAAAAAAATAAATATTTAATTAAACTAAGCTTTAAGTTTAATTTCAGTGATAAGCAAAAATATGAACCTTAAACAAAGGCTTTCCTGTAACCAAAAGTTTCTTGGCAAATCTGCGTCTGTTTTGGCAGATTTCAAGTCAAGTTTTGGGAGTTAACTTTGCACTTAGCAGCTACCAAATACACATGACGACTCATCCATGGCGGTATGCACAATTTAAGGCGTCTATAAAAAAGTTGGCCAATTCGTAAGTCGCATGCAAATTACAAGCAATAAAACGGGGCACGTCGTTGCTGGAGGCTGGGGCAGACACACTGCGACGCCCACAAGCCAAAGCGATTATTCTTTATTGTTTAGACGATGGCTAAAACAACAGAAACAACAGAAACAACATGAGCAGCAGCAGCACAAATAACATGAAACAGCCGCTTGTAACAATTCTCACATCATACGATTGGCATTGAGATTGCGTCTTGGTATTGGGAAATTCCCAAGGCTGCCATATGAAAGCACGACTAGACAGGCGATGGGCACGAGACACACACATGCCCACACAGGCTTTCAATATGTAAATTTGTCATTGAGCAAACAAAAAAGGAGTGAAATAATCATAAAAATGTCAAAGACGGCAACGAGGGCCGTGGAGGGAGCTGTGTTTGCGACAAAATCCTGAATTGAATTTTTATCTATTGTATAGGCAATAAAGTCACATTGTCAGCGCCTGTATAAAATTATTATTTACACTGAAAGAAACACAAAAAAGACAACGGGCTCAACCGGGATTTGAACCCGGGACCTCTCGCACCCAAAGCGAGAATCATACCCCTAGACCATTGAGCCGCTTGCGAACGAGATGCATTTTTAACAAATTTTGTACTGCTTTTCTCCGTTTAGTTTTGGCAGCAACTAAAATTGCTCTTAGCTTAAATTATTTATCTAAGATAACAAAACTCGGAGCCACTAATTTATACAATTCCAACCGGTTATGCAGTTACTTGATGCTTCACTTTTGCCTTTGTCTTCTCAGCTTTTTTCTTAATTGACGCGCTCGCAGCTGTGGACGAACTTATTTTTGTCTTCATTTTCTTCTTTTGTTATTAATAATAGGTTTTAATAAATTTTACCCTTATCTTTCGGGCGTTGATTTATTGACTTTTAAACGCTGCACTTTCTCAACACGCAGCTGACTCATCAAATTTGTTTTGTCTTCTGCCTTTTGGCATGCTTTTAATTTAATTTGAAAAGTTTTGCCCGCCCATTTGGCGCATTAAACCCTTTGACCTGCGCGCAAAAAAAAAATATATATATAAAAATTCCGCCGGGCAAAACAAATTTGGAAAAAATAAGTAAAAAGATGTCCCATAAATAATTATGATAACTGTCAGAATTTTATGCGGCGCTACAAATTGCCACGCCCTTCGTAATCACCCACCCCTGAGCTGAAATGAAATTAAAAAGCTTTGCTTTCAAGGCTGGCCGAAGAAATGCGAAGACTAAATGATGGGTGGAAAACCTAATTGCCTTAGAAACTTTTTTGCAGACAATATGCCAATTAAATATGTGAACTATGTTTTAACTAACTAATTATTTCAAGTCTTTGCTTGAATTATTCTATATATTCTTCAAAATCTATATACCTGCACAAGTTGAGAAGATTCAAAAGTTTGTTTGCAGATCGAAAAATATCTTTTTCAGCTTAAATTTTTAGCTTAGCTTGGCTTGGTAATATGTATATATAAAAGAAACTTTTAAGTCCTTTTTGCTCGCCTTAGACAGCTGAAAGTTTTTGTGTCGTTATAAATCACATGGCTATAGCCATAGAAGATTTATGAGCTGCTAAATATGCTAACAAAACAATGAGGGAGAACTTTAGCTGGCTGTTTGCGGCTTTCTCTGCTGTCGATGGAAAAGTTTAGTACAACTTTAAACAAATATCAAAATTTTAAATAAAATATAGTTCATATATCTATATATATATATAATTCTCTTGTCACAATGTTCGTTCCCATACTCCTCTGAAACGGCTGGTCCAATTTTCATATGCATACACTGCGCGTCATCAACACACGCGTCACTAACGCAGCTATGACACGAGTGAGCAGCAGAAGTTTTTGGGATGCTTGCAGCAGCAGCAGTAGCAGCGAGCCTTCCCATTTGTCACCCAATGATCGAGTGTAGAAACTAACTCACAAAAATGCTCAACAGTTGAGCTCAACTCGGAGTGGGAATGGAGTGGGCAAAGCGGCCCCCTATAAAAGGCGGGCCTGTGAAACGCTCCTTCAGTTGGATTTCCAATCTTGTGGTGTTCAGTCGTGCAGTTTGGTGGTGTTAAATATTTATTTAGTTTAATATTGTTAATAATTTTAAGTACTATATTAAGTTGGAGTGTAATAGTTAATAATTTAAAGAAATTGTTTATAATAATTGTAGTAATTTTTATCATTAAGCTAAATATAATATATAAATATAAATGCAGATACATACATATAATAATAATACATATTTATGTTTATAATAATAATGACATACGCATAGAGTTAACCTGTGTATGCTCTGGAGCCATACTCTCTCCCGCTCTCTGAGGAATATGAAGTTTGTCTTGCAGTGTACTAAGCCTTAAGCTCAGGCACATACATACATACACATGACAGAGTAGTGAGTGCAAGCAAGAGGAAATTATTCATAGTGAGAGCTGGTGGGAGCAACGGGCATATCGGTTGATCACACACGCCTTGGGATTGGTCAACTTGCAAAGCTTCGTTGAGTGAAAACTTACGCATACAAGCATATACATTTTTGAATGGTGAGAGTAACGTACCTCTCGCTTGATCATACAGCGCCTTGGGATCGGTCAGCTTTGTTGAGAGCGCAAGAGAATAACGTTTAAAGGCACAAAGTGCGTGAGTGATTACGATACGCAATACGATACGCAATACGATACGCAATACGATTCTCAATACGTTACGCAATACGATAAGTAATACGATGCGTAATACGAATAACGTAATATGAATTCTGGTTTAAATATGGATAGATATACACGACACATACATAATAATATATGAATTAAGTTTTATATGTTACGTAACTCAAATAACGTAATTAATATTACGTATTACATACTTTACGTCACGTGCTTTGGCTGCTTATATTACATATACATATAATGCATATAGTTACGACCATTTTCTATACATATGTCTATGGCACTCACTTCGGGCTTGTATATAGCTTATATATAGATATATTGTATATGTCAGTGTGCGAATGTCTACGGTTTTTGTGATTGTATTTTTCTCACTGTTATTTTTCAGTCAAACGGATACGCAGTGCTGGGTCCTAAATAAACAGAAAGGTTTTAGTATGTAAAACTCTAAAAAAAGCCATTGCAGACTGAAACACAAAAATAGCATTAAAAAAAATATAAATAAAACAAAAATTGATTAACAATTTTAATACAGTTTTCAAGTCGATGGCTGAGTTCACATTGTTTTTTTCTTTGTTGCTGCAGATTATGAAAACGATTCCAATTAATGCTTGAGCACTTTTCTAGGATTCCACTTAAAGGCCATTAACCATTAAGAAAGCGCTACAAATTTTTACACTTTGCGTGCCAAAGGCAACAAACGGCAAAAGCAACAAACAAACTAACCAAAATGACAACCGAAATAACAACAACAACAACAGTAAATAGAGTTTCTTTTATTTATTTATTTTTTCAAGAACTTTTTACCTTTTGCCCAAACCCTCATTTTCAAGTGTTTCGCTGGGCGCCACTTAGTTATTCTGTTGTTGTTGTTGTCGGAAAAAGCCATTAGAAAAAGGCTGCTTGGGTCTGAAGTGGTTGTGGCGTGGGGGTGGCATTGTTTTTGTTCGACTAAGTCAACAAGGTCGAGGGTTAATGAAAGTTGGCCGATCGCACCAGTTGCCAGCTCCTTTTGGCCTTTTATTTTTCTTACACTTTTTTGTACTTCGACTCACTTTGCTCGACTGGAAAAGTCGAGCATTCCAAGTTGTAGACATACCTTATAACTTTGAGTCATTATATTATTCATAATTCTTATACAGTTTCATAGTTTGATCATTGAATTGAACTTATCCCGCTTTTTCTGCTTCGAGGCTTGATGCTTTTTTCGCTCGCTATTCTTTAGCAAAATCTCTTGAAACTGGCGGCGCATGGGCAGAGAGAGGCCCGTGTTGCGTAGATCTATATCTTCCAGCATCTTATTACAGTTGATGATCTTTAGCAAGTGCTTGCCAAAGTCCTGTCAAATACAACCCTTGAGTCGCTAAGACTTATTTCGAAAGTGCTGCACTCACCTGTCCCAGTTCATTGTTTGATAGATCAATGCTTAACAGCGTCTTCTGCTGGCATATCAGCATCATGAACAACTTGGTTATGCTCTCGCTTATGGAGCAGCTGGCCAGATCCAGCTCCCTGATGGGCATCGTCTGCAGCGTGTGGAAGATGGCTGCGGCGCCATCGCTTTGAATGGGATTCAGCCGCAGCACAAGACGCACGAGGGGCACATGAACCAATGTTCGACTGAGCGTGTAGGCGCCTTCCTCCGCTAGGAGGGGTTAGCATTAGTCAATAATATTGACACAAAATAGACTTGCTACTTACTTATTTTGTTGTTGGTTAGATCGAGGACAGTGAGGGTGGCAAAGGATTCCTTGCCGCAGGTTTCGAGGAAACAGCGAATGCCCGCATCGCCCACGGCGCAGTGCTGCATGGATAACTCCTTCAGGTGATGGCAGCCCTTGTCTAGGCTGTGTGCCAAAAAACGCAACTGATACGACAACAGCTTCGTATTGTGAAGGCTAAAAAGTTTCAGGCATGATAACCAAGATGTTTGGCCATCTCATTGGCAACGCTTACCAAAATTTGCGCAGCTCGTGGCATTGGCTGAGTCCCTTGGCCAACAGTAATATGTCCCGGGCCGTTATTTGATTGCAACCTGTTTGGTAATTGATGCCAGCTGTCTTGGTGCTGTAGCTCAGCCGCAGTCGCCGTAAGTCCGGCAGATTGCTCAGCAGGTAATCAAGCGGAATGTGATCTGTTGTGGATGGGTTAACTCATTATACTCTGTATGAACTTGTTGTAGTTGTGATTTATTGCTGATGTTTGTAATCTACAGCATGGAATTCTTAGAGTAATCTCAAATACTCTATCAAATGAAGTGGAGTAGAACTCATCTAACAGCTAATGTCAATAGGTATCAGTTCGTCAACTATTATTGACACGTTATCAGTTATTAGCTATCAATGTTTAATCATCAGTCATCAGTTATCGGCAGTCATTGGTCAATAGGCACCGCCAATCAGTCATCAGTCATTATTAATCAGTCAATATCAGTTATTCATTAGTTATTATTACTCATTACCTATCAGCTATTACTCATCAGTCATTGGTCAATAACCATCACTCATCAGTCTTCATCCATTCCATTCATCAGTCATTATCCATTATTCATAAGCCATTACTTATTATTTATCAGCTATTACTCATCAGTCATTGGTCTATAGTCATCGCCAATCAGTCATCAGTCATTATCCGTTAGTCATTAGTCATTCCTCATTACTTATCAGCTATTACTCATCAGCCATCAGTCATCAGTCATTGTTCATCAGCTATTATTCATTATTCATTATTTATCAGCTATTACTCATGAGTCATTGGCCTATAGTCATCACCCATCAGTCGTCAGTCGTTATTCATCAGCCATTATGCATTATTCTTTAGTCATTACTCATTATTCATCAGCCACTCATCATATGGCATCAGTCAATAGATAATAAGAGTATACAATCTTCAATCATCAACGGGTGCTCACCATTGCTCTCGCTGCCAGGCGGGGCGGGCTGTAGTCGATTTATCTCCAATTGATTTATGTACGCCGCACAGATGTCCAAGGCGGCCTGCACGTTCCCATCCTGCTCGTAGTCGCCGGTTTGCATATTTTCAATAAACTCCTGCACATGTCGCTCCATGTAAATGTTAATCCAGCGTCTTTCCCTGCCGCGCGGCTGGAAGGGCGCCATGCGCCAACGCAGCTCGTAGCTGCGTTGCCAGAAGTAATCGTCGCGTATGTGCGAGCTGAGCAACTGCAGCGGCAGCTGCGTATCCAGCTGGGTGAGAATATAGTTACGGTCCTGCCGTCGCCTCAGCTGACGGTAAAGCGGCAGCTCTGGAAACAATAGTCGCAGCCGACTGTCATCTCGGATTTCGTACTTCGAGTGTCGTCCTCTTACCGCTCCAGTTGCTCACGATGGCATCGAGCACAAGATGTCGCAGACTTTTCGCCTGATTTGCTTGGCCTTCGCCGGTCTCGGGCTGGAATTGGTCCAATGATTTACTGTTGGCATTGGGCAACTTGACATCATTGGGATTGAAATAGGCCTTGAAGGTGTCTGTAGAAACGGTACTGGGGAATTCACAATAACTAAAATCCATCTAAAAGATTCAGAGCTTTACAACCGACGCCAAGTAAAACCACATTTGTACTAAGGCATCATAACAAAGCTGTAAGTCGCCATAGCGACGAAACATAGTTGCCAAAGCAACTTCCTGCCTGTTATCAGCAGGGCTGCAAGCTAAACCTAACAAGTTTCAGTGATTCTGTACACGGTTCAAGCGAACTTATATTATTATTTTAATTATAAAACTAACTGTTGACTTGGAATTGATGGCATAGCAAGCTCACTTGAAGTTCTTGAAATTGGATAAATCCTTTGCATAACACTCCACGGTTTTGTTCTCTTTGAATAGGCTCCTTCGGAGTTCATGCCGGCTGCTGTGCACAGCCTGATAGGTATACATCGATAACCAGTTTTGGAGTTTTGGAATATAATAGATTGTAGATAAGGCAGCACACACGCTTTCTAAATTTAGACTGCTTAAAATGGATATGGATTTTTGGTCATTGAGAACTGTGTCCGTTGCCCTATTATCGAACTTGCTCGGTTATGCTCCTGTGGGTTCGCATCTTGTATTACTCATGGAATCGTGACAAGGGCGTTGAAATTAAAACTTTTCCATATGTGCACTGTGCTGTGCACTCATTTGCCCACGGCATCAAGTTTGAACAGAGGTATTGAAATAGTCGTTTTTCTTTCTTATGTTGTGTCAGCAGGATTATCAGACACTGATCTTACTATAAATGCCGTCATTTGTGGTTTTATAACTCTACTCGCAAACGATCGCATCCTCAGTCTGTTCTTAGCGACTTCTTCGTCGTCCGCAACGTTTTCATTGGGCAGATCAAGATAAGCCTCGAAAGCGCTTGGCATCAACATTACTCAAAATAATTATCTATTCTGTAGATTTTAAGTCAACGCATTTGTAATCACAACTTAAACAGGCCAGACTTAAACATAATTAGGATCCATGGATCAAATAAAACCTTACATAAAAGAAGATGCCAAATTTTGTTTTTTTACAATCTTCAAATCTTAAATCATAATAATATTAACTAAATTATTTATAAATTAAAATTAAATCAAGCGAAAAACTGGAGTCACCAAAACATATGCTTGGTAAAATTTCAATTTATTAAATTTCGACATTCTGAACCCACACAAACCTTGCTCCTTACATACAGAACAGTATGAAAGGTACGGATATACCCCAATACATTTCTGTTCAGTCAAGCAGTGCCATTCACTGTCTGCGTCCATGTCTGGGCGCATATTCGTAATGTGGCCAGGCGCATCGTTAAGTGCCATAAAAATAATTCAAAATAAATTGCTTTACATAAAAATTGGTTCGAATTTGTTTTATAAGGTAATGTATAAGGTATAATTTGGTCATAATAATGCGAATCATGAAAAAATAAGACACACACACACACACACTCATACACATGGGGGCACCACATAGACAAGCTGGGTTATTAATTTTGGCGTCGGATTTAGCTGGGTCGTCGTCGCAAAACATAAATAACGCGCTTCATACGAAACACTTTGCATATTCGCAGGCGCCGCACAACTAAGCCATAAAAATTACAAGAATTTGATGCGGCAAAGTCAAGAAGCCCAGTCATGTCAGCTGCAGATTCTGAGCTAAGTCCCAGGTAGACTTGCACAATAAAGGTGCCCGCGTCAATATTATTGGTAAACTGAGAATAGCCGTGGCCAAAGTGGCCCCGCAGAATGATGCCGCAGAATAACAGAGCGCCCTGTAATGACGTGTAATTATGGTCATAATCGGATTGCCACTTGGGACATTATCGACTTGCCCCAAAACGACTTTGATATGCAAATGCCGCGGCACAAGATAAACATGTTTTACGCACAGGATGATCCACAAATGGGACTGAGATGCGGCATTTATAATATTTTAATGCTTGAACAGGACTTGGACTTGGACACTATGGTCTTTAAGCCACAGCTAATAATATGTATTGTTATATCTCTGGAAGTTGGAAATTTTAGTACATATAATAATAAATATTTCAATAGTGTATGGAAGTTGTTAAACTTCTCTGTTTATTTTATATATAATACGAATTTCTAATATTTCGTAACTGATTTTCATTTTTCATTTTAATGAAAACTTCAGCTCCTTGAGTATATCTCAGAAGAGCGACTAAGCTCTAAAATATATTGAATCTATAACTAGAATATTCTACTATATGCCATATGATGGCATATATAACATAGCATCTGTTCTAAAATGCAACCCCTTTCTTGAATGCGGGTTGCTAAAGGGCCATTTCTCAGAATTTTACAAAGTCAGATACTATAAAGTTGTTGTTTTTTTTTATTAAATACATTTATATTTCATTATCCTGTTACAATTTTCGACTTTCTAAAATTTATATTGCATGTTTACGCCGCAGCCAAAATCGGATTTACCCCTGAGGGGTCCGCTGACGTGGCGTGTTGCATTTGCTGTGGCACCCAGATTGAGATTGCCACTGGGCGAGGTGTAGAGATTGGCAGTTCCACTGGCATTCATCGTCGTCATATTGAACTGCGGCACATGGTTAACACCCAATGCCGCTGAATGGCCTGCGGCGGTGCTCATATTCATTCCGCCCCCAAACTGATCGTGGGTGCGATTGTGAGTGTGGTAGGCAGTGGCATTCAGCTCAGCCTGCTTATTCTGGAAGATGTTCGCTTGTCCCGCAACCGTCGTGCTGCTGCCCATGCCCGGCGTGTGCCCATGCTGTAGTGACAGACCGTGGCCATTGCTGTCGATTGGATGAGCAACATGTGAGTGTCTGTTAGTTAGAGAAACGCTTCAGGCACTTACGCATTCACTGCTCCATAAACTCCCTTTGTCACGGGCCCGGCGCTGCTGTTGGTTGTGGCAAAAACTCCGGCTCGTGCGTTGACATTCTCATCTCCGGTCATTACTCCACATCTGGCAGAAGCGGCTCCTGTCTTTGGATCTCCAGTTGCCTGACACTCCATTTTAGAATTATTTAATAATTAAATAGCTGTTGATGGTTTAGCGTTTAAAATATCTCTGATGATCTCTGCGGTGCGACTTTTCTTTTTATACGTTTCGAGATGGCACATACCACAAGCTCGGTGCATTCCCGTTGACAATCTTCACAAGCTTTGACTAATACAATTTCATGCATATATCATATATGCATGTGCGATAATGAATGGATATACATATACATTGATGTAGTTCCCCGTGCATGCGAATCGCTTGTTAGTCTTTTAATAAAGAACATTTATTGTGGGCATGGATTCCCCTAGTAATCAGTGATATAAATATACATATGTGTACAAGATGTGAAATTTGTTACGATTTCATTTTTTATTCTCCTTGATAGAATCACAAGAAAATGCTTTCCCCTGCCAAAGAAGTTAATTATTATTTTAAAAATTTAATCTCATTTTTATTTTTTGTTATAGGAAAAAAAGATTTTATGTGTATGTAACACATATTTATATATTTTACAATGTTATTTACCAAGCACTGTCTCACTTTTTAACATACATTTTATTAAAAAAAAATTTTTCAATACAACACATTTAAAATAAAATTAAAAATTTTATTTAAAACATACGAGAATTGTATAAAATAAAACGGAAGAAATGAAACAATAATTCATACACATATATTTATTTTGGTTTTATTTTCATCACATCTTAAATAAATACAAATTGTGAAATTCCTCTGATTATATTTTTATCTTTTGCTTCATTGTATGTGAATCATATATTTGATATAATTTTCATAGATTTGTAGAGTTGTTTCTGTTTGGGCGCGATCAGACTATGCGGCGCCGTGGCTTAGTTGGTTAAAGCGCCTGTCTAGTAAACAGGAGATCGTGAGTTCGAATCTCGCCGGGGCCTACACGAAAATGGTGTGTTTCTAATATTTTTTTCAGTTGCAAATACTTGTTTAAATTTTAATTATGTTTAAAAAAAATTACAAATAGAACTTAGTAACTAATCGCGAATATAATTTTGTTGCAGCTTGACCACGAATTGAAAAAAAAAACTATTTTGTATGTTCCGTCCGCCAATGTGCAGGCGCCGTGGCTTAGTTGGTTAAAGCGCCTGTCTAGTAAACAGGAGATCGTGAGTTCGAATCTCGCCGGGGCCTTTGTACGATTATCAAATGCAATTAATGCTGTACGCTTTATTTTTATAAAAATAAAGATGCTGTACGCTTTATTTTTATAAAAATAATATTTTTTAAAATGTAATGTAAACTTGATTTATATGGGCATAATTGAGGAAACCCACATTTTGTCAAATATGTAAAATTTGTAATGTGTAAAATTTGTAACATGATCCGAGTTGAATTTTCCGTGCCTGGCTTTGCACTGCACTCCAATCCCCTTTGAGTCTGAACAATATACAACAATCATCGACGGTTTCATGTTGCTTTTGTGCGTCTGCATTGCTGACAGCTGACAGAAAGTTTGCGTGCCACAAACAACGGCACGAGTTCGCCTTTATGACTGCAGCATGCATGTCGTTGAGCCCCCACGCCCTCGATGCCACACATTATCGAGCCAGCAGCTGCCACCTGTTGTCCTCGTTGGCGACATTGCACAACGGAAGCCAGCGCAACAGCATGACGGATATGTTCGACAGCATGTTGCATGACTCTCCACTGGACAGCTAGCGGTTGTCTCTGCGCTCGGGGGAGGAGGCTGGAGTCCATTTGCTTTGCAAATGTATCGCATGTTGCTCGTGTCCGACGGGCTTTCAATGATTTCTCTGGGGGCGGGGCTAGATGCTGCAATTAGCCAGCAGCAACATTATTTGTTTCGATTTATTCGCAGTCGTCGGGCTTATCTTTACTTTTTATACCCAAACGCACAAGGCTGACAATTTCCGCCGAGGGGCCTTCCACCCGATCTCTGGACAATGCTTAAAATAATAAATATGTAAACCACAACTTATGACAATGGCCAACTAAGTTGTATGTCTGCTTGCACAATGTGTAATCATTTTTATGGATATAATTTCCAGGACATTGGAATCCCTTTGTGCGGTTGCCGGCTCGTCCCTTATGCGTCGGATACAGCAATGTCCTCTTCTAATTTCCTCATAAGCATTATTATGCGAGAGTTGCTGACGATTGGGTTAATCTGCTGGACAACTGGCTCATTATTTGCGGACTGCAGCAAAGTTGTAATTAAAACTTTGCATTTAGTCTGAATGTATTTGTCTTAAATATGGACTGAATGTGCGGAAATTAGAGATATTATTAAAAAGGAATGCTTAGAGCTAAGAGATATTTGAAGTATTATAGAGAAAACCAGACTTAAAATATATATATATACGATAGTCAGGCACATGGCATATCGAGTAGAACTGAATCTTTGCTTATTTACTACTGAGATTTATTATAAATTATAAATAAATATATAAATAAAATTATTTATCGCCTGTCTGCAATTTTCTTATTTCCTTATTTCTCGTGTAGTTCATAGCTCTTTTCATTTACGGCTTTTCCTTTAAGTTGTTATTGTCTGTGTAATAAAGGATCTTCCCATATGCTAAAATCCCAACTGTTGTGCCTTATAACTGTCATTTATCATTAGCATAGCTGCAACACGACATGTGTACATGTAATTGCCACGACTGCGGCTCATGTTGTTCGCTTTCCTGGCCTCCAGCCCAACTCATAGACGAAATGAGAAGAGCTCAACAGCTCGACTAGCTCCAATGTCCAGCAAAATCTCACACCCCGACGTTTTTAGCAATTGTCAGCAATTTTCTCAATAGACGGCAAAAACTATCGGACAGGCAGACAGGGCATACAGGACAAAACAAACGTCATTTCACCACACACAATGTCTCGTTGTTGCTGCTGTGTATTTTTGTGATTATCGTGGAGAGCTGAGAGCAGAGCAGTTGACCGCTGGCTGCTGACTCCCACACGTGGTGGGCGTGTTGCTAGCATGCGCTGAGCATTAACATAATTTATGTGGTTCCGCCGGATTTAGCTTTGTCGTAAAAAAGGACACACTCGGCCATTGTCCGTTTGAGTTTTTCGGTGCTTATGCCGATAACAAAGGCAATGCTGGGCAGGATTGCGGTTTTTATTGTTTTTATGGCAGCAAAGTTTATGAAAAGTTTCCCTGCCAACGTTTTCGGTTTGTTTGCAATTTCGTTTTAGTTTTCTGTCGAGTTTGCATATTTTTTTAATTAAATGCAAGTGGCCGCAGAAATCTAAGTTGCCGCATGCCAGGCCGTCAGCATAATCTATCAGGCCATTTCTCAACTTCGCCTCTGACTGCCTGCTGCCCGCCCCCGCGTCAGCCTGGCCCATGGCCATAAAAACGTGCGAAATTTTCACGGACGCGTGAATTTTCACAGCATTTGCTTTCGTGTTTTTGTTTTGCCAGACACTGGCTAAAAGCAGCCCACACATTCAGCTGCCGCCTGATTGTTGTCACCTGTGCAGTACCCATTGGCAAGACCTCGCTGGGCATGCCATGCTTGTGAGGGAATATGCAACCAGGCCGATCAATAGAAGAACAGCTTTGAGAATCTGAGGAAATCCATTATCTGGGAGTTAAGTCACATTTAGACTGTTTGGGAAGTTGAATGATTTTACTATCGAACCAAATTGAATTTATTCTATTAAATTAACTATTCAGATCAAATATCTAAGAAACATCTAAATAATTTAGAAAAAGCATATTACCATATTTTATTTATAATTTAAAGCATTTCGGAGAGGATTTTAAAATAAACTATATCAAATAATAAATGTATAAATAGTTAACTCTCAAATCCAGACTACATTCTCTTAATATTTTCTTATGTATCAAATTGTCCAGGGTATTTGTTAGCTGTTCAGTATGAGCACTTCATGTTTATTTCAGCTTTTTTAGTACACCTGACACGCAGCGCTCATAACTCAAAACGTTGTTGGGGCTCGCTTTTAGGCGGCCAAGCAGCAGCAGTAATGTGGCAAAACAGAATCAGGCAAGAGCAAGAAAAAAGAAAGTAAAGGGAACCAGGTTAACTTCTCTATTGTGGAACAGTAAATAATGGCAGGCACGTGCCGGAGCCAAATATTTTGAAAAACTTTGTCTAGCTGAGCCCGTTTCAAGTATGAAACACTTCAATATATTTTAAATAAAAGTTACAGGAAATAAACGAATGTGCAATTGTGTATATAAAGAAGATAAAATAATAAAAAATAAATAAAATTGAAGAGAGTCAAGTGTCTGAAGCGGGCGCTACACAAAATGAGCTATCAATAAATCGTTGTATAACATATACTATACTAATTAATTATAATCTAAGTGCATATTCAAAGCCTTGTCATATATAACATTAGGCTATGGTCGAAAAGAATCTAATCATTTTTGATAAGTCTCATCTATAGCGAATACATTTGACAGCTTATGTGGGAGTTCAAGCTACTACATATATATTCTAGGTGTTATATGTACCACTTGAATACTCTTAAGTTCAAGTGTCTAGCACCTAAAACAAGAATGTTTCTGTTACAGCAAATTCATTTCAATAAACTCTTTTCAGAACGAGAACTAGTCGCAAATGAATCGGATATTTCACAATTTTTAATATTATATAATAATTTATTTGAATACATACAGACATATATCTTCCTCACAAAAGCTGAACGCTAAAGAGTCGTGATATCAAACGCTTGGCTGATTCATGCCTAGTGATGGCACGATTATTCATGTGATACATAATAATCGATTATATTGCTTCAATGGATGATTTAAATGTAACACTAAATCGATTAAATAATACTTCAGCATTTGAAGCTGAAACAGACCAAGGAGTTTATATCCCATGTCATCTTTCGAAATGAAAAATGAGTTCAGGAACATACCACAGGAAATACCCCAAACTATATATTGCTTCCTTATAGGCACATCTGTACCATTTTTAAATACCTTAACAGATGAAAAAAAATGAACAGAACTGAACCTCAATTCAATATTAAATAAATAAATATTTATCATGTTTATCATATTATAGTAATCGACTAATAAACTTATTTTGCCATCACTAATTCGAGCCACGGCTCGTTGGAAGCTGGGCGCCTGCGCCCCGCTCTGCTTTACTGGAGTTAAGACACTATTTATTGAATTTGGAAATAATACGTTGAGGCTGACGCTGCTTCGCCATATAATCTGCAAAGAGACGCCGAGCAGCGGCTGAGCAGGCTGATCTGTTAAGTTGAAGTCTGTTGCAGCATGTGGTGCTTTGTGACGATCTTGAAGCGTTGCACGCTTGGGTGGTGCAAGTGTTACGGATTGCCACAGCAGCGGCTGCCCAAAGAGTTAATTACAGGCCTCATTAGGCGGCATCTCACGGCCGGTGGAGGCGATGGCTTACACTACATTTCATGGGGGCTCAGCTGGCAACAGTTGGGCACAGTTCACTCCCAGACGCCAGCGCGCTTAGTTGCCTAAAATGTCCACGCGGGTAGGTGGCGGCATAGCTTCCTTAGTTACAAGATCGTATTCTAAAGGACCTCTCCAACAGGTACTGCTGATGCTTTTTTTGTTGGATGTCTGTCTGGCGGACATGCAGCTGGAGGCCACTGAGGAATTCGAGGAGCAACCAGCACATATCGACGGACGCTCGTTCTTTTTTCTGGGCACCTTGTTTCGACGCTGGCGCGATCGTTGGCTGGCCTTTCACAACTCCGCTCCGCTCTACGCTGGCGCTGCCTTTCCTCTCAACGGCTACTTCAACTGTCCGTCGTATGGCTGTAATCCGGCAGCCATTGGGCCGCAGCCCGGTGGTTTTTTTCCAGCATACTACGCCTCGCCCATTCCGCTGCAGCAGCAGCAGCAGCAGCAGAACCAACAGGCGCAGGGCAATAGCAATGTGTATATATATCAAACCGATCAGAATATGGCTAGCTCTGCGCCCAATCAGCCCTACGGGCCTGGTTTCTTCGGGCCAGCTCGGCAGCCAACACCACTGGCACCACCGCCGCCTCGACCGTTGCCTTTGCCGCCACCAGCACCGATGCCACAGCTGCCACCGGCCTTGCCTCCGCCACAAGCGAGCGCCAGCAGCTTCGGATTTGGACCTCGACCTGGACCCGTTCCGGCGCCAGCCTGCGGGCCCAACTCATTGTCCTGCGCTTTCGGCTAAGCAGCCTCGCCTAAGTAAACAACACAGACAAAGTAAAAGAAAACAATAAAATTTTAATTGAAAAGTGTGCAGCAAAAAAGCAAAGCAAAATTGTACAAGAAAACAAATTCTGGAATCGAAGCAGGCGAAAATTTGTTACTCTTTTTTATCAAAATAAATTCCATAAATTAAATAAAATTCCTTTTTAAAATATTTTAATTTTATTTACCTTAATTAAAAACATTTCAAAAATTATAATAAGAATAATAATAATAATAGTAATAATAATAATAATAATAATAGTAATAATAATAATAATAATAATAATAATAATAATAATAATAGTAATATTAATAATAATAATAATAATAATAATAATAATAATAATAATAATAATAATATATAATAATTGTTATATATCTTCAGTTTAAAATCCCTGTACAAGAATACCTACGACTAGACTACCTACATCTTATATCAGTTGAAATCCAGACAGTTAACCGTTACATTTTGTATAACCAATCGGCAATAATCCAATTTGGCTAGTCATTAAAAAGGGTTACATGTAAAAATGTGAACAGAAATGAGGGCAGAGTTGTGGGAAAGGCGCACACTTACACACAGCCACACACAGCCACACACACCCACACACTCATCTACTGGGTGTACGTGTACATAGGACATCAGACACACAAGCAGCGCAACATGCATGGACATTTATCCATTAACGCCGAAAAACTCCAAACCAATCTGCATAAACAAACTCATCAGGAGCAAGCGAAATGATGGCATTTGTTTTGATTCCATCATAAACCATAAGATAGCTCCAGACATTGCTGATGCTGATGCTCATGCTCATGCCGATGCTGAAGTCGAAGCCGCTGCCAATGCTGAATGCTGATGAAGTGGTTGAAGCTGCCCAAGGAGCAGACGTGAACCCAACGCGCTGCTGAATTGTTTGGCAAATAAATGCCTGGGAGCGCATAATGGATGGATGGATGGATGGCTGGATGGCTGGCTGGCCCGGCTCCGGTCAGTTCGTAGCCCAGTCCCGCTCTGTTATTATTTTTATATAACTTGTGAAAATAATAATAGAGCTGGCCGAACAGGGCGGGGCGCAGCTCTTTCGAGGGGCTGCCGACCAAACAAATACGTCAGCGAGCGACAGTTGTATAAACACAAGTGTGAAAGTGCAGATAGTAACGGCTGATGGGCAGTGGGCAATGGGATCGGAATGGACCACCGCGTCCATATCCATATCCATCAGAAGTGTCTTCAGTGCTCTCCCGCTTCAGATCCCCATATGAAATTGTCCGCGTGTTTATTTGTGTTTGTACTATGACAACAATGGCGCATGAAACTGGAACGAGCTGAGTTCAGTGTCCAGGTCTGAAGTCCATCTGCCGGCAGGTGTTTTTGTTGTTTTCCTTTGGGAAACTTTCACTGACCGGAAACGGAAATTAAATGCATAAGTTTGTTCAAGTTGGGGAGCCAGTGACGTTCACTTCTTATCAAGTTTCAAGCAACCAACTGAAGAATGGTTATCAATGTGATGTATGTATATATTTATTGTGAATTGACAGAGTGAACTTTAAGAGACTAATTGATATTCCAATGTCTAAAAAAATTGTTTGCCATATTTAAGCCCTTGAGAGCAAATGAACTGCATTTTTCTAATGCTTACCAATATAATTTAAAATTATTAATTTTACATAAAATCTATAAGTTAATTTAACTGTGCTCAAAAACAGAAATCAAGCAATGGCAAGCTGCTTGAGAAAATGCACAATCGTTCCCTACATGCACGTCGGGGATGTAGCTCAGATGGTAGAGCGCTCGCTTAGCATGTGAGAGGTACGGGGATCGATGCCCCGCATCTCCAGAGAAAGTCAATTTTTTTATTAACATAAAATTTGTTTACATATTTAGTTTTTGGTTTTTTTTTACTTCCTAGAAGAAAATGTTTTATATTTTATAAATTATAGTTAATACAAAATATTTAAGGATAAATTAAAAATGAAATACGGGCTCAACCGGGATTTGAACCCGGGACCTCTCGCACCCAAAGCGAGAATCATACCCCTAGACCATTGAGCCGCATAGCGTTCGAGTTGCGGTATTACACTATACCATAATTTTGAAGATACGATTTGTATTTTGATGAAATAAAATTGCAAAAGCACATAATGAATGAATATATTATGTATGCAAGCACAATGAAATTGCACAATTGTAATTTTAAAAACTTATCATGTAATCAAACTATTACATAAAATGAAAACGAGTGTGTAGCAAAAATAATGCAATGACTTATGTAATAAATGTAGATATGTATATGCATATATATTAAATTTAATTTATTGAAAAGAAGTAAAGAATAAAAGATCTGCTATATAAATATTTAATTCATACTGTACAATTTTTAATATGCACATTAAACTATTAAGTGTGTATCATTGAGTCCTCCGTGAAATAATTTAAAATTTAAAAAATCAAGGAAAAAAGTCGTTTCACCATTGGAGATGCGGGGCATCGATCCCCGTACCTCTCACATGCTAAGCGAGCGCTCTACCATCTGAGCTACATCCCCTTGTACGACATCGGTTGCGAAGCTGTTTACAAAGGTAGTCCAGTCTACTATTTCATACTTTTATATATTTTGCTTTTTAATGGTCAACAACTTATATGTATATATACATTGATAACGAGGTAATTAGTAATTTAAATAATACTTCAGTGGACTCTGTGAGGCCCAACAAGTAAATGTTTTAGCCGTAGTAGTTGCCGTAGCCGGGTCCAAAGCCGCCACCGCCAAATTGGGCGCCCGGATAGGCGCCTGCATAGCCATTGCCGAGAGCACCGCCGTATCCATAGCCTGGGTAACCTGGATACCCGCCGCCGAAACCAGGATATGCCTGTCCCAAAGGCTGGCGGCCACCACCGAGCAGTCCACCCAGGAGGTTGCCAAACAAACCCCCAATGCCTCCGCCACCACCTCCGCCTCCACCCAGCAGGCCGTTCAAGCCAATAATGCGATTGCTGACGCCTCCTCCAGCTGAAGCAGGAGCACCGCCAGCGACACCAGCGGCACCACTGGCACCTGAACTCTGATATTGCTGTGGGTATTGGTACTGGGCATAGCTAGTGCCGAGGAGAGCTAGCACCAAGAGCTGTCGGGATTGGATTGTGAGATGTTGCTGATTATTGCCAGAAGAGTTACTTACGGAACAGCTAATCTTAATCATGTTTGGATATCGTCTCTTACTTGACTGTGTACCAAACCGCAAGAAGCTTCAGTTTTTATAACAAGATCAAAGAATAAACGCCCACTTAGGCCGGAACTGTGGAACTGTGCGGCGACCTTAACCCCGCGACTTGAACGCCATCAATGCTTTTCACATTTTCGCAATAGTTGCTTATACTAAATAAGTCGCATTAATATTTATGTTTCGGCTTTAAAACTAGTTCCTCTCGCTATAAAGTTAGTTTCGGAGTTCTTTGAACTCGCTGCGATTAGGAAGTACAGGAAATCTTCGAGAATGCTATAAAAGTGACAACTCGCATCACTAGCTGGTTAGAAGTTGTCTACATCATGGGACCAAACAAAGTGAGTTCCAAAGTCATCGTCGAAGATTCCCCCAAATATAATATATACATATATATTCTCAGAGAATCATCTCGGTACTGGCGCTGCTGTGCGTGGCGTGGAAGTCCAGCGAAGCACATGGTTTTGGGGGCCATAAGTTTGGCGGAGGCGTTAGTGTCGGTTATCCAGTGCCTTATCCTGTGGTGCAGCCAGTTCCAGTACCACAGCCGGTTCCAGTGCCTCAGCCCGTGCCCGTTCCGGTTGCAGTGCCACAGCCCGTGCCAGTTCCGTATCCAGTTGTAAAGCCATTCAAGCACGGCTGGAAGGGCGGATTCGGAGGCGCTGGACTTGGTGGCTTTGGCGGACTTGGGGGCTACGGTGGATATGGTGGATACGGCGGATTCGGTGGATATGAAAGCTTTTCATCGTATAGTGGCGGAGCATACGGCGGCGGATATGGCGGCGGCTTTGGAGGCGGCTTCCGGAGAAAACGCTAGAGTCGAATTCTCAGTCTTAATTTTATTTATTTCAGAATACTATGTATTAAATTAATGTCAAATTGAAGCAATAAAATATACACAACATGAGTACTGAACTTTTTTTTTAAATAAAATATAGTTATTGAAAATAAAAAGGTTGTTCCCGCCCGGGTTCGAACCGGGGACCTTGTGCGTGTGAAGCACACGTGATAACCACTACACTACGGAAACTTATGGCATAAGTGTTACTTTTTGCCATGATGTGCTGTTATTATAGGGCGCCATCTATTGCTCATGTTATATTGATAAAATAAAAAAAATAATTACCTTTGAGCAAATTGTCAATTTTTAGCCATGAGAAAACGTACTAAGTATTTTGAAAAATAGCACTTAAAAAATTACCAAAATTACAGCAAAAAAAAAAAAAAAATAAATAAAAAATATATATTTCCTTTATATTTTTAGTACATCATTTAAATTTAGCATATTAAAACAATGTTGCTGGGCCACTTGAAAAGTATGAATATTTCCGTAAATTTTCCTAATATTAAAAAATGTCCTATATATAGAAACGTATTCTATTGCCCATATTCTCATTTTCGATACAGCCGTAGGGTATGCAACGTTTAATTATTAAATATTTATTTTTGTATGCAAATGAATATGAGCTTAAAACTGAATAACAAATATAATGCTAATGGTGTAAATGTGGTAAAAAAGAGCATTATGGATCTAACTTAAGCTATTGGGGAATATTTGTGTTTATTTTCCCCAAAGACCGCCGCCGAAACCACCGCCTCCATAGCTTCCGCCGCTGCTGTAGTGGCTTTCGTGGTGATATTCCTCGTGATGATAGCCCTCGCTATGCCCGCCGCCAAAGCCACCACCGAAGCCGCCACCGAATCCACCGCCATGTCCCCCAAGTGCATGCTTAAGACCCAATAGCTTTGGTGTTCGGACTTTCAGTCCAACGAAGCCGGCATGTGGACCCTTAAATGCAAACAGCTTCACTTTGCCGGCTGTTGCCTCTTGGAGCAGCAGCACTGAGAAGATGCCGAGCAGGAGGAGTAGCTTATGCTATAAGGAATTTAAATTAAAATTTGTATTCTAATTAATTAATGAAGGCATTTTCTTTTAATTATAATTACTAAAATATTTATTAAGTGTTTTCAAAATTGTCGTATTTAATTTTAGTATCATATATTAACTTCATAATTGCAAAATTATATTATTTATATTTTGAAAAATAATTGATTTGAGTTTATATTATATTTTATTACGATGCATTCATTTCTTTCCATTATTTTACATAATTTAAATAAATTCATTTTATTCAAATCAACGATTTAAATTTGATATACAAATTAATTATTTTATTATACACATAAATTTCTTCGCACTGTGTTTGTCCACATAACTTTGTTTTTTATTTTTTATTTTTTTTTTACAATTTTATAGTTTTACACGATTTTGTACTCACAATGATTTGCATTTTACACTTGGCTATAAAATTTTTAAAATTGATTTTTTGTTAGCAGAGCTTGAAAATTTGGCTTTATGGCCTCGTTAGTAGTCACTTATTGTCTTGTAAGCCTTCAAGTTCAAATTTCGCTTCGTTGATTGATGTTAGTTGCATGGACCACGACGATGTGTATGCAATTGAAGCTGCTGCGTGGTGAGCGAACAGTTTTTATGTCGCTGACGCGTTTTCGACGCGTTTATTGTCGCCCTTATGCAATCGCCGCTCGATGAGATCTTGTTTTTCTTCATTGTTGTTGTTGTTGTTGCTGCGAACTTCAGCTTTTATTTAATATGTTGGCATCTGTGCTGTATTCACAAAATTGACCCTGAAAATTTCTGGTTTTCAAAATGAATAAGAGCAAAAAGACAACAAATAAAAAAAATAAATGGAACACACAGTTTATATACATATATATTTATATAAAATAAATATACGTGAATGAAGAGAGTGTAAAGTCAACGGCGGAAAAAAAGGCGACAGCAACAAGTGTTAATAATGGTTGAAAACTTCGAGTGGCCACAACATGCAGGCTCTCTGAGGGTATCTCCAGGTTAAAATAGGCGTTCTTGGCTTCAGTTTTTATGCCCTAAAAATGAGTACTATTACTACGTCAAGGATCGTGGTATAAGACTTAAACAGAATTAGAAAAAAAAGCGAAAAAAAGTTTACTAAATAGATAATATCAGTGTATATTATGTCTATAAAATACAAATTTATCCTATAGTTGTCTATAGGCCATCAAAATGTCAGATTAGAAAATAGTATTGACACTTCTATTGTTTGACTCAGGCAAAATGATCTCAATTCATGCTTAGAAATTAAAGCCGTATCCTTGTATCTGTGTATATCCCATGAGTTGCTTCCATTCTCTGCTGACAACTCTTCTACGTGCATCGCTTATTGATCTATATTGGTTATAGCTAAATCACCTTTCATCGGCTTTCGACTACCTGAGCTCATACAGATATATCTCTATTCGACTATGTCAATCGAGTGAATCATCAAATGCTCGTGCATATTTGGGTATTTTCGTTTTATTGACCTCCAAAGTCCAACAGATAGAAATCAAACAAAATGAAAACGGAAATTTCCAGCATTTAAAACTTAAGATGCACGCAATCCGAATGCATATACTTATTTGCCAAAGCCGTATGGGTAGCCAAATCTATTTCCAGAATTGTAGTTGTTGTAGCCGTTGTATTGGAACTGATTGAACTGCTGCTGGTAGCCGCCGTTGTAGTTGCCATATCCGTAGCCGTAGCCGTTGCCTGGCCAGCCATAGCCGCGTCCTCCATAGCCGTATCCTCCATAGCCCTGGAAGCTGCTGCTGGCTGAGGCGCTGGCACTTGCAGAGGCATAATTCCCATAGCCAGCAAAGGGGGCAAAGCCATAGCCCGAGGATCCAATGCCTGACCACTGTGGTGCACTCCAAGCGCAACCACCCAGGCAGAACAATAAACACGAATATAAAGCAATCTAAAAACAAATAATGATTAAAGTTAGGTTAGTTAGTCAAAGCTGAGAGAACTTACTTCGCCTACCTTCATTGTTGACGTCTGATTGAAGACTTCTTAGCTAAGGCTATGAACATTTTCCTTTTATTAAGCCAGAGTGAAACGGAAGTTAGATTAGCTAATTACCAATGAATGGAAAATTTACTAGGCGTATAATTAAATAAACTAAAATAATAATAAGTCAAATAAAGGCGAAGGTGAATGAAAACGATATAAACTATATATAAGTGACATAAACAAAAATATTCATAAAGTAATATTTTGTAAAATATTATATTGTTTAAAATATATTATTTGATAAAAATATAATATTAAATGAAATAAATAAAAATGTTAAAATTTCTTGTTATTTGCTTATTGACTTAAAATTATGTTATATAGCCAAACATACTTGATGAATCTCAATTTGATATATAAATAAATCTGTGAAGATAACATTCAGATTCAAATGAAGTAGCTGATCTTTTATAACTCAACTTAAAAACCAATTTAAAAGTTATTAACTAATTTTTCAGCAATCGCAACTGTTTCGTTGGCTTAAATTAAATTGAATTAAATTTGCCATTCCTGCTTATTGTATTCCACTCGAAAATGACTTCCTCATATTAATGCAAATTCTTTTGGTAACTTCTCTGACGTTCGCTGAGTAATCATCCATCAGCCAGAGTTGAATAAACTGCCGACGAAAGTGAAGGTGTATCTAACAACGTACTACGCTGGCATATAGATGTGTAAACAAATCAGAAACAAAGTGTTGCTGGAGCATCACAGACGAAATATACATATATAATATATAATGTCTAGTGCTAATGAGCGAAATGACGTTGAAAATATTTCCGACAACTGCGCCCATGCTTCGCTGCACGTTCTGTGTAAAGTTTGTTGCCTAAGTCTTTTGTTATTTGGCTGTCATTTTGCTCTAGCCCAAAGCACTTAAGCTGCCCAAAAGCGTTGGCTGTACATGACTGTATTTCGCATTTGAATACACATTATCTTATATGTATGTATATCTTATATATATATATATATATATATTTTTTTTTTTTAGGTCTCAAAATATGTTTTTCTTATATACAAATAATATTATTTTTTTAAAATAATTTTATTTAAATTAAAATTTGTTGTTATCCAGCTGAAAGAGTGTATTCATGTTTCGTGGTTGTAAACTGAGATGCGTGATTATTTTTATTGGGTTTTTTGTGATCTTGATCTTCTACGGCTACGGTCGACAATTGCCTTAACCCTCAAGAAATCATGTATGTATAAATATATATGTATATATATATATATATATATATACATATATTTTGACAATCGAAAAATTAACGCATTCTGAGGCCTGCTGGCTAAGTAAGCATTGTTTAGTGAGGGGTATTCCACGATTTCGTCACTAACTGGTTCTGTTTGTTCTGCAATTCGCGTAGAATTACTTGGCAATGCGTAGCGCGTCGCCGTCCGCTTCTTGCGACCGATCGGTGGGCACACAAATACAGCAGGGTATATAAATGCGAAGCACTTCACAAGTGCAATTTAGTTTCGTTACCGATTCGCGGGGCGACACATCCACACATAATTGTCTCAGACTCGAAATGGCGCGCTTGTGTTGTGTACGTATTGGTGGGTCTGCTTAATGGTCTTCAAATGGCTCATCGGGTGTTCTTTTATAGCTGTTGGTGGCATTAGCCGTTGTCGGATATGGAGCTGCTGCGCCGGCACCTATCAAGGGAGAGGGACACTCTTTCGGGCTACTCGGCGGTGGCTTCGGCAGCAGCGTGGGACTCAGTGCAGGCATTGGAATAAACACTGGTCTCTATAGTGGTTTCGGCGGTGGCGGCGGCGGTGGTTACTATCCCGGCGGTGGCTACTATCCCGGTGGCGGCTATCATCATGGCGGCGGTGGATACGGCGGTGGTGGTTATGGCGGTGGTGGCTATGGCGGTGGCTATGGCGGTGGCTACTATCCAGGCGGTGGCTACAGTGGATTTGGACACAGGCCGTATTATGGTGGGGGCGGCGGTGGCTACAACAACTACGGAGGCTCATACGGCGGCCACTACAGCCAGTCGCAGTCGCAGTACTCCAATAATTATCACAATGGCGGCTATGGCGGCGGCTTCTTTGGTTAAAAATCCAAGTAAAATGTGATTTTTAGCTCTAGTTAGTCTTAACTATTTGTCCAGTCCAGTTTGTAAAGTACAAAAGAAATACAAAACATGTGAACCCTGAAAATCCCCGACTGAATCCGGTTTCTCCCCTCGCAGTGGATACGTTGTCCTTGTCCTCGCAATGCTTGTTGTTGTGATTATCGTCTTCTTGTTGCTTTTAATGGGATGAACGCGACGTGCATAAATTTATGACCAAAGATGCGAGAATTATATAGTACGTGCATGACTAAGATCTAAAGCCAGAGAACGAGGAACGACGACGAGCGGACCTTACAATTATTCATCGCACTTAATGCTTTATAGCCATGACAGCGCAGCATAGCCACAATTTATGGGAACGTTCCTTCTAAACAAGCCGAATGATCATATTTGTTTACTTCTATTCTTAAATAAACACAAATAGTGAGGAATAATTGACTGAAAGCTTGAAATGTTGTTGAATATATTCCTAATTATTTGCCTTATCTATATTTCATCTCTATATTCATTCAAATTAGCTGAGATTTATTTTTGTAGCTTGAGCTCAGATTTTATTCATATTATAATTGCTGTGCACATTTTTCGAAAAAAGTATTTAGAAATGACTGATATTAAGTATTTTCCTTTTCAACCTCTTCAGTCTCTAGATTCGATCGGTAAGTTAAAGGTCTAATTGAATGAGGTTAGCTATCGCGAGTAAGTTCTAGACTTTTATGATCTTGCTTACTATAGTAAAAGTAAGAATAAATAAATGAAATTATAGAAGCTTCTTCTCAGTATGATATTTATGATAGACTTGATCACTATATATGGGCCTAGGCATTGTCTAGTTGAGAGCGTGAGAGTAACCAATCTGAGCTAATATGAAGCTGAGCGGAATCTGTTGTGAAAGCTTATTCTTTGAAGGAATTCTCTTCATGTATAATGTAACCCAGAGAATCATTCAAAGACTAAAGAAATACATCTGCCATGCAGTCAAATTTATTTACAATTTAATCAGCAGTTGATACAAACTTTCGCCACAAAAGGCTTAAACTATCCTTTCGTCTTTTATTTCCACTTAATCATAGCTTAATATATAATTTAAAATACTATTCGATTACAAAATTTCGAGGTCCAGCCTATCCATAGCTGCTGCGATTGCTTCTGGAGCGATAGGCGCCTGTTTGGTAGACCGGCTGAACTTGGCCCGTTAGCTGTTGAATGATGCCGTTAATGGTCGTGGAGACGCCGCCTACTAGCTGACCCGGCGTCACTGGCGGCTGCAAATGAAAATGCTGAGAATTGAGCTCGAGTTCAAATTTAGAGATCTCGTTCGACTTACCGCGCCTGCAGAGTCGTAGTAGACGCGATTGGGCACGGGACGGCGCACGGGCACTGGATTAAAGTTGGGATCCACGGCAGGGTCGCTCTGCAAGTCGTTGACGCCGGACGCGGGTCGCGGTGGCGGCGGATCTGCGTAAGGCACAGCTGGCACTGTGGCTGCCAGGCTATTTTGCAGAATGCCAGGCGCAAAAAGCGATAGCCAGGTGGCTAAAGGCGCATAGGGGCGCACTGGCACTGGCACCGGCACTGGAGCAACTGGATCCGACAGCAGGCCGCTACCCAGTCCGCCAAAGCCTCCCAAGCCACCTAAGCCACCACCTAAGCCACCTCCGTAGCCACGACAGCCACCACCGTTTGGATACACATTGTACACATTTAAGTCGAATAGGAAACGTCCTTGTTCAGCCGGATCCTTTTGGGCACCTGCGTCGCGTCCGAAGGGTGTGCAGGGTCTGCCATAGCCGTAGGAAGCAGCTGCCGCATAGGGTCGATACAGTTTCTTCAGTTTCTTCTTGAGCAACAACGATCGGTCGTCACCTACATCGGAGCTCAGTTCGTCCAGCTCCTGGTTTCCAGCACCCGCAAACTTTGGATTCTCCGAGCCCAATTCACTCTTGTTGTTGTTGCTGAAGCCGGTGCTAGGGCTGGTGCTGGTGCTGGTGCTCTGGCGGCTATGACGACTGTTCTGCGTGTTGTAGTTGTAGATCGCAGGCGGTGCTCGCCATTGTGGATAGTTGTAGTAATAGCCACGTGGAGCGGCTGCACAGCAACTGAAGGCACCGAGTAGCAGCAGGCTGATGAGCTGCATTTTGAAAGGAATCTATTCGCGCTGGCTCGCAATGCGATGCTTCTTTGCCTGTGGCGTGTTGGCAGCGGACTATGTAGCCAGCGACGAGCACGCCCTAATTTATCACCTGTGCATGTGCGCAAAAAACCGAAAAAATAAGAAAAAACAACAACGAAAATTGCTAACAACTGGCAAATTTGCCGTTTTCCCTTAGAAGGCAGACGATTGCATAATTCCCTTTTTTATTGGCTTGAATTTTTCCAGCGCATTCGCATTGTGTTTTTTTTTATACAAATGCTAATTTGGAACACCCCCGCCGCAGCCGGCGGGCAACGTCATCATGATCATCATGAACAACATCGTTTCGCCCACATGGTTTAGAAAACAAGTTACAACCGTCGCGTCGACTCTTGTGCATTGACCTGTGTCGAGCAACCAGCCACCTATAGGAGCTCTAACTCGATGATGAATTCAGCCAAAAAGACTAAATAACGTGTTGCCAAAAATAATATAGCCCAAGTGGGTCAATGTCACGACGACGAGTGAGTGCTGGGAACCACCTTCGTTCATTATATTTCTTGCCGATGCGAGAAGCGCACGCACCTGCAGGGAAAGATCAGCTGTAACAGCCGAAGTTTCAACACCAAAATCGCTTTACATTAGCGACAACGATTTCTCTGCTTCATTATAATCGCTTCTGTTATATAAAATATATACAGAACAATTGCATATCATTATAATACACGTTGCACTTTGGGAAGTACATAGATATATGTATATTTTGTGTTTTTTACAAAAGCAAGTTGGTATATAATAAGTCGGATGCAACCGACTTCACAATACGCGTTCACAATTCAGCCAAAGCTTAGCTGCCTTATGCCTTTAGAGATATGGATGTGATTTAGTTTAAGCTTTCAAAATTGAGTCAATATAACTTTAAAGGTAGCATTTTGTAGAAGTATATCTATATATATTTAAATATATATATAGTTTCGAGTCGAAATGCTTATACGGACAACGAAGTACGAATTTATAACTTAACATAATTAAACCTTGTGAACAAGTATCTGATATCTAATTAGCCTAAATATTACGTAGATAGCTGCATGTTAAATATATACTTCAGTTTTAGCATTCATACATGATTTGCTCAACTCTCAAGTCTTTCTTGACATAATCTTTTCAACTTAGAACTACAAAACATAACTGTACAATTTATAGATTCGGCCTATAGACTACGTATGGACAAGCCTCTGATCTTAAGTCAGATCTTAAGCCTACATATTAAGCAGTTTGTGCGTCAAAGCCCAAGGCGTGGCAACGATTAAACGGCTGTTTTTGGCTTATTGGCTTCGGCGCGTTTGCGTTTAGCCCTCATTTGCTGATTGCAGTAGACGCGCAGAAAGATGGCCACGAACACGATGAGCACTCCAAAGATGCCCAGCAACGTAATGCTGTGCTGATAGATGAAGCACGAGAGCATGATGGCAACGGCCTACCAAAGAGCATAAATAAGCAGATGAGTATACAATATGTGTGTGTGTGTGTGTGTTTGTGTGTGTGAGCCACTTACCTGACGCACTGTCATGATAATGGTAAACACAACTGGCCCGAATACATCGATTGTGTGGTAGATAAACAATTGGCCAACGGCAGAGCATATGGATAGAATAACCATGTCGAAGACAAACTTGGGATGCTATAAATTAAACAATTCAATTTGTTTAGCTGTTAGAATTTCAAGAATGTACAATAAGCAAATAAAGTATTAGCTGAATTAAAATTGTTCTTTTTTACCGCTAATTATAGGCTATAAACAGATGCAAAGTATACTCACCTCTGTGGCGAATGCCAGCGAGTCCATGAAGCCGCCCTGCATGGAGAGCGAGGCGCCAGTGAAGATGGAAGAGAACAAATTGACGCCGCACATCATCTGGATCGAGGTCATGCCGTAGCTCTTGAAGAGCGAGCCCTGCCAGTTGGCCGTGAAGCTGTCGAAGATCATGTACATGGAGAGCAGAAAGATGCCCGTCAGGGTGGTCACACCGCTGGCCTTGGTGCTATCCGCGGAGCCACTCATAAAGAATATCATGCCCAGGGAGATGAGCAGCGCAGTCGCATACTCGTACGACTCGTACTTGGCCTTGGACATGATTTTGCCCATCAGCATCACGGGTATAATCTTGCAGGACTTGGCCAGCACCTGCGTTGGGAAGTTGACAAACTTGAGAGCCTCATACTGGAACCATGCACTCATGATATTCGAGAACGAGGCATACGAATACTTGTAGAGAGGAGCTCGATGACGCGATGTCGCCGGCTGCCATTGCAGATAGGCGAGAGCCACAAAGAACGCCAGCATGCGGTTGGCGAAGACTAGAAACTGCGAGTCCTTAAACTTGGCACTCTCGCCAGCGAAGTTTTGGTAGTGCTGCGTCATAATCTTCTCCTGCAGCACACCCCAAGTTAAATAGGAGACCATAAGACCGCCAAAGCACCAGAGCAGCTGGACAGCCTCCTGTGAACTGGTGCGCTTACTTGGCCGATCGCGCTCAATTGCTGCTCCACTGCTGCCGCTGGCAACGTGGATTATATCCACTGGCTCGTAGCCGGAGTTGCCCGTAATGCACATGTTGATGGCCGTGTGCAGGAACGTCTTGTTGCCCCGCTCCAGATAGTTCGTGCGCTGCACATACTTGTAGATGAGGTAGCCGGGCACAAAGACGCAACTGTAGCCGAAACAGTTCACCAGCAGCTTCAACAGCCACGCATATTCACTCGACTGTGACTCGATTAGCTGCGACAATGTCACATCCAGCGCATAGCTCCCAGCTAGCGAGACGCGCAACAGGTCTGTGAAGAAGTGTATCACCAGCAGGCTCGTCACAATGAAGGAGCTGAGAACGTGAATGACAATAATGAATAGGTAAACATAGATATATGTTTTCTCGACCACTTACCATATAATTAGCTCCGGTGCTCGATTTCCCATCTTGTAAACGTACATGTGGCGATTTCTGCGTTCTGCAATGCTTGAAGTTCAGAAACGAATTGGCTGAAACGTTCGAATAGCGATACGAATTTGGATGCCAAATAATCACGCCGCAGGCATTCTAGCCGGCAAAGTCAAGTGTCACAAGTTCAATAACCGGGCAAAACAAGTTTTTGCATAATATTAACTGAGCAGCAGCCGATCAACAATAAATAATGAATGCTTAAGTGTATATGTTCGGGAAGTTTGTTTACATCATTAAAAAGTCGCGTGCCGAGATATGGGTATCTTCTCTTTATTAATGAACGTGCAGCAATGCGACTTGATGGCACAGCCGTGCCGTAACTCGTGCCGGCTGTGCAAATACTATACGTGCAGCATCGCTTTTGTGAGTCGCAACAGCTTGAGAAAATAAGACTTAAATAACAAATATTCAACAATAGGTGTGACCAGACTTTGATAGTGGTCAAATCTAAGCGCAGCGTTGCCAGACAGTTTGATATTGCTGATAGAAACTACGGCAGCGCAATTGTTAATAATTTCTTACTTACACTCGCTATTTAACAAATGATTATTACAATAAATTTTAATTTAATCTTGTACGGCTACTTTCAAAATAAAATGCATTACTATTAATTTACTTGTATATTAAGTCTTGTGAACTAAACAGCTTGTTCGTTTGATGAACGTCTGAGTGAACTAGTTCTGAACTATTCAATACAACTCTACAAGGCTGTACCTTTTGCGTTTTGCATTCTTTGTCGAAATTGTGAGAGAAAATATTATTTGTGCTACAAACATCTTATCAAATCGAACTACAGAAGGAAGAAAAATTATTTAAAGCGTGCAAATAAACATTCGCAGGAAAAATTTCAATCGGTTCTTGCGTAAACACGTGGAAGAACATTATTGAAATTTATCAGCGCTCAATCGGCCATCGAAAAACGCAATAGAGCAAACAAAAGGACAACTTGAATGTAAGTAAATGGAAAGCTGTGTAGTGTATGGTACTTTTTAAAGCATTTAGTACTAATGTGCATCGGAAGTGTAAAAAAACTATGTGTGTATCCATAAATGAATCAGCTTTTCTTCTTTTTCTTGCTCTTGTTGTTGTGGCAACTATGTATTATAATTAGAATTCATTCGAGTATTATATATGAACTCATTTCTAAATATATATATGTATAAGTGCGCGTGTGTCTATATAAGATTCACTGGCCAATCAAATGAAGAGTCCAGAAATACGAATACATAAAAAACATGCATAGTATTTGCTCCTACCCCAATGCAATGCATAGAGATGCAAAGCAGTGTTGGGCAATGCCAACATATAAATGCATACACATATTCTTGGGAGGACTGGCGGAGTCTGCTCCGTTGCTACAGTAAATCTTTTTACAGAATAGACATTCCATTTCAAGAAATAGCAATTTTTGCACTAAATCTTTATTTGGGATAATCCGAATTACGCACATAACCATCAGATTTATCTAAAATGGATACTTGTGTATTTGCATATTTATATGGCTTTCGTTATCTTCAACAACATCTGCAGGGAAATTAGCAAACGGTTTTATTGCCCTCATTTTCATTTGACATCTGTGAAACTTCGTTTGGATGCTTAAGGGTTGTTAATCTTGGCCCATTTTCCAGCAGCTGCAATTTGTCTACCTGTTCGCATTTTATGTGATTACCTGAAATACAGTTTGAGGTGTATAAAACTGAGTCGTTTTTGTGTCTTTCTTTGCAGTTCTGAACGAAGGTTCAACCTACGCACACCTACACTCAATTCGATTGTGGCCAAATTCTAAGGCAAACGGAAAATAAACGGAAAACTCTCACATATCGTAGATCTCTCTTGGAAGTCAAATACAGTTCGAAAGATGGTGCAGACAGGAATATCGCTGAATGAGCGTTTCACTCAAATGCAGTCGCGCCAGCAGCTGCCGTCGGCTGATGGGCATCGAGGACGTAGAAGCCGCAGTCGATCAAGGAGTCGCAGTCGCCGAATTGTAGATGCAGCATCATCGGCGGCCAATTCGCGGCTGCTGCAGGAGTTTAAGCGGAAGCACACCATGCAGGCGGCCCTCAAACTGAAGCGCGTATGTGTCCATAACAAAACAAAACAAAAAACCAAGCAATACAACAAACAGCCACAATATATATTCTGGGATTGAGGAACTGACTGAACAATTGACAAACGCGAGCGTTTGAGTTTCATCCGGGACCGGGACGTTCTGTTTGGCTGGGCAAGGGCACAAATGGCAAAGAGCAGCTAATGAGCGCAGATGAGCGCCAGCAGAGGATTTGAGTATTCTGCTCGATAGAGCACTATAGAGACAGTCAGATTTCGTAGCTAAGCGGCTCCGAGTCCGGTCCAGCCAGGCTCAGCCAAGACAAGACCTCAATATAAGTAAATCCACTTGTAGTAGACTTCTGTTGAATTCACATACACTGAACCGCTACCGCTTGGGCAGCGTCAAGTCGCATTCAGTTTGTTTAACGCAAAACAACAAAAACAATCCATCACAAACCTTATGCATCTTACAGAGAAGCTTGCGGACCACAGCTGTCGGAACCAAAGCGCTCCGTCAGGGGCCCATCGGAAGACCCGTGCGCTCAAGCAACAGCACTCGCCTGGCAACGTAAGCATCCCCAACATAAAAAACCAAACACACACTTGTAGCTGTTCTTGACCGTGTGTCAGATTCAGTCAAAGTCGAAGATTGCAAAGCGCCAAGTGCCACAAGAACAACATATTGAAAACACATCTACTTTCTGCTTATTCCGCCTCTACAACCTCAATCATATATAACTAGCATGCGCGCAGATCTGATTGCCGGAAATGGACGCGCACGGCGCAGCAGCAGCATTAGTGCCCGACGATCGAGCTCCGCGGTGGGAGGACTCCGCCAGCGCCTGGGGCTGCGCCGACCCACTGTCGGTGGTGCAGCGGAGCGTGTGGCTCAACGCCGGCGCGGCTCAACGCGAGAGCAGCCACAGCCTCAATTGCAGGAGCAGCGTGGCCGTTCACGCAGTCGTGCACGCGCTCGTTCGCAAAGTCGCGGACGCGATCTGAGCCGGGGTCGCTCCCAAAGTGTCAGCCGTTCTCAGAGCCGTGGACGCCGTAGTCAGCAATCGGCTAACGGTGGCAGACGCTCTGGCGGTGGCGGTGGCGACGGACGTGCTCCGGGTCGTATTTCAGTGAAGCAACGCCTTGGCGTGCGTGCGGGCGTGGCAGCAGCAGCTGGAGGAAAAGGATCAGGCAACAAACGACGCAGCAATCGTCGAGCAAATAGCCAACTGCGCGGCGTTGCTGCCGGACGCATTGAGAAGCGTCGGAATTCGAACGCTGCACAGAAGACAGTGGCAGCTGCATCGACTGGACGCGGACGCAAAGGACGTGCACGTGCCAGGTGAGTTACAAAGCTTCCCCTTTTAAATATGTCTTATATTGATGTTGGATATATTTTGCAGATCTGCTGTACGTGCCGCTGCTACTGCTGCTAATGCTGCTACTGCTGCCACGCATCGCTCGCGCTCACGCTCAAGATCTCGGGCACGACAGGGACAGGGTAATGCTGCTGCTGCTGGCACTGCTGTTCCATCAAATGGACGAAAAAAAGGAGCCGGCGCAGCTGGCGCTCGGCGCCGTGGGCGCAGCTCACAGCGCACAGGTGGTAAAATTGCGAAGGGCGTCAATAAAAATGGTAACAAGAAGACCAAGAAGAACAGTGAAGGTGGCAAGCCAAACCAACAACAGCAGGGTCGTCGCGGACGTAGTCGTGGTCGCCCGGTTGCAGGTAAAAGCGTTACAAGCATGGCTCACTGCACGGACATCTGGCTGGACGGGAGCGCATAGCGGCTTAATATGGAATTTACTATTCTCCTGCTTTAGAAATTGCTGTAATTAATCTGAGTTTTTTTCTTGGCCTTTATCCTCTTAGGTAAGCCGCAGCGCAGCGAAGTCAAGCGTGAGGATCTCGACAAAGAGCTGGATCAGTACATGTCAACCACAAAATCTGAAATGGACTTTTTGCTCAAGTAGAACGCTTAGCACGGAGATCAAGGAGAATACCACCGCGAGGCAGTTTATACTAATTTTTAAGTTGTGTCTAATACTAATTAGCTGTAAGCGTACAATACTATACACACAATTTACCCCGGACGGAAGGGTGTACTTATGCTCTTTAGCGCGCGCTAAGGTGGCACTCTGTAAATAGCGTAACGTATAAGTAAATGACTCTGTTTGCATAATTACAATCGAAATGTTTGTATTATGTGCAGCTAAATACAATTGACTCCTTGTTTAAACTAAATGCTGGTGTGTGTATTTTTCTGTGATATTTGTTCTGCGCCATTGCCATGTCCAAGACTAAACAAGCCTTCTGGCCAAGTGCCGGAAATTAGCTTTTGGGCGACTCTGTTTACTTGTGTTTGGCCAGCGTGCGAGCGGAAGCAAATAAAATGAACGAACACAAAAAAACAAAAAAAAATTTACTCAGATTGTGTTCTCACCATCCCTTGTGGCGCTGGAAGATAAATGTATTTATTTGCTGTCGATTCTTTCTTTTTCTTTTCTGTTCGTGGTTTGCTTCACTCTGTAAATTAAAATGGCGGAAGGGTATATTAGTTCCAAATATAGTTTGAGGCAGTTGTGTAAAGCTGTATGGAATATGTATATGATTTAGTCCATACTTTATACATATACATTTTTTTTGCATTTCTTTAATTACCTTCAGGATCAATTTAAATACTACATTAAGATAGTTTGCCAGGTTGACTTAAGACTGCGCAAATACAAAAACTTTCTGTTTAAATTTAATGCAGGGCATATAAGCAGCTACTACAACACTTTTGCGCTTTAAGCTTATATCTTTTTGGCGTTTCTTTCTTTGGTGTCAGGATTGTAGTTTTATCTGCTCAGCGATTATTTTTAATTTCTGTGATTGATTGCCCAGGTGGCAGACTGCAGGACAGCGCAATGCGAAGTCCAGTGTGGTGTGAGTCGAAGCTAACCAGGTGTTGACACAGATTTGTTTGAGCAGGGCTGCCGCAGCAAATGGGGTTTTGTCGGGCTTTAATTAAATTCCATCCGTGTGCGTGGCCTCAAGCATCTGAGTCAAATAGTTGCCGCAACATTGTGGCTGTCAGGTGCCAATTCATTAAGCTGCGCCACTCGCTCAATCAGTCTGCCAGCCACTAAGTAGCGAAACATGTTTCGGCAACCATCAGGGCTCCTGCTCCTGCTGCTACTGCTACTGCTGCCACTCCTGCCCAATGCGATTAACTGACATCAATAAGCCATGGCTGTAACTAATCACCATCAGCCTCGGCAGCCACTGCACAGCCAGCCGGCTAATTAACACAAAATGACCATTTGTTGCGCATCCTAATTGCATGGAATGGCACTGAATACGCGTCCTAGCGAAGTTACTGCCCACATGGGACGCTCCTCATTAACCCCTTTTCCAGCCAGCTTCCAGCTGCTTCAAGCCTTAAACAATTCAACAATTTATAAGCAATTAGTAAATGTTGCCGGCCGACACGTTGCTCCATAATTAGGGAATTCAATTTATGGGCGCACCTTTTGGGCACCTCTGAATGGATCTCCTCTTTTCGCAAAAATGTTGCTAATGATGTTGCCAAGAAAGAAAAATGAAATCGACATTAGGCCGCGTTCCTAATGTTGTGCCAAGAGTTCTGCGAACAATTCCATTAGTTTAAATAGAATGAAAAGAACGTGTTTTTAACAAAATTTTAGATATAATGTGATCTGATGATTATTATTTTTTATTCAAATAAACAATTTAAAAAGTATTCCTTTCATATATATTTATGAATTAAATTCATTTTTCCCAAGCCGAACATTCGATGTGATTTGGCTTTTGCCATGATTTCAAGACTTTAAGTTAACACCCCCGCGACCTGCGAGTGCGTAAGACCTGCTGGCTTAAGGGCGCGTGAGTTGGCCATCAGGTGCCAAGTTGTGTGGGAAAGCGGCAGAGAAACCAATTTGACTAATCTGCGCAGCAAAAGTGGCTTGTGGCCCAAAAAGCGACAGCCACTCCGTTAGCAGGTGAAAAAGGCAAAGCTTTGGGCAAATTTCGAGTCCATTTTGTGTTTTGCGGATTACACTCGAAATGCTTCAGCAGTAATCAAGAACCTGCGGCCGTAATCTCCTTGAAGCTGTACTTATTGCGTTAGACCTGAGAATAAAATATCACATTTCCCTGATAGACCCCTGGCTAACCGTGGCTAATTGCTGAGCTGAAGGTCAGCAGCTTCGACAGCTGCTTCAATCAATTACATGCATGACTGCAGCTAGGCCACATTCGTGGTGTCGGGCAACACGCGCAGAGCGAGCCGCAGACAACAAAAACAAAGTCAACAACAATTGCCAGCTGCTGACCATCTCAGCCAGTCACAACACATACCATCACATCTCAGCAGATTACACGTGGGCTGACGTTTAATAGGGAGATCAAACCCCACGCAAAAGCAAAAGCAAAGTTTGTAAAGGTACGTTTTTCCAGCTGGGGCAGACTCAGCCTGGCCCAGGGTTACCTACAAGACAATTTATAGGATGCTCTCGCCTGGGAGTAGCGCGATAGCGACTGCTGCACCGCGCCGATCAAATTACAGACAAAGATGGCGAAAGGGGGGGGGGGTTGGTCTTGCTATTTCCAGCAGCCACCCGTCAGACGATTTCAAAACGCAAAACTTTCTTTTATTTAAATCTTAGCTTAATTCTCCTCACTTACGTTCTCTATTCCTTTGCCTATGTCTCGTGCTGTCTGCTTCTCTCTATTTCACTCACTTCTCACTTTCTCTTATCACTTCTTCGCGCAACCGCTCGCTCTCAAATTTCGACATAGACTGCCCCACTCGCCTTTCGGCCGATCGCGCGCCGACCTCGGCAATGCAATTTGTCGCGGCCGCTGCTTCTCACCACGAAGCTCTCAATTTGCCGCGGCGCGCCTAGCTACATTGCCATCATCGGCGCGCATACAAGGGGGGTTCGCCTTCTAACTTAAACCTAATAAGGGCGGGCTCTCCATGGCCGCCTCTGCGCTCTATTGCGCCTACACCTAATCTTCATTATTTATCTCCTAATAAAATCTCTTACGCACTATACTTATTTACTATACAAAATCAACTTATGACTAACTTACTACTAAATGTGAGGCGGCAGATTTATCGCCGCCTTACAAGTTTTTCTCTCCGTTATCAGTTTCTAACTAGAAATACTAAATGTCGACTTCTTTCAAATATTATGTTCTTAAGTGAAAAGTGACTTCAAAGAATATGTAGTTTTATTTTTTATTAATTATGAAATATTTATTTTATTAAAAATATTATTTATATTTAGCATGAGTTCGGAGGGCTTACACTCACCAAGGCTTGCTTCCGGATAACTCTATCCATGTAAAAATATCTATAAATTGTAAAGCTTACTTTGATATATGTACTTTTGGACAGGAATTATAATTATATGTATAATTTAAATTCATCAGTATTTGTAGTGATATTGGCAGACAGTTTACAGCTACTTAATGACCTTATTGCAGTTGCTAAACATTTAAATTTGCTAAAGCACTAATAATAAATACCTAAAAAAGGACAATGATGTTGATAATTCAACATTATAAAACACCAAAAAAAAAAGGAAAAAAATTTTTGACAATGCTGATAAAATCAATTTGGAAATAAAAGGCGAATCGTATGTGAGTGAAATGCCATCGCGAATGACATTTGGATTTTATTCACGCTTTGCACGACCGACACAAAGCTAATGAAGCGTCAAAGTGTTGAATGGCAATTCCCTGCACAGACGTATGTGTGCGTGTGTGCGAGCGTGTCACATAATAAATAAGCCAAATCCGGCAGGTAATGAGGTTTTCTTATGAAAATGTGCATGTGCGAACAATTGAGCGATCAACGCTTGTTTCCTCTGTGATTTGCGTTCAGCCCGCTGTGTTTATATTTATACGGCCTTGTTTGGAAATGCAAATGCTGAGCTGTTAAATTTCGGAAGAAGTTCGCCGACTCGAAGGTGTTGCCAAGTGCTGAGAATGTTATTCCCAGCGCCGCCATTAGCCAGGGACAAAGCAAATAAAACTGCATGGCGGCTGAGGCTGAGGCTGAGGATGAGGGTCTGAGCGAATGCCATCGGGGCAATCAATTTCACGCTTCCACACATTTTCCTCAGCCACCCACACACATGCATGTCTACTTTTCACTTTGTCTCGTTTTCTCTTTCGTCTGCCTTTTTTGTGTGCTGCTGCCCGTACAATATAATTGTCTAGCAGAGCTCTCTTCTTCTGCTTCTTCTTGTTCTTCTTGTTATTCTTCTTCAGCTTGTTTTCGCCGACTGACGCCATTTTGTCGTGCACTTTGCGGCTGTCGTCGCCTTAGCGCTTAGTCAACAGCTCAGCGCATTGGGCGCGCCCCACGAGATATGCAACAGAAAATGTTCATTACTGCAACACCTCGTGGTGCATCCTTGGCGTGTCCGTCGCGCACCTACTGGAGCCATCAATGTGTCCAATTTTGGATACAATGCTTTTCCATTAAATAGCGTAGAGGAAGAACAACTTTCGCTTGTCTGATCATAAAAGCATTTGAATTGCATTAGACTTATGGCAATAATGTAATTTTCGTGGCACGCACGAGCCGTACACGCACGAGAGCACAGACAATTTGTCTGCCCCTTCAGCTAGTCCTGCTGCACGTCTTCCAGCTCGCCCTGTTTCGATTGCAGAGGCAGGATGCGTTAAGGCACAATAACAAAAGTATCAAAGGCGATTGCAATGCCATTGGCAGGCGGAAACTGTTTGCTGTCGAGCTGCAAAGTAAGCGACACGGACAAAGCTGTCAGCTGTGGGTGGCTCGCGTGTGTCCCTCTGACATAGAGCACTTAAGTCTACCTAACAATAGCAGATCTTGATTAGATGTGCCTTGAGCGTGACACATGATGTGCCTCCGCCGCGTCACCGTTTGTTTCTCTTTGAAGCAACCGGAATAAAGTTCATGCTGTCTCCGGTCAAAGTAACTGAGAGTAGTCTGAAATTGAATGTATTAGTTGTCAAGTTTATTCAAAGCATTTGCTTCGTTCAGACAGCATCCTGGAAATGTCCACCTTAAAATTGCATTTTGCTCCACAAATTTTATCTTTGATATATTTTGAGAAGTATTTAATTTTGCAGGAACACTCAGTAAGTAAATCCAGGGTATTTCTTCATCTTTACTTATATCTTGGCTCAAGTTGTACTTCATATGACTGAAAAGGAAACAAGCTGAAATTACAGCCCCCAACTTCATTTTACAAGTTTTTCCACTCACTTTGCATTAGAGAAGTTGAAACAAGGATTCTTTTGATAGGTATATATTCTTTATTAACATTTTTACCATTTACACACATATATAGACATATTATTTTTTATTTCATGCTGTCTCACATGTCGAAATAGTGTTCATAGAGCCGAATCACATACATAAAATATAATAGCAAAGTGTTTGCCAAGACGATGGAATAGTTCCCTGTGGGGGGTGTCAAAAGAGCATAGAAATTCTTGACAGTTATGGAAAACGCCCAGTACGTTTATATTTTCGAAATTACATTAGCTTAAGCACATAAATAGGTCAAATGACTAACAAACACTGCTACGGCTAATAACATTTACAACATTGCAATTGAGCGCAGTTATTTTAATACTTTCATTTCTATATAGTTTCCAAAATATACATCTATATATAATTATATATATATGTATATATATATGTGTGTGTGATTTATGCTTCTAAAATGCTTAAATAGTAAGTCCAGTTGACATATGGCTACAATATGATAGCGTGAAATATGACAGGTACAGTTAAACCTAATTAATGCGCGCAATACTTCGCTCGATCTTATGTTGCCTGATGATATGATAGAGTTTACTAAATAGTTTTTCTTTCCTCTTTATAGGTACAGTTCATCCACTCATAACTAACTAACGTTAGTTACCCCAAACGTCATTTAGTTCGAATGATTCATCTGTCGTTTCGTCTCGATAGTCCAACTTGAAGCTTGCCAGACGAACTGGCCGTCAATTTCGTCTCGTCCTTGTAGGTACAGTTACCACACTCCCACTTAGCCGTCAACTATTTTTGGTTTGTTTTGAATGAATCTCCCTGTAATTTTTTGTATTTGATTTTTGCTTAAAGTAAAGTTTGAATATTCTCTATGGTTACCGGCGCCTGTCGATCTTTTCTGTCGTTCTTCTGAGTTTTGTCTGGCTTTTAGTTCTCACTCCTAATTAGACACTTAGACACATATTTTGAATAATTCAATTTGCATTTTATATATGATGTTTGAGTAACACATTTAGTCGGTTATTGATATTGTCTTTTTTTGTAGTTTCTTGTTTTAGATTTTGTTTCCTTTTAGTATCGTTGATACACTCAATGTAAATTAGCAGATTTTCTTTGCGCGGAAATTTTTATTCGGTCTTTCGCTGATGATGAGACACCCTGTAGCTCTCGATGTTAAGCTTGCTGAATAAGTTTGGAATTCATCTCTATGGTTGCCATCTGCTGCTGTTTGTTCTGCTTTGGTTTTGGATTGACATAGTTGCCACACTTATATTAAACATTTAGACACATATTTTAAATAAATTAGAGCAATATATTTATCCGTTTGTTCATACTGTCTTTTTTTTCTAGTTGAGTTTTAGGTTTTCATATATTTAGATTCTTCAGGGTAGTTGATACACTCAATAATAGTTCCTAGCTTTTTTAACTTGGTATGGGTTTAGCTTTTAAAGGCTTAGATGCCTTCATAGTTGTGGGTTTTTGTGATTCAGCTGGAAAGGAAGTTTGTAGATTGATTCTGCAAATTGTAGTGGGTAGAGGGGTTTATTTTGAAAGAATCTCCCTGTAATTTTATGCTTAAAGTAAAGTTTGAATATTTAATACGGTTACCGTCTGCTGTTGTTCTTTTCTGTCGTTCTTTTAGTTAGTTCCTGACTTTTAGTTCTCACTCCTAATTTAACATTTAGACACATAATTTGAATAATTCAACACTCAATATAAGTTACCAATTTCATTTGCATTGTTCTTTTTAAGGAATGGAATGAATCTTCTTCTATGACTTGCATTTGAATGACTGAGCTGTCGTCAAGCTTAGGTAGTCCAGATTGAAGTTTGCCAGATAGGTTACCGCCTGCTGTCGATCTTTTCGGTTTGCTGGTATTCATTTTTTGTCCAACGTTTAGTTCTCATTCCTAGTTAGACATTTCGACACGCATTTTGAATATATGCATTGTATATATGATGCTTGCACAACACACTTATTCTTGTTTTAAATTTGGTTTCTTTTGGATAAAGTTGATTTTAAATGAAAGGAATTTATAAGTTTTTGTATGGGTAGATTTGTTTTTGAATAATTCAGCTATTGTATAGTTTGGACAGTATAGATTGAAGTTTGCCGGACAAGATATCTATCGTTATCGCCGCGGATATTTTTATTTTAATTTTGAAATTTAAAGGTTCAGTTGTCACTCTCAAGAACTATTGTTGGCTTTGTTTTGAATGAATCTCCCTGTAATTTTTCTTCTTATGTGATTTTGTTATGCTTAAAGTTAAGGTTGAATATTTGCTATGGTAACCGTCTGCTGTAATTCTGTTCGGTCTTTCCGGTATTAGTTTTTGTCTGACTTTCAGTCCTCACTCCTAACTAGACATTTAGACACATATTTTGAGTAATTCAACTTGCATTTTATGTTTGATGTTTAAGCAATACATTTAGCCGGTTATTGATTTTATTTTGTTTGTTTTTTTTTTTCGGGTACAGTTGATACATCAATATAAGTTATGTACGTTGTTGTTTTTGAATGAGTCACCTGCCGTCTGCTTGGAGAGTACAGCTTCACGTTTACGGAGTTCTTACCGTTTTGGTTTCGCAGTTTTCACTTTGATCCTGCAACTTGTAGGTACAGTAGCCCCACTCACAACTAGTCAACTATTTATGGTTTTCTTTTAAATGAATCTCCCTGTATTTGTTTTTTTTTTATTTGATTTTATGCTTAAAGTAAACTTTGAATATTTCCTATGGCTACCGTCTGCTGTGGCTCTTTTCTGTCATTCAAGTTTAATTTATTCCTGACTTTTAGTTCTCACTCCTAATTAGACATTTAGACACATATTTTGAATAAATAAACTTGTATACTTGATTTTACATTTGATGTTTGAGCAATAGTTTTAGTCGGTTTTCGATACTGTCTCTTTCTATATTCAGATTAGTTCAGTTGATGCACTCAATAGTTGTTACCAACTATCTTAATGTGGCTTGGTTTTGTCTCTTCAGGGCTCGTCTGGTAGCTAGGATTTGTTTTTCTGTTTTGGCACACATTATTTTGATACATTATTTGATTTACAATGAAACACCCTGTAGTTTACGGCTTTAAGCTTACACAATAAGTTCGATTTGTTATGTGTTGTCACTTTTTAGTTTTTTTGTTTTGTGGGTACAGTTGGCTCACTAAATAGTTATTCAATTGAGTTGAGTTTGAATGAGTCACCCTGTTTACTTTGTATTCTAGACGTCCGTCTACTTTGGAATGAGTTCCCCTGTATCCGCATTTTTGTTTTCATTTGGTTTGTCAGCTTTAAGTACATTCTGAAGTGTGTCTGGCTATTGAATTCGTCGTCAATTCGTCCCACTGTCCATTTGTTTGTAGTTTGCTTCGCGCACCTGCACTTTCTTACCAACCCGAAGTCCATAAATTCGTGTTTGACTGACTGAACGCAACGGAGCACTGTGCTTAGCGCTCGTCTTCGCTGATTGTATAACTGCTCCGGAACTCACTCAGAGGCGTCTCATTTGTCGTGGATGGCGTCATTAGTGGTGCTCCCTGAAACGAGATGGCCAGCGGCAGGGCGGAGGGTGCGCACAGACTCAAGGCGCTGCGCCCTTCGGTCACTGAGCGATAGCGTAACGGGCGGCCCGAACTGCAATAAAATGTGAATGTGAAGTGCAAAATATGAAAGTTTTTCCTATTTCGTTATCAACCAAGTTCATGTAAACACTTGAATGAAACGTATATTGGTTGGAAAATATGCAAATTTTTCAATTATGAGACTCATGGCGAAGGCATGCCCAGAACACATTGAAAATAAAGGATCTGGGTATAGTAGTCTTCCGCAAATGTATGTATCAAAAGCTAAATTATCTATGTATAGCCCATTTAGCTATATCGGTCGGTAGGGATACATCATGAAGGGAAAACCGTATACTTGAAACTTTGCTTCAAATGGCTGTGCAGCGTATACCCTAGTCGAGCACTCCCTATCAGCGCATTTTTGTATGCTTTTATAATGACATAACTGTAAAGTTAGTTAATCAATCGGAACTTTGTCTTGTTAAAATGTTTCTTGTGTCCTGTGAAACTAAAAACGTCGTTAACAAGTTTTCCTAGTAATTTACTAACATTTTTTCATACAGCGCCAACAAAACTTGGCAGATTATAGCGCCCGTATGCTGGACATGAAATTGTTGCGCTGCTTGTTATAGTATTGACAGTTAAAGGGGTCTCTCTCTGGTGTTTTTTTATGCGCAGTGGGGCAAAACAACTAGAGGTTTAAGAAAATATTATATAAAATAGAAAATATTCGACAAGGCTTCCATATATATATTATATTTGATTATTCAATAGCGAGTCAAAAGCTTCTTACTCTCCCTCGAAATCAATTCTATTGTTTTTGCTAAAGTTAGCCAACTTTCTATCAGAGCTGTTGTTTTATTGGCTGCTGCCAGAAACTTTAAAAGCCTCAGATGTTCGATGAGCACAAATAAAATTGAACAGACAAAAGTTTAACTTAAGACCATCGAGCGAAAAGGACTTTTAAATGTTAAGTTCTATCTGCAGGAATTTTATGACTTCTCTTTATTTACTCTGCATTTCATACTCTCCATAATAATATTAGTAGTTTTCTCTATTATTCATATATAATTGTTTGTGTTTTCCCCCAACTTTTCTGTCAGTGCTATACTAATCTCTATTTTATAGTCGCCCTTTATTTCATTTGGAAAAACTTTCAGGCGAAAATCAATCATACGTCACGTTGCACATCAATTGCTCGACCAGTGGACAATGGATGCTTTGTTTTCAGCGGGCAGCTGGCTAGCCGCACCCCAATAGATTGCAATGGCAAAATAACAAATGAAAATAGATAAATTACCCAATTTCGAACCGCCCCATTGCTTACCGTTCGCAGTTGCATTTGAGGATTCGTATGAATGCCGCACGGAATAGCCGATTGAAGACGGTATAAATGATCGGATTGATCGTTGAGGAAGCGTAGCCCAACCAGAGGCAGGTATTGATGATATGCTCGGGCACCTGGCACTCGGGGCAGGCGGCGAATATGATGTTCAATATGAAGAACGGCGACCAGCACAGGACGAACGTGAAGAAGACTAGGCCCAGGACCTTGGTTGCCTTTTGCTCCGTTGCCACCGCATTCGCGGAGAGACTGTTGCGCTTGGCCCGATTGTTCAGAAATCTGGAGGAGGAAACCACTTTGGAAATTGAATTATTTGGACAGCCCGCACTCACCTCAAATTGAGAGTAGGCTTCGCAACACGGTTGAAAGGCAGCTTGAAGGGGAGCAGCCTGTGGCGCCGCACACCTCGCGCTCGCATTTGGGCAGACGCCGTTGTCGTCACCTGCTGCTGATTGTCATTACCGTTGCTACAGTCATTGCCATTGCCACCGCCGCCGCCATCGTCTCTGCCAGCTCCGGCATCTTGTGTCTGAATGGTGGAAATTCTGTTTAGGCCACCTTCGTCAGCGCTGGCAGTACTTATGCAGCTGGTTGTCGCAACTGTTGCTCCGCCAGTTCCATTGACGCCGCCACCTGCCTCACGTCCGCCATTTCCATTTGTTGCGTAACTCAATTGTGGCTGCGAGACGCTGCCGCGCACCGAGGCCCGTCGATTCGGATGACTGTCAAATGGTTTGGGGGTAGTAAGTAAAAGCCACTTCGCGTATTTAAATAGTATTTCCCTGCTGCCTCGCAGCAACGAGCATTTGATATTAGATTTTGGTCTTTTGGACGCCAACGCAGGGCGCAACAGTTTATAAAATTGTATTTTAATAAAATTGCGCCCAGCATTTCACAGGCTTATTTGATGTAGGGACAAGACTCTTTTGCCAGAATTCAATGCGAACTCATTTACTTGTGGCAGTTTCACTAAATGAATTGCGACCGTTCTCAACTTGGCATGCAAGAGATGAACAGTATTATCCCAGGAAAATCTCGCTTTAAGTGATTATTTTAATTTGCAACTGAAGATATTGTTTAAATGTACAAACTGTAGCTTCTGCAGATACATGAGTGTAAAATAAAGTGAATAAAAAGAAGAAGACTTCTCTACCCGAGAGTATTCCAAATTCATTTGCAATATAGATCTATTTGTATGAGGGTTAGGGTAGAGAAGTAAGAGTTGAATAGTATTCATACAACACATTTGATTCATTTCCCCTCAGACTCCACAAATTGCAAGAGACGAAACTTGTTGTATGCATAATAACTCTAATGATATTTGAGCTAAGTGCCACAGACAGTAAACTAGGCAACTTGTGTGCAGCATTAAGAGTTGGCCATGGTTAGTGTTGTCCTAAATTCATTGCCAACTTGTTGTGTCGCCTGTGCAGCCATCGTGCTCCCCTGGCAGCTACATTCTTTGCCAGTTGGCAGTTGGCAAATATTCGGAAGCACTTTGCGACTGTTGCAGGACGGCAAATAAAATAAAAAGTTTTTCAATTTTTGGCTGGCGACAAGAAGCACATCTCAATGGGCGCCCAAGTGGCGTCAAATGTCCAACTAATAATTTGCAAGTAAATGGAAAATAAGAAAGTTTCATTCTCACACTCATGCTTGCCGCCGCTACCTGGCCAGAGAGGCAATCTTCAGGCCTGTCTCATTAGAAATTCATATATATTTATTCGTCAACTTGTGCGGCGCAAATCCGTGGCAAAGCGCATATACGTGACATTTCGCTGAGATAGCATTCTCTGCAATACCCTTTTCCAAGGGCATTAGAGTTTTGCCACGAAATATGTAACGTCTCCTAGGAGGCTCCTAGGAGGCTTATGTACATATGATTTCATTATAGTCTTCCTAATTGTATTTCCACTTGTTTGGCCACCATAACTAGTCTAGTCTCAAAGCTAGGAGAGTGGGCAACTTTTAACTTGTTGTCTGACTTTAAAGCTGGTAACTTATCTGGTTGCCAATACGTTTTGGTATATAAGGTTGATGAGTCACTTGTGAGCCATGCTTCTGTGAGGGAATTGGTTCTTCGGCATGCCAAAGACTGTCGCTTGTTGGCTTTTTGTTTGGTGTTTTTTGGGGCGTGCTTAAGTCACGGCGTGACTTTGACTTGCTGCAGCTTTTCCCTGCTGGTTATGCTAAAATTTTGCAAATTTGGCGCCTTTGCGTTAATGCAAAATGAAAAAAAAAAGAAAACTGCAAACAGCAGCAGCAGCACCAACAACAGCAGTGAGTGCTGCAGCAAATAGCAATGACATTTGCAAATTTCAGTGGCATTGTGGATGCCAGCAGAAGAAGCCATCCGTCGGCAACATAGTCGCCAGCGACGTTTGAGAACTTGCACCACAGCTCCACCATCGTCAGCCCTTGCTGTGGCTATGTCTGTGGCTGTCCTCTTTGCGGTTTCCCTTGCCATTTTATGCGCTATTTATTGTTGCCGCATCTCCATCTCCTTTTCTCCTCCACACAACAATGTGGCAAGTAGCCCGCAGACCGACAAGCAGATTCGTGTTTTTGTGTTTTTGGTGCTGCACCACGTGACGCATGAGTGATTTATGTTTATGGCGCGCTGCAAGTGCTTGCAAGGAAATTATGTATTCGCCATGTTGTGTGACACTTGAATGTGCATTTAATTGCAAAAAGATGCGTAATTGATTGCTCTCCCCTACACGAGCAGTTATGGAGAATTAACGGAGCAGCATCAACTTGTATAAGTAAACAGAGCTGAACATATGTTTCCAATGCCAACGTAGTTCGCCTACAAACAAATATGTTTATAGTTTTTTAAATACTTTTTAAAATCATATTTATTCTAAAAACAAATAATAAATCCATTTGAAATTTAGTTTAAACAATATTTTAAGTGAGAAATACAGTTTCTTCAAATTAAATTATTTATTTGGCCTAACAAAAAATGAATTAATTTCAGCATCTGTATTATGTAGAACTTGCTCTCATCAAAAAAGGTCATCGAAATTAGGTGACGTTCCCAAGGAGTTGATTAGATGTTACTGTACCCAATAATACTAGGCCCCTTTAAAGCATTTTAAATCCAAGTTTACGTTATTTGCACCGAAGGCAACCAAATGAAAATCCTTTCAGACGCGCTTTGCCCAAAACTTGTTGCCGATAAAAAAATACGAAATATAAAATGCATGAATGGCTGAAGTCTGGACACGTCGAGACCTAAATACTCTCTTGTAAAGAGATTATTTTCCGTACTCTATTAGGTTGTAAGGGAACTTTATGATATAGCTAGCAGATCCCTCATGTAAGGTCATCGACTCAAAGACAGGACTTAAGGTATCAGTTTATAGCTCTCCTGTCACATAAGTCGTGACAAAGTGCAAATACCCTTCTGTGCAGGGCATTGACAGGGCAAGAAAAAGGCAACTATTTGGTTGAAGGCGAAGGCGAAGGCGGAGGCGGGGTGCGGAAGGCAAAGCCAAATAAAACTCAATTTGTTTTTGTTATTTGTCTCAGCCTCGCATTCAGCTTGAACCTGAGGCAAAGCAGAACAGAGCAGAGAAAGCGAAGCCAAAACGCTTTGCACTTACAATGTAAATTATGCAAATTTCTTAGAAAAGTAGTCTGCAAAGTTATTTGCTGGCGGTGTGGAGCCGTGTAAACAAATGTAATAAATTTAAAAGCTTGTATGCTCAGCTGATAATAAATGTCAGCCAGCCCAACTCGGCTCGGCGTTACTCGGCAAGAACAGGTACAGATGACACGGGTCTTGTTGCGGGTTATGTTGAGTCATTGGCTGAAGAAACGCAGCGAATGTCATCTTTGCTAATGAGCAATCAAGTACAGTGTGACAGCGATTTCAAGGGCTACCTGCCAAGGTCACTTTTAATTTGCTAATACTCCAAGTCCTTTCTTCTGAAGTGCCCAAAAAGGCAATTTAGAGAGAGAGAGAGAGAGAGAGAGAGAGAGAGAGAGAGAGATTTTAGGAAACAATGTTCCAACCTAAATCGACTGCAAATAGCCAGAGCTGGACGATTCGCACAATTTGCTTTTCACATCTGACAATTTAATTAAGCCAGATGCAATTAGAGTGGGCTTGCTTCATTTGGATGCAGATTGAACGGTAATGAAAGTTTTGTGTGGGAGAGCTTACCTGTCCACTAGATAGGGACTGCCAACACGCTTCCGCCAGAAGTTGCTCGTTGTTGGCTTGCCGAGCGTCGAGAAAGATGTGGACGAGATGGTTGTTGTCGTAGTTGGTGGGGTAGACGATTGTCGCAATATGCCACTGCCAGCTAGCCGGAAGTTGGTGCGGCCCATATTATTCGCATTAACGCTGCTGCTGCTGCCGCGCTCGGAGCCGCCGCCATTGGCCTCGTTGATAAAGCTGACGCTGGCCACGCTTCGATTGGTTGTTGGCCGGTTCGGCATGAATGGTCGATCTGGGGAGTTGACATCGCTGCCTCCCCTACCTGCACTGGCTCTCCGTGTCCTTGCTGCATTCACATTGTTCACATTGCGACTGCTGTTGCCGGCTGCCAGACACTTGTTGTTGCTGCTGCTGCTGGTGAGACTGCTGCGCATCTGTTGCTGGCCGTGCTGTGGGCGTATTGTGAAGCGACCGCCCAACCTATTCGAAAAGAGCGGGTTACGTGCAAAGAGGAATGGAACTGATGAATATTCTATGGCTTGATTGCACTGCTTTCCTCCTATTGACTTCAAGCTAATTTGCTTCCGTTGACGTTGCTTTGATTGGCAATCGCAGAGTAAATGCATTAGGTAATCATAAAAATAGTCAGCCTGCCTCCCCATGAAAGACACTTTTGAAATAGATTTATTTTTAAAAAGTCGATACAATGATTTAAAAATGACTTTATGAAATCCTGTAGAGAATTGTATAAAATAAAGCAAACTTATATAACTTTGGTATTATTTGCATATGCCTCTAGGCTGAATTACTCCGTTCTCAATCTCGACTACAGGAACTGTCTGCTTCTAGCTTTAATGGAGACAAATATGTATTCACATTTCGAGCCCCGTTAGCAGGCACTAATTGCTTTGCTTCAGCTCCCATTTGCGTCTTGACTTAATTGATTTCGGTGCGAGCGCAAATGAATATTTATTGCAAATGCCTTTTCTGTGTAACTGCATCCGTATCTCGCCCTGAGTGTAGTTGGCGCAAGCAAAGCCCCTTCACGTCAGTTCGGTGTGAATTAAGTTTTAGATTCAATTACTCATACGCCGCATAGGCCCCGCTGGGCCGCTGGCTCGCCCATGTGTGGTAACTAGCCGTGACAGCTGTATGGAGTCCAGCATCTCGCTCGAAACCATTTTCATTTGCGCATAATTTATTGGTATCGATTGGCAGATAAATCCAATTGCAACTGCTGACCGTTGTCCGCTGACTATTAGTGTCCGGTCAAAGGTGGCACAAATCTGTGCCCTGCAGCCAATCGTGCAGACTAATTGCATTTACTTGTGTGCAGAGCAGTTTCAAAAAGTTTTCAATCCACTTACCGACGGAAGAGTTCGCTCTCCGGGTGCTCGGCGGCAAAGCGGGCCTTCTTGCGCAGCAGCGGAATGGTGAGTGCGTACGTCGAGACCATCATCAGCATCGGTATGTAGAACGCCACCAGCGAGCCGAAGACAAAGAAGGCGCGATTGTTAATCACACACACGTTCGGGTGGGGCATTATGTTCTTTTCGTTGATCACACCTGAAATCCACAAGCATTGCCACTCATTAAAGGTCAACATATAATGCGTGCCGCTGAGCATCTGTCTTACCCAGCACCGTTATTGAGCTGGACACCAGCATGGCCATGGCCCAGACAATGGCAATCTTGATGCCGGCCATGCGCTTTGTGGAGTGATGTCGCGAGGCCAAGGGATTACGGATGCCCATGTACCTGCCCAGGCTGATGAAGCACATGTGCAATATGCTCGAGGAGCAGGCGAGCACATCGCAGGTGACGTAGATGTTGCACCAGGTGAAGCCGAGTGGCCAGTACCCTGCAAGGAGCGACAAGGGATAACAAACAGTCCAAATGGGACAGACAGATGCGACGGGGATTTCGCCATCGACTGCTAATGAAAGCGCATGCAAATCAGAGTTAATTGAAATCGGAATGAATGAATGAACGAAGTGAAAGCCAAATGAAAAATGAAAAGGAAGCAAAGCCAAAGCCAAGCAGTATTGTGCGACGAAAAACCATTAAATGAAAAGCAATTGCTTAGTCCCGTTTGTGTTATGCAGCTGTATCTGTATCTCTATTTGCATCTGTATCTGTTTCTGCATAGATTGGATGTCTTCTTTGTGTTGGATTACTTCTTTGTGAGTTTAGGGTCTCATTTCAGCAACTATAATTAGGGGCTTTAAGTCGCAGTCAGGCAGGCACAGTCTGAGGCAACCTGAATTCCTCGGCTCACTTTTCCACTCGCTTGGCATGAAATGTGTGCAGTTAGTTTTGGGCTTTGTATTTAGCCAATGCCCAGTGGCAAATTCTGCATTAATTGGTACAAATTGCGCTCAAATGTGTTGTTCTTGTAGTCGCTCCTCTTGTCCGTACATGCCATTAGGCGCGCTGCGTGGGTTTCAGCTTGCTAATTGTAGAACACTGGCTCACACGCACACACATCATACACACACACACACACTCACACACACACGAATACAGAGACGGCCTCTCAGCACTCTTAACACATACTCGAATACACAAGAGCGAACAGATCCGGACCCACATGTCGTATTTAGTTTTATATGCTTGTCACTTAAACACACACACACACACAAACACAAACTCACACGCAGACACATCAAGTGGTGGAAATGTATTTATTACGTATGCGACATGTCGTCCAGAGCAGCCACTCAAGTGTCTGAAATAAGTATGTAAGCGTAGCGCTAACGTGGACCGTAACACAGCTCTGGAAAGCTTTAGCTAATTGTACGAATTTCTGAGTCTACTCTGAATTTCGTTAAAGCTTGGCAGCTGCAGCTTTAGTTTTAACGGGATTTCTTTTAAATTTTACTGTGCCACAGGCAGGTGGATTTAAAAAAAGAATATATTTGGTATACGTGAAGGAACAGAATTCGTGAATAAAAATATTTTAAATATCGTACGAGTATTGGCTAAGGTCCCCTATACTTTTATGGAAGCTGAACTACAGCAGATGCAGTCAAGCTAAGGGTATATGCCATTGATATGCCATTGATGGGCTGAATTTTTATTCATAGCCATTTTTTTTAACAAAATGATTTATTGGTTATTCGGCAAGTCAGTGAAGCTGTAATAAAATCAAAATCTTTTTAATGTCGCCCAAGGATGAAACTCAACCCAAAGCCAAATTCAAACTGACACACAAAAACTCAGGCAAACATTGCTTGATGCAGTTTGCAGCACAATTGTTGGCCCGGCGGCACGTTGCGGGTTGAAACAACATTTAAGGCTGTTAGTTGCCGTCGTCGGCAAACAACTTGAGCGTGAAAACAAAGACCTTGCCCTTCGCTGCAGCAGGAGCAGCCGAAGCAGCAGCTGAGGACCCGTCTCAAACGTAAGTGCCACAAGTGCAGCAGCTGTGGAAAGCTGCTGAATAAAGCAAGCCGTGGCACGGCCACAGTGCCAGCCAAAAATCAACAAACACTAAAGTAAATAGTGCCACAAATTAAAGCGCCCAACACGCAACGCGCAATTAAAGAAATATGCCAAGGATTAACTCGGACTCGAAAAGTGAGCGCTAAAAATCTGAAAGTTCAAAGTTTCAAAGTTTTGGATGAAGCTTACAACCTTCGATTGCCAACACGAAATATTCTAGCAGTTGTTCATAGAGGGAGAAGCAACAGAAAATCATTCTATATCTAATATAGAATATAATTTGCAGCTTAAACAGATATTTAATTTAAGACTTTTGTTTCACGTTTGTAAAGAGTGCTTGAAATATGAATCCACAAAATCATTGAAAGAGCCTTTTAGACTCTATTAAATGACAGTTGGTAGCTGGCACAACAAATGCGCTTATAATAAAATGAAATTCGCTAATGTTGTTTGGTTAATGTGGTTGGTTGGGTGCAACCCACTAAATATATAGTATATGTAACATGTTGCGTCTGCTCTGTGGCGGCCGCTTCGCCTATGGGCCCGTTGGCATCATGTTGGTCCATTGCGCGTTTGATCTGTTCATGCTACGTTGGGCTCAGCTGAACAGCAGCAGGCAGATATCCTTATCTATGGCACATGTAAATTAGGCAAGCGCAAATCCAAATATTATCATATTATATGAACCGTTTGCATATTCAACTGGCAATGTGTCAGGTTTTATTAGAATTAGAGAGCTTAAGCCACCTCCGTTGGCTATTTTCAAAGTGTACGCAAATAAATTACAAAATAATAATTTTTGCATTGAAAAAATACACAAATATTAACTCGCACTCATTACTCTATAAATGCGAATTTAATAAAATTATCAATTGAATGGCAAAATGTTTAGAGTGAAAACAAAGAACAATAGAATTTAGTAACAAACAATCTACAGACTGCAGTTTTGAGAGCTTTTAGATATTTCAAAAAATATATAAGAAAAGATCTCAAATGTTTTACAAGTATACTCAGAATCTGTATTAATATCGAGAGATCTTATCATGTAAGTACTAATCAGCTTTCCTTCCACTCATACTCACTTATGAGTATCTTTCTTCAAGTTTCTGCCGACAGCCAAAATTTCAATGAATCAAATTTGTCTTGATGCAGCGAGAAGTTAAAATTTACTATAATAATAAATCAAACCCTAGACTGAGCCTAGACTCAGCATCTTTTTCAGCAAATCAAAACAGCTCTCAGAAGTATAGTCTGATTTTTCTAGTATTTTTGCACTTACCCAAAAACGCTGGAATCGCCCCCAAGGGCATGACAAGCAGGCAGACGAGTAGATCGGCTATGGCCAGCGAGAAGAGGAAGTAGTTGGTTACATTTTGCAGCTTGCGATCGAGGGCGACGGCCAGACAGACAAGTATATTGCCCAGGCCGCCGGCAAATATGCAGAAGATCACGAAGATTAACAGCCAGTCGTAGCCATGTGGCGAGTAGTCAAAAAAACTGCTCGAGGTGACAATCTCGGCTACTGCCGTTGTTGCTTCGGTTGCTGGTGGTGTGCTCATTGTAATGTCGGATATGGTGTAGTTGGACAGTATCATGTCCAAGCTAGTACTTAAATCGCTGGTGTTTTCGGTGGTGGTGCCACCGCTGACACTCTCAATTATGTCGCTAAGGTTAAACCAAGACCACAGTCCACTGCCCAGGTCGATGCTCTCCAGCCAGCTGGTTGCCATCTCCGGGGCTGTGGGGCTGACATATTCGGGCTCTCGCTGCAGCCGACACGAGAGCTCTTCGCCCACGGACTCACATAGAAGTAACTGCCGGTTGCATTCGCTACTAAAACTAAGCGTATCACTCACATTATCACTAACGGTCCCATTGATTTCCAGTTCGAATTGCGCATACGCCTCGTGTTGCGGCTTCAACAGCTGCGTCTGTAGTATGCACGGCTTTAATACGGACGCCTCGGCCTCTTCGAGTATGGCGCTGCACGCATAAATAGCGTTGTCTTCGCCTCTATGTATGTCCTGCAATGTGCAATGGAATGTTGTGCTGCTGCTGGCGCTGATGTTGTAGATGTAGGAATCGTTGCCGTCGGGCAGTGCCGCCTCGCAGCTAATGAAGGGTTGAAATCGTTCGGGCTGTTCCGTTTGTTCCACGCGACAATTGAACTCGCGTGACTCAGATGTGAATGTTGTCGTATTATTTGCTCCACCTGTTGTCGCTTCAGGTGTCGGTGTCGCTGTCGCTGCTGTTTCTGTTGTTGGTCCACGACCAGCCTCACCTTGCATCTCCATTTCATCCTAAAGCTGTGTGGCGTGTTCAACAACAACAACTGGTTAAGCTTGTGCCTTTGTCGCTGTTCCGCCAATTGTTACTTCTGTTCTAAAAATATATATGTGTGAAATGGATTAGTTTGATTCCATTTTGTAGAATTAGTTGAATCTATGATCTACTGCCTATATTAACTATATATAAATATAGATGTATACGGAGAGCTTTACCCTTTTCATACCTCTGCTGAATCCCTTTTAATTAAATGCAAATAAACGCATTGCAAATTACCTCTGACATGGCTGCAGAAACCACAGACTATTCGCTGTATTGCTTAATTAGGCATCGAGAATGCAAACGTGAATGCCACGGGAATCCATATTTGCATAGATGCACCCTGACACAGAGGGGTATGATAGTTGTCAGCCTCCTTCTGCCAATTATTTTCAACTATCATAGGAAAAATATATAAATTGGAAATTTGAGTTTAAATTTCTGCATTTGAAACTGACTTCAAATCATTTTCTATGCAAACCGCGCATCAATTTAAAGAGTCTGTTCGCAAGGGTATTCCAGTTTGATGCTTGTCTGCTTTAGTGGACGCTTTAAATATGTTTTCATTTTCATTCGCTGCTGTCAATAGTCACAACATGACGCGACGGACTGACATCTGCGCTCAATGGTCTGCCGCGTCGTCGCTGCAGATTTCCATCAGCGGTGCGATGTGAATGGCAGTGCAACAAATGCGCAGCTGCCACTGAACGAGTATGGCTTTTGTGCATCATTAACTGCAACTGTCAGCTTTAGCCATTCGTTAGACCCCAGTCGCTAGTCGCTAGTCGCCAAGCGCTAGTCGCGCGTTGCCAGGGGCTCGCCTCGCCGAGCAGCAGAAACGCGCCTAAATCGTTTTTTGTTTGCACTGACGACTTGGAAATATCTGGTTTATGCGACCCTTAGCCTTTGCTCGATAATGAGCTCACACCTCCCCAAACATGTCCTTGACAGCGCAATTTGCGACTAGCAGCACAAAGGCTTAATTCAGAATGCACCACGTTGAAGATTTATGCAAATGGCGCGGCCGCAGCTGAGGGTGCGTCCTCTCCCTATTTAGTTAAGCTGAATTATGTTTAAAGTTTGTCGCAGCAACTTTAGGCTTTAGTATGTATATAAACTACGGGCAAAATATTGTTGAACAATTTTTTGATCACCAAATATTCTCTGAAACTATTTCAGGGTGCGTCATATGAGTGGGTGGCATCACCCGCAGGACAGCGGCCAAAAAGCGCATTCTGCATGCAAGTGATTTGCCCAATCAACCGCAACAAAGGCAGTTTTAGAGTGGTTCGGGTGCGGGGCTCGAGAGCAACCACAACAACGTCAACAAGCATACACTCAGACGCACACTAACATATTCACACACACACACACACACACACACACACACACACACACACACACACACACACACACACACACACACACACACACACACACACACACACACACACACACACACACACACACACACACACACACACACACACACACACACACACACACACACACACACACACACACACACACACTCACACAACCCCAACCGCTATTTGCAATTTGGCGCTTGGTGAAATGAAAAATTTTTACGTTGCCAAAATGAAAATAAATGGGTTGAGTTTTGTTCCCTCTTTCCATACACCAGCTACAAAAGAGTGTGTAGCTGAGCGTATCCTGAAAATTGTAGCGCACATGGCACAGAAATCCAGAATAGCAATGTTTTCCTTAACATAAATCACCCAAACACACACAGACACATCACTTTCCGTTAGTGCGAATCACTCAATGAAACTACTACAAAAGCTTTACTTAAGGATTACAGGATTTGAACTGAAGTGCGCTAAAATACACCAACTTCTCTAAATTTAAATTTGAAAATAAAGTTTTATTTCCTTAAATACCTTTGCTGAAAATTTAATGAAAGATATGATCAAATTTTATAACTATTTTACAGGGTCGAATTTATCGAATATATCATCAACTTGGAAATTTTTATTATTTTTTGTAATATTTTTTATTATTTTAAAATGATGGATACGAAAAAATGTTTGCTGCTGAAGCTTGAGTCGTAAACTAAATGATGCAAATATATGCATTAGTATTTATGAATAATGTAATCACAATATAATTAAATAAAAAGTATTATTCGCACGCCGAACTACAAACCTTAGAGAGGAGATTGCTACATATTATGAGCAGCGAATGAAAACATTTTCAATTTCATTTCCTTTTTTTTGCATTTATTGCAATATTTTGGTATGTTTGGCAAACTTTTAAGACAGGCCCAAAGCTCTTAAAAATTGTATACATTTTTGTGTAGAATTAATTACTTTATTTACATGTAGTTCTCTTGATAAAATCCCAGCTTAAGTTCTGTTAAGCTGGGACTGTTTTCACCAGAGCACAAATAGTTCGGTGTGCTAATCAGCTAAATTCGCAGTCGCCACAGCGCTGCAATAATTAACAAATTTGGTTAGGTGCCGTGGTTTGGCGGGCAATGAAATTTTGATTGGATATGTTGCACGCGCAGCCAGGTGTTATCGCTGACAGCCGGGCCCCAGCCTGATGGCAGGCCGCGCCCCAAGTGGACACAGCACACCACTCGACTCCAGTCACTGCCAATGGCAGCTGGTGCAAACATAAGTAGATGTCGGGGTCGTCATACGAGCATATGCACTTGCTCTGACAGTACTTTGATGACTTAATTTGAAAAGCGTACATTCCCACATTCCCCTCCTCAGTCCGGTTCACCATTCAGCTTATCACCAGACAGCTGGGCCAGAGCTTTAACGATGTCATTGCAACTTAAAGTCCGTCGCACCGTCCACTTGTCGCACTCTCTACACACGTGGCTGTTCGTGTGTGGGTGCTTTGTGCACCGGCATGCTAGTCGCTTAATGAGTCGGCAAGGCAAGCAGCAGTGACTTTATTACCGCCAGCTGCCAGGCGGCCGCCTCGCACCTTTTGTTTGACTGTTGCAAAATGGCTTATGTGCTGCAGGACACGGAGCCATGGAAACATCATTATTTTTGGAGAGCCACGCTCTGTCGAATATTGAATAGTCAAGCACAACTGTGGCTATGGTGATATATTTAAGCACTTTTCTGCCTCTCTGTACAGGAGACGCTATTCCGCTTTGATTCAATTACCCGTGTACGAGTATATTCGACCGTGCCCTCTGCTTGAATGCACAACGCAATTCAGCAAACTCCGTAAGCAATTTGCCTATGCCTCACAGAGTTTTAGTCATTATCTCATTCATTTCGGCAAGACAAGAAAAACTTTACCCTGCCAAGCTAACTTTTCTTAAACTGTTTTGATACTTTCCTCGGCTGCGCTGCGCTGAAACTAAATATGCCCTTGCACCATATATGAGATTCCCATCAATTAAGATAAGCAGGCCTGGAAGTGAAGCTTCTTTAATTACATTAGAAGTTTCCTGCACTTTGGTGCATGCCAAAACAAACCAATTACCATGGCTGAGTGCTGAAGTCATTTTGCACAGAAATGTCTCTGATAAGGTATTTCAGCAGCACGTATGCTAAAAACCAATATACCCATTTCGCCACGACTTTGAGAAAAACTCACTTCATGGTCAGACGGCAAGCGAGCGGAATGAAAAAGGCAGCCAGCAGCAGCAATTGCAACAATGGGAAACTACTGTGAAAAAAATGCAGGAAAACTGGTAAAATAATATTTGCTTGGAACCCAATATTTGTTGATAGTTTAGCTTTTATTTGTATACCCTGTTAAGTGGCGAGAGAGACTGTTAGTTTGTTTCACATCAAAGCTAAATATGTAAACTGAGCTTGTTTGACTGGATTTTGGGAATAACAAGAACTAAAGCAAATTAGGTTCGAAGATTTGTCTGTTGTTGCAGACTTATATTAATTGAATTTGTATATTAATTTACTAATATAGAGTATCTACTAGTCGGGTACTTTCAGCTAGTGCACGCCTACTTGTTTTTATTTCATTTGTTTCCGCTATTTTTAGCTTTTGCGGCAGCTGATCAAGTGGAATACGAGACACACTCGATGTAAGGTTTTTTATTTTTGCGAATAGCGCTCCAAACGGCCAAACGGCAATTGCTATGCATCAACTAGCCATGACTAAGGAGATCAATTGTTGCGCTCTTAGTTCGTTTTATTTGCATTGATATCGCAAACTGCAGTTGCCCAACTGTGTTGACATTGTGTTTGTTTGTTGCTGTTGCAGTTGCTGCTGTTGTCGCCAGCCATGTGTACCTTAATATGCGGTTAATTATGCAATTAAATATTAACGGTGCGTTGCATCGCAGCGCTTGACTTAAATTTCATCGGCTTAACCAGCCACATGTTGTCAACGTTTTATGGTCATGTTTAACTAGTTGCTCGCGAGCTTACAGCGTGTTGCCGCTGGTCTGTGCAACGCCCACGGCACGGGAGTAGGGCCCCAAGTTACAGCGGTCTGCTTCAATTATCCAAATAAATGGTTGCTCATTTGGCAGCCGTAACATAAAGCCCAAACTCATCAACATTAACACTTTACTTGCCCCAACAAATTATTGCGAATTATTAATAAAGAACGTGTCAGCCGAGACAGCAACTACAACAACTGACATACGACTTAAGTGGAGCTTGTCCAGGCGTTGTGATTTGTCTAAAGTGTCGCCGCCTCGCCAGGCCTCATCAATAATGCAATGTCTGACAGTCAAATTGCCCGGAAATTTCTAAGAAAAACTTCATTAAGCAGCGCCCAAAAGCACGAGCCAAGCAAGAGCCTGCCCCACATCGGGATAGGTGAACTAGAGATGGACAAAGGGGACAGGGAGTAGCTGAGTAGCAACTGAGCCTACAACGCCAGACTAGAAAACACTTTGCTCTCTTTCTCGGCCTGTTCTCCAGATCTTTTGGCATGCAGTTAATGAAGAGAAATGGCCAAAAGTGTTTTATAAATGTTTGCCTTTCACGATGCTTCAGTTATGTTGTCTGCCAACTACGTCAAACTTGATGCAACCTACAGTATTTTTGTTTTAATATATCCGTTTTTACCCCATGACAATAATAATTTCATTCTGGTAAATTTAATTTGTTCAAACTTCAAATTTATGATAACTCCTAATTGACTGATATTGACCAAATGGTTTCTGAAGGGTATTTCACCTTCGGCGCCAAGGGGCAACATCACTTTTTTGAATGTTGTTCACAGCTATTGCTTAAGCACATTACTTCCTGTTGTTGCTGTTGCTGTTGTTGCTTTTGCGGCTGTTTGCGGAAGTGAGCATCGATAAATTTTCGTTTTTTACTCTTGGTATTTTGGTAATTTCTTTCGTTGTTCGTGTTGTTATTGCTGCTGCTGTGTGTGCTGGACGTGCTGTTATAGCGACTGTTTGGCACAAATTTTCATATAAACTCGAATGCTTTAAGAGCGAAAAAAAGGGAGCAATATAAAATATATAAGATATAATATGAAAATAGTTAATACAGTATACATAACATGTACACACATATTTCATTCTTTATCTGCCTATGGAGATGTGTATGCAACACTAGGGGAAGCCCATTTGTTAACAGAGACACGGTGTCTTAAGTTTCTGGATCAACCCTTGCGACTCGATTGATGACTCTTCAGTTTTGTACTTCAGTAAATATTTCAGCCACATTAGAAGGCAACAGACTAAAAAAGCAACATATAAATGTACAAATGAACACATGATTGTTTTAGTGTTGAATTACCGACTATAAGATATCTTGTACTCACTGCTAAGTGAGTTTCAAGCAGCAGAAAAGTTCCTAGATATGATAGATTAATATTCTTAAGAAGCATTATTAAATCTGTGCTGAAACCTAACAAATTAGTTGAGCAGACATTCTTAATACCCTCAGAGCTGAGGGTCTTCTCACTACCCTTTGGTATGTAGTAATGTATTCAATCATTTACAAGCTTACACAAATATAGTAGGTGCAAATACTGTCAACAGTGCAACATATTTATTTTGCTGTGCATATGTACCAAATAAATTAAAAGCGTAACGTGCAATGAACTGAAAACTTTTAGCTTGCAGATGAGTTAACGCTGCGATTCCCCACGCTATAAATTGTGCAGCGAGCCTATCACAATAAACAACTGAATGAGCAGAAAGTGAATTTTAGTTTCCAATTATCAAATGTAAGTCACAATGCACATGTAGTTACCGTTGATTCTATTATAATCAATGCGCATTTCAACATATATTTATTAATTTAAATCAATAGCCATAAGAGTGAATCCAAAGAGGAGCTAAATGTTGTCCGAATACGGTAAATATATAACCTATGATATGTGAACTTCAAACTTAATTTTTATTTATTTCTATTTTCTTTAATCACATGTAGAATTCGATTTAGTCATTGGCGTAGTTTTAAGCCGAATGCACCCAACCTCGACTCAACCGGCACTTGGCAAATTTTTATTGAAATGCTAAAGGCTGGCAGCTTTGATTTGTCTCGCGTAATTGATGCACTCGAATTTGCATAATTATCAACAAGTTCCCAACGTTTTTGATAGACACTCAGCAAGGTGGTATATATGCAAATATATATTACATACATATGGTTTCATCGTATGCCCCACATTATTTGTTTTAGGATCTCATTTGACGATTATTTTATGAAAACTTTATTGAAATGTTATTAATCTAAGCTTCATTTAGTTGATATGTGTAATAACAGATAGAAGTAAGCCTAACTAAAGCAAAATAAAACTTATTAACAATGTGATCAATAAAGTATATATGTTTGCTGTAATGTCAGTCTATCTCTCTCTATTTACATGAACTGTGGTGTATATATATGTATATATATATATATTCGAAGCTCTTTCCATCAGTTCTTACTGATTAAAGCTTGATTAAATATTTATAAATATTTCTGAATTGGTTTATATCTTTAATATTCGCAACCATTCGCATTCAGAATAGCAGCAATGTCCAGAAGACTAAATTCATTGTTTTAATCAATTCAGAATTCGAAAACAAATGGCTATGATAAGCAACATTCTGTATACGCCACGTATGGCTGAAAGAAAAACTTAGTCAAATCAGCACGTGTTTGTATTCAGTGTTTTCATTTACGTTTCATTTTCTTTCTTCCCCTGTTGACTTTGTTGGCAATCAGCCAAGGCTAACGAAAACAAAACCAAGGGGCAACCAAAAGAGTATGCCCAAAAATATTTAGCCTAGATTGGAGCCTTTCGTCGCCAGTGTGGAAACTATCAAGTAAAAAACAGGAATGTAATAAATAAAAATATTAGCCATTTGATAAACGAGTTCATAGTAATATCTCTAAATACATTAATAAATTCCACTTGAAGCAAATCAACGTTAACCGATATTAAAAATGAATAAGTATAAAAAATAAAACAAAATTGATTGAGCAATTAGCTTGTCATAAGCCATTTAATTAATGATGTATTACGACCCAATTACACAATCAAATAAACTGTGGAAACTGATACAACTAATGGTGGACATATATCAAGTATATTTTCAAGTTTTTTTTTTTTTGATCTTTACAGCATAAAAAAATGAATTTTTAATGTATTCACTTATATGTTTATAATAAATAGATCAGTAATAATAATAATAAACATAATAATAAAATTAAATAATAATAAAAATAATAATAAATATAATAAACATAATCAAATTAAAAAAAAAAAATAATAATAATAATAATAATAATAATAATAATAATAATAATAATAATAATAATAATAATAATAATAATAATAATAATAATAATAATAATAATAATATAACCTTACATTTCGTAACAATACTTCTTTAGCCAGGTCACAGAATGATTCCACTTTAATGATTTATTCATTTAAGGTTGGGAAAAGAGAAAACCCCAGTAAACTATTGGATGATATGGTTCACCTATGACTTTAGGCAGCCGGAAAATGCCGATAGACGATTCAATTTAGAAGTTATAGAACCTTAAATATTAAATAATAACTTGCATTAAAAAACCCTGATTAAATTACAACAAATGTCAATTTGTAAATCAGAATTTGAATTTAAGCTTGTTCACTCACATATTGAACAAAAATAATATTCTTAAAAAAAGATAAATAGATTTGTGGATATCTAAAAAATCTTTAACTGCATTTTACTTATTGCTTTAAGCCGGCTTGTAAGCTTATAATGATGCAACAATAAATGGTATTATTATGCTCTGCATATTTATTGAAATTTACAGCCTTATATGGCTGCAGCTGGCACGTGGCCTCCCTGCAGCCCGCTTTTCATTTAAATATTGCATTACCTGCGAGCTCAGTGCCGGCATCTTAATTGTGCTGTCAATCATTTTGCATATTTGCACAGGCGAAAAGTTAAAAAAAATGTTTGGTGGCCGTTGCGATGGCCACTGTACGCATAGTAACGCCAACAACAACAGCAACAATAGCATTAGCTACAGTAATTGAGCAAAAATATAAATTTAAATAAACATGAATATACAAGCATCTATATGTATGTATTTATGTATGTGAGAGAGATAGAGCCGACTACATAGCTAACTAGCCGACTGGCAGTGGACAGGCGAAGATGTTTCTTTGTGCGTCAAGTGGCCCGGTAAATGCGGCCAGCTGAGAATGAGAAAACATCATGGAAACACATTTACGAGATCCTCATTGTAAGTCACGACAGCCAACTTCAATGCTGACTGACTGAGGGGGCGTGTCTTGTGTGTGTGTGTGTGCGTTTGTCGTGCTTAATTAGTCGAGCGCAGTTTGAAATGAATATTTATGCAAATATCTGCGGATTGTCCATATCGATAACTTCAAACATCAATTAGCCTCAAGTTCATCGTTTCAGATCTTTGAGCTAAAATATTTACAGCAATTGTGAAACAATTATTTTTTGATGAATTTAGAGCCAATTAAGAGAAATCACTACAAATTGTCTGAGAAATTAACGAGCTCAAATCAGTTTTCACATTTGCTTCATTCACAATAATATATTTACCGTATATATATACATATATATTTATACAATTAAATTTAGATTTTGTAATGTTTTTGCATAACTTCGCAACAATTTGGCTTCTAAACGGCTGTCAATTGCTCGGGCGATTTATTGCCACAATCGATGGGAATGCTCAAAAAGTTGTTGCCGTCTGTAAACTTCAACATTTTTCTTCTCTAGCCGCTTCAGTATTTTTTGTTGTGCTTGTTTTGGTTTCGTGTGTTTGTTTCTCTTAGTTTTTGTGTTGTTTACGCGTCAGCTTTGATTGGCTCTACTTCAATTTAGATAGTGGGCAGCATTAAATCTGAGCAATGCTGTTAAATTGTATTACTGGGCAGCTTACGTTAGGGCGATAGCGATTATGGTGCCCGCTGGCAGTAATGCAAATTAAATCTAATGCAATCTGGCCAACGGCGAACCTAGAAGTGTATGTGTGTGTGTTTGGTGTTCGAAAATAGATAAATCTACATATGTAGCCTATAAATAAAAATAATTGAATAAGGCCCATGATAAATGCTTCAGCTTATTTATATTTTGCTCATTGCACGCAACACTTAGCACGACGATGATTGGATGGTCAAAATATGCCAACAATTTTATTGTCTTAAACACGAATAAAATATTAAGTGCGTTCAATTTAATTAATTCTACACGAATGCTCAATATTTTCTTTAAGACGCTCTCCTCAATGCCAAAATACGAAATATTAAGTATACGCACTGAGTTATTCATAATCTATAACGCTCTACACACGTCATGTCTTGAGTAATTTTTCAACAATTTTATTTTAAAACATTTATTCTGTTAGTACAAAAAATGCCGTTCTCATGATGTGGATCCAGAACATACAATCATTCAAATAAGACTCATACTATTAAGAAATATAATCTCCATATTCTGCTTCATTGGAAATGAAAATGCATTCGCATCGCCTGGCTCTGACTGGCTAGCCACAATGAGTTACTCTTCTGTATTTTCGCTAACTGAAAGTAAAATGTCAAGTTTCTTGGAATCGCATTCGGAAAACGAAACAAATATTAACTGAAAAACTAGAATTTGCAAAAGTTTTGCCAGCTCCATAACTGACCGCAGGTGACATATCGATTTTCGTCTGATGCTGTTAGCACTTGCGGCACAAACTGTTGTAATTTCTATGCCTGTTGCTGACAGCAGTGAAATAGCTTAGCAGTTGGCTGCCAAACTTGAGGTAATCAACACGATTTTATGTTGATTTGCCACTAAACTTTTACTGGATTCACTTATCAGCGGAATTGGTCTATGACCGAGACGAGGTAATGGTAAATGGTTTGCCTTCCCTTAATGACAGGCGGCGCTGGCCCAGATAGTACAACATAATTTCCCAAACACCTTTTCGGATGACATTAAAACTTTATGTACATCAAGAAAGCTTAATAGTTTAATTTCCTGACTGGGCTTTTAAGGATATACGACTTGGGGGAAACCCCAAAAACCTCAAGTTGCACGAAAAGGTGCGAGACCATTTAAAAGGTAGCCCTTGGGTTTTAAGTCTCCGCTTTTTTTGGTAATAAATCTCCGTCTGACATGTGCTCTCGCTGGCCGAGTGTGAGTTGGTCGTTGGGCGGACATTTGACTTATTTTGAAACTGAGCGCAGATAACCTTACCAGCAATCAACTTTAACTTTCTCTATTAATTACAAAAATATTTACCTGCAGTCGAGTCAGGGCACATAAATGTCCTCAACACGCACCTGCTGCATACATACATAAATGGTAAGTGTGTGTGTGTGTGTGAGCCAGGTATTCGTGTCTCTCTTTCTGCTGCACTTAAGAACTTCGCTCATTATTTTATGTGCTGTTTGCCTTTCCTTAATTGTTCGTGACTCTGCTGATATATGCGTCTACCGCTTCCTTCCCCTGGCCATTGCCCTTGGCACTGCCACTGTCACTGCCAGTGCCAGTGCCAGTGCCACTGGCAAAACAAAGCATACTAAATACAACAAAAAATTAACATTCATGTAATTACGTAATCAGCGGCTGTTGGGTTGAGCATGGTGAGCCGGAGCACCGAGTGAAGGACACTACGAAGTTTAAGTTATGCAGGCAGGCGTTGCTTTGATTTCCGCTGGCTTCCTTCCGGAACACCTTATTTACATCATCTAAATTTTTTTATTTACCATTTGCTTTTTATTTGTGTACAAACACGTACACACATACACATGTACATATATGCATATGTGAGAGCACACATGCTGTTGTTTTCTAATTAATTTTCATCGGCAAATGATGCCTGTTTTCCATTTCTATTGTTGAGTTATTATTTTGCTTCAGCTTGATTAACAACCTGGGCACGTGTCGACCATTGAATGCTAAACTAAGCACAGCCCACTTGTTAATTATTTGTTGTCAAAGCGTTTACATCGATGCTCTCAATTCGCTGTTCAGTGAAATTTGAGAAGTGACAAGTTTACGACTTCAATTTGTCAATCGGTTTCGATATCGAATTTCTGTCTCGAAGCTGAGCTCAACTGAATTAGTTTATATTCTACTATGAGTTACTGTTCGTGCAACTTAGTTTCAGATAATTAAAGAAGAAGAAGAAGAAGAAGAGGTATCAATTGGAATTTGATGAAGTGAAATAGAAAATACATTTATTGACTAAACTTAAAATAGGAATAAAATAAATTGGTCAACAAAGTTATTCTTTGGCCGAGCATTTGGCATATTAAGTATACGTAAATATATCATAAAATTATTAATAATATTTTTAAAGATTTTTATCCAGTATATATTGAATGCTCAATGGAGTATAATGTTATCTTACCTAATTTTTATTTTGAAATATTTCACAATGTTTCTCTTGCACAAACTTTCCCTTCCCTGCGAAGTTTCACTGTAGTTAGTTGCACTGTGTAAACTTTAAATGGTGGCTATATCTGTTGTATATACTTTTATTGAAGAAAGCACATCTTAAACTATATATAATATATTTAATAGTTTTTTTTTAATAACGACACTCATTAATATTTGTGATTAAATTTGCTTGATATATCTAGTTAAATACACACAAATGGCACTAGTATATTTATTTAAATATATATTTTTTTTATATATTTGTATTTCGAATGACTCAACTTCCAAAGTAATGCTATGAATGCTCCTCATTTGCTTTCCATTTATTATTACTGTTTTTGTTTTTCACTTGCAAGTGCGACTGCAATCAGCATTCATAAAACCTCGCACAAGTTTACGACTTTTAACTATTTATTTTTTATTTTTCGCTTTATATTTTATCTCAAAGCAATGTATTTCAATTTGCTTAAGTTATTCAATAGTAAGTTTCCATAGTACTTCTAGTTGGGAGTGCATTGAATAACTTTTCTCACTTCTCTTCACAATGTTTTACAATTGTTTTTATTTCTGTTACTAATGTCAAATGTCAAAATATAGCTCACAAATGAATTCAAAATTCGCGCGAAAAATATTTTTGAAAAATATAAACTTTGCCGCTGGTTGAGAGTTGAGCGCTTCGCAAGCGAACGCAACGCGGCAAAATTTTAAAACAAACTGACAGTGCGAATTTTCCAAACTGGTCCATTGAGTCTGAAAAGCCAGTGAAAGGCAGCCGCTGTCGCTGCCGCTGCCGATGCCGATGCCGATGCCGCTGCCACTGCTGCTGCTGTAGCCTATGCCGATGACGATGCCGGCGTCGCAGTCAAAGTTAGCGTTTGCGATTGCGACGCGTCGCTCGGCATTTACTTGGCATTTTCTCTCGGCGCGCTCTCGTTGAGTAAACGAACACTGGGAAATTTCGTCTCGCTTTGTTTGGGAAATTTTCTTGGCGCCCATCGCTACAGATGCCGTCTTGTGTTTGTGTAAAAACCATTGCGGAGGCCGTCTTCAGCGTCTTTGAGAGGCTGAGGGCGGAAAGTGATGTTTTTTTTTTTTTTGGTTTTTTGTTGTTGTTTTTCCTTTGCTTCACGGACGCCACGTGCGCGCCACTGTGCTGCCGACATTGAACGTGCTTGTGCCTGTCCCTCGACTCTTGCGTATTTATGAATGAATTATACTGTAGAGTGAGGAATATAATCATTGGTTATTAGAGCCCCAATATATGGGCTGTTGTATGGAGTTCATTCTATGGCTCTTACAATGGCATTGGCATTGAAATCTTACTTATAAATGAAATCAAAGTTAAGCGATACGCAGCGAGAGAAAATACAGATATTTAAAAAACTTCAAAATATATTTTTTAAGTTCATAAATGAGATATTTATTTTATATATTTTTTTAAATAATTTAAAAAAATATATTAACCTAAATTATTCCTTTTTTTTAATTTTTTATAAACGAAGTTTTAAAAACAATTGTAATTGTTATAAATAAGATTTTTAAATTGTCGATATTATTTAGTTTGAACGTGTATTACTTACTGTCTAGTAAATCTGAAATTTTTTATGCGGATCAACTATTAGGGCCTATTGAAATGCCTTTATGGCAATTTGACAAGCCCAGCTGGTTTCTGTATGCCTTTTTGATGTAATTTATTGGAACGTGCATTGGTTGTGCTTCATATTGAAAAACTTCGGCGTGTCAACAAGAATATATATGTATGTGTACCTTGTTCTACCTATATATATGTATACATATATACGCTTATGTATGTGTAGATATATGGCACACGCGTGCGTATATATGTTTATGTATATTTTATGAACGTGTTTGGAATTTCATAAGCAGATTTCGTAAATATTCCTTCAGATAGATGAACGAATGCGTTTGCTGCTTTACAACTGAATTTAATAGCTACAGTGTGCTGTATAGAGTCTTTGTCGACTGCCCCTGAATACGCACATACTTATAAACGTGTGTATGTACACTTCATTGAAGAAATAGAGCTCATCTAGAAAGCTAGTGAAGGATTCCAGTGCAATGGGAAAAAGGTCCATAACTTGTATTTACACGAGCGTACTTTTATGGCTCTTTGAATTGAATTGAATGGAGAGAGGAATTCACTAAACGTATCGCATCATGCGCGTGTTCGGTACGTGCCTCAACACATCGACTAAGTAACCCACTTGAGTGTGCAGAGTATCAGGCAGGCGGAGCAGGAGAAAAACTGTTGCTTCCACTCGGCGATATTTTCGCTGCATTTCGTTGCATATTTGCACAAAGCTTCGATTCATGTTGGCACGTGCCGAGAGTCTGAGTCGAGTCATAAACATATTGCCAGTGAAGCAAAGCAAAGCCGGAAAACTTTGCGTAACGCGTCCGGTGGCGTATGCGTAATGTGAGACGTTCTCCAAGCCAAGTGTCGGTCACTTCAGCCACTCAAAGCGGCTCAATGGCAGCCCAGGCAGCCAGAGCGGCGACCGCGCCAGCCACAATTCGATGTGGTTGAGCGCCAGTTTTATTTAATGGGGTTTGTCTTGCTTGAATCTCCCTCGCACACGTATTTGCACACAACAACAACTGTAAACAGATATATGTACATACGTGCACATATGTATATGTATCTGATATGTGGTCTCCGATAAATGTCTGTGCTTTAGTTGCTTAGTTGTGGTGCCGCAGCTGCGATTGCTCTAAGCCCCCAAACAGGTGCCAACCTGTTTATATTGTTGCTTAAATATCATTATGAAATTTGAGAGTGTGAGAGAGTGGCTCAAATTATACCGTCCTTTGTTTTAGTGGATGCCACCTATATGGAGTATTGTTAATAAATTTGCTTTGGGTCTGCTAAAAATATAATACCAAAGGCTTATGCACATTGTTTACTTTTGGATACCAAGTCACCTGCCAGAGAAAGAGATTTGTGTTATTGTTTTGTAATTTTATAAATACATGATTTGTTATTTTTTGTGATGCATGAACATCACACAAGATGATTGGCATTTTCATTTTCATTTCACACTTTAATGTCATAATTTAATACATCATTTAGAGTTGAGTGCTGCTAATCAGACTCGCGCTATATGAGACCATTCGAATTACGAAATATGGTTAATTAAATATGAATGTTTCGGATAAGGTTTAATCATTCACTGTTAATCCGTACCACCTTCAAGGTAAGTTCAATGTTCTTCGTACAATTTTATTTCAGTTCTTTGCCTGTCTGCTCAGGTCGTTACAGTTCATCGCGTCCATCCTTGGCGGAGATGAGACTTGAGAATCGATGGGGCTAACTACGTCAAAGAAACGTTAAAACAAAGCTCTGCCAACATTAAATTAAGTAATTTTATAATGAGTGCATTTTTATGTTGGTCATTAAATTGAATAATTTTCGGAAAATTTATGCTTTGGACTTCTTGGGATGCGACCTGTACCTTTTGCGTGGGCAATCGAGGCGGCATACCCGAAAGTTGTGTCAAATATTTATTTAATAAACAAAGTGGCATTAAACAGCAACAAAAGCTGGCAACAACTTGGCCGAACTTGGTGCGCAAATTTAATAAAAAAATTAAAATACTGAATAAAAGACTGCACGACTTCCGCAGCCAAACTTTTTTTTTTTTGGATGAAACTTTCTTTCCGCAGACAGAGGAGGAAGCGTGGATTTTGACGGATAGAAAAATAAAAAGAAGCAAACGCTACTTGAGTATTAATTTGCCAATTCTAGGCAGCACACGTTACTTATACGCCCCATTTAACAATCTGTCTGTGCGAGTCTGTCCGCTGAGTAAACTCTTTTCAATGCTTGCGCAAAGGCAAGCTAACTTGGCTCAGATGTTTGTCGATTAAATGGCCTAAAAATAGGCAACAAAGCGACGCACAAGCTGCATTTAAGTGGCTCGGCTTAAGCGTTTAATCATCGACATTAAAAGAAACTGCTTGTCTGCCTAACGTGGCTCATGTAGTTGCTCGCATTGTTCGACGGCTTTGTTGCTCAAAAAAGCCGCCAGCAATTTGTTGTTATCGTGCCAAGAATGCCTTCTATCTACTGACAATTTCCTCGCTTGGCAGCGAGTATTTGGCGGTGAGCTAAATATTTGCATATTTGTTGCGATTTTCCTTTATCATAACAAAAATATTATCAAAGCAACTCTGAAACATTCTCCAGAATAGCAGCAACTTAAGTAAATGCCTAACTAGCCTTGTGTGGGTTTCAAGCTTACATATGCCGAAAGCCTTTGTTGAACTTCCACTGCGAATTATAGGAATATGTGAATAAACATTTTTGCTTCCGGCTTCAATTATCACTGAACTTGTTATTTATTCATGATTAAATGAGTTACACTTATATAATACCTTTCAGTTAATACCCTTAAGTAAAAATATATTTTAATACATGTGTATAAACTTTTTAGAGTTCATTTTTGTTTTTTTAATACCAAAAAGTTCTTATCATCATTTCAACATTTTAAATATAATAAATCGAATAGTCTGAGTTCGTAAATCTAGTCAGGCTACGCCGTTATATGATTTATTTTCAATAATTGAATATATTTCAAAATATATTGTGGGTCATTGTCGAAGTCATTTTTTTTTTGTAGTTTCTTTTCAGATGCTTAAGGCATCGGTGGTTGGAGTTGACAGCGCTATCAACTAGACATGGCAGCTGCAACAAATATCAGTAAAAAATAAAGCAAACTGTAACAGCAATTTAATATTAAACTAAATTTTAAATTGGTGAAAATTAGATATGTCATGTAAATATGAGAGAGTTTAAAACATCTACATATTTAATTATTAATATTTGTTATTTTTTTTTAAATTATTTTAAAATTATTATATGAAAGTTATTTATAGATATTTCAAGTTAATTCAATTGCTTTTGAATGTTTTTCCTCTCAACGTTTATTTAAAAATAAAATAAAAGATTTTAATTATTCACATTGACAAAGCGCAAAATAAAGCTAAGCCAGGGAAATTGATTTAAAAATGTTTTCAATTTCAATAACCAGAAGCTACATCATTAAAACGAAGACAGCATCGAAACAATGGAAAACAGATACCTTCAGTACCTTCATTTGCATGAAACTGATTCATGCACACACCGAAACACATACCCACACACGTAATCATATGCTTGTGTGTTATGTGTCCGACGCAGTCTCAGCTAAGCGCAGCAGCAAATCCCCAGGCAAAACCAGATACAAAAGGGAGAAGGTAAGACAGGCGAAGCTACAAAAATTAGTCTTAATGGAAAATGTATTCAATTAAATTGTTTTAATACAAAATATTACAAAAGAAATGACAAAGAAAGTCAGGCCAGAATAAGTCGAAGAGAGAACGGCAACAAACAAAAGCAGTTAAGTTAACTTATAAGAAAATGTTATCCCACCTGAAATTCAGTATTTTCTGTGTACTGAATTTAAAATAATAAGAAATAATTTTATATATTTGTTTGTGCTTAAGTTATCTGTGATATATATGAAAATAGTTTTTGAGTTTGACTCAAACATATTTATGTTATAATAATAGGTATAGTTAAAGTTCCTTTTCAAGTGGAAACTGACCTGCAAAAGCGATAACTTAAAATTTTTAAATATAAAAAAAAAGGTTTCAGAAAAAATAATACACAAAATAAGTAAAATAAACCCAAATCGATTCATTTTGTACTCATCAAACGTATCAAAGGTCACACATTTTCTTATATGTTATCTAGAATATCTCTATTTTTATACATAGCATATTCATGTAGAAGCTCAAAATTAAGCAAAAATAAATTGAAGTCTATGCTTTTTCATATGCTGAGTGTAAAGGCCTTTTACACTCTACAATAGGAGCTGTTCACTAGGACTTGAGGGCTCCGTAGTTGCCATTGCCGAAGCATTCCATTCGTACACTACATGTGTGTAGTCGGCTACAACATGCAATTTCAACAGGCAATTTGAAAATTTACTTGGAAATGGGCTATAAAAAGGCAGTCCCAAAGTGGAGTCATTCCAACACACATCAAAAAAAAAAGAAAAAACGGGGAAAACCATATTTTCATGGTATTGAGGTTTTATTAAAGCAAAGATAAAATAAAGCAAAGCATATAGAAACATGAATACCCTCTATATTTTCTTGTACTGAAACAAGAACTTTTTGCAAAGCTTTTTTTTGACTATCCGTCGGGCAGCCAAGCGGTGTTATATGTAAATAAAAATTTCATTAACTTTATATCGATTTTCTTTACGTTACAGCCTTCAGCACAAAGTTGAAGTATCCTTTGGCACTTAATAAATCCTGTTTATTAACTCGCACATGTCCTTCATACTCTCTACGAAAATATTGCTGGTCAATTTCAACGAATTTCGTACGAATATTGCAGCTATATAAAGATTGGCAATATTGCTGGAGATTCACCTGAATGTCAATGCAGGTATAAATATTTCATAACAGCTCGTTTGCAGATTTAAAGAATTTACTGCATGGCAAGTGAATCAAGGTAACTTGAATAAAATGAGTGTGTTTTGCTGCGGGCAGCAATGAGCAGTTCGAATTCCTTTTGTACCACACGATAAGCCGCAGTCAAAGTCAAACCTGATTGCACTCAAAAGCTGTCGTGATTTGTGTGTGCTACAAAATATACAAAAATGAATAAAGAAATTTGTGTGATTGAGACGAAAAGTAGAGCAATTTAAGAGAACCAATCCATATCTTCAAGGTGCGAAATGGATGTGTTTTTGAAATGACGATTAATGAAAGCAGATTCAGAACTTGCCTTCGACCATTTCAGTCTTGCTGTCTTTGAATTTGATAAGGAGCCTTACTTTAAGTCATATTTATCTTAAAGACCCTTGACAATATGGGCCAGCGGCCAATTTGGTCAGTTTTTTGTATGAAATTTATGAGGCGAGTTTATGTAATTTGGCTACTATTCTGCCTCTCGCCATGTGGGAGATACCAAATTTTATAGCCAAGTAACTGAGCTATAAATTTAAAAGCGTCAAATTTTATTAAGCGAACTTTTTGTTGAAGCTGCATTGGCGCGCTTTAAAGCCAAGTTTTTTTTTCTGAGTAGAGCCGCAGCTCAATATTTTCTTTTCATTTGTTAGCTAATGCTTAAGTGTCAATTGTGGAAATCGATATCAGTGCAATTGACATTTGATGAGCTGTGACAAATCATGACTGGCTGGAATGTCATTGTGAGAGGCAAACAGTCGTGTGGATGATGTTCCGCCTGAGATAAGAAAGTAAATATGACAAAAGCCGTACACTCGCCCGCTAGAATAATGGAAGTAGAATTTATAATGCTTTTGGAGTCCTGGCTATGACGCTGCATCTTGGCCAACTAACCCAGTGGCCATAAATAATAATAGCTCATTCGCCTTCACCTAAGTAGAGCAACGTGCAAAGGCTTAAAGGACTAAGTAAATTAGTTGGAATCAAGCTGTTCCTTTAACTTAACTGTGTGAAATCGGTTAAAAGCTTAGCTCAAATGAAATTAATTTGTATAAACAACAAACAAGAGAGCTCAAGCTCAAAGCTAGTTTACGTTGTCTTAGCTGAAACAGCTTGTTAGCTGTCATTTATATTTTATTTCCTTCTATCAGCAATTATGCTTAAAACTGCAATTTGGAATGAAATCTGAATTTGTAAGATGAAAGTTATCTGATGCCATAAATTTATATAATACAGTTTAATTTATATTTAATTAAGCTTTTACTTTAAGATTTCTTTACCTTTCGTTTTATTATACATAACATCTGGCAAGATTAACATAAATACTGAGTGAACCATGTCATATTAATGATGTCAAAATTCCATTGATAATATTCAATTTTTTTTTTGTTCGTACTTATTTACTTAGTTTTATTTCTATTTTAAATTCATGTGCGCAAACTATGGTTTGATACGGTTCAAATATAATTTTAATTTTATTGTTATTGTTGTTGTTGCTTTTGTTGTAAGGCTATGAACACGATATTAATTCATTTATTGCTGCCATTGGCAGCTTCATGGAAATTCCATAATTGCAAATTAAAATGCCAACAAATAGGCATTGGGTTAAATGGAAATGGAAGCGTTCGGCGCTTTTGCTGTGCTGCGGCTGCTGTAAGCACTGCAGCCGCTTTTCATTATGCGGTTCAGCGAAAATGTGCTTAACACTTATAGCACTTACATAAGCAAACAGAGGGACACACACACATGGAGACTCGTAATCAGCAACTGATTTTAATAATCTTAAATGACATATATGAAAATGTTTATTGTTAATTTTACGAATTGAGTCGAGTTTAACAACATTCGAGTGGTAAAAAGCCACAAATGAAAATCTCTGCAGAGATATCCAGATTAAGCAAACTTTGTATGTGTGTGGGTGTGTGTGTGTGTGTGTGATTGTCGCTATAAAAATAAACAGTGGCATTTTGCGTGCCGCCATTGTTGTATTCTCCAGGTGTCTTAGTGCTGTCGAGCAGTAATGTAATTTCAAGTTTTAGAGAACTCATTTTTGCGCTACTCACTGAACTCGAAGATTTACAGTGAGCTCTCGGCGCTGTGCGCCTTATGCAAATGCTGAAGTGCGTCTTTGTGTAGGCGAATGCGAATACAAATGTGAATGCGACTGCCGAACAGAACATTAATAACAAAACATTAAAATGTATTTACCCCGCGTGCAGAGAGTTGGGACTGAAGAAAATAAAGAATACGCTTTGGCTGCATACATTATGTCCTGCATGCATGATAACAACGATAATTTAGCTGATAGCAGCAGTCCTTTTACATCGCACGCAGTCTGTACATATTGTTATTGGAGCTGATGTTGTTGGTGTTGCTGTTGCTCCTGTTTGTTGTCATAGCTGCTGACACTGCGCGTAAAATTAAAAGCCAATATGCGGCAGAAAAATCCGCCAACGCGGCAGACCCCTGCCGAGGATTCATGTGACTGTAAAGTCTGAGAAAAGAGACACCTACACACCACACACACACACACACATATACAAATATATATATACACACACAATAACATTATTATATCGCAACAATGTGTAACATGCCTGGGTTAGCAGGAACTGAAGCAGCAGCAGCAGCAGCGCAGTAGGCGAGCTTTAGAGCTGCCTTTGATTGCCGTTTGCCACTTGATACGCCAACAGAGTATTTTTCCTTTGTCGCTGCGCCAAGTGTGTGCTGAAGTTCCCACGGGCTTTTGCCTCTTGTTTACCTATATCCTCCCACACACAGCTAGCTACTCACCCTGTGCTAGTTCGAAGTTCAAAGAGGCACGCAATCTGCACCGGCATAGGAACGCTTTGAGCGACTATCTATCGATATGTCTAATATGATCCTATTATCTATACATTTATGCTGGTATTGTGCCGCAATAGTTGCATTGCCATCTAAATAAACTTGTCCTTTGTGCGCTGTCCTTGATACAATTAACAAGATGTCCTCGTGTGGGTGAATTGTATTTGCATGCGTGTAAAGGTCAGAGCAAGACAATTGAATCACATTACGCAAATGGCCGAAGTGATATAAATAAACTGAAGGCAAATAAATCTTCTATATGATTGATCAAGCGTGCCTGCACAAGCATGAGCATGACAATCTGAGCTATATATTCCGATATTCTGTATGCAAATATGTAGTTACTAGTACATATAAAAGTAGTACATATAAAAGTATTCTAGAGTGTCGGTTACAATTTGCTTCTTATATGTATACATTTACTTATACTCTTCAGCTTCAATTTCGACTTGAGTGTTCCGCTTTCGCAAACTCTGCTGAGATTCAATAACGTCTACATAATTAAATATATATATGTTTGCAATTTGCAAATCCAATAAGTTCAATACCCTCGGTTGCTACCCATGAATAAATTAGTCTGATTACTTAGCATCTGCTCAGAGTGTGCATGCCCCGCAATGCCCAATTAACGCGCTTCCCATATAACGCCAGGTAATTTTCAACACAAACTAAGCAAAGCGAAAGAGCCTTAAGCACTGTTTCTGTTGGCATTGTTCAAGCCCCAGCAGCTGCCTGACAGACTGAAATTTATGGCCAGGCGTGAGTCAAAGCCAGCGTCAATAGTCTGGAGCGTCGCTTGTGGCATGCTGCCTTGCATACCCTATACCTTAGTTTGATGGGTGTTTATAGATGTAGAAGGCAACTTAATTAGAGTATGAATAAGTCATTTATAATACAATAATTTTAGCATTTTTTAAAAGAAAGCTCACGAATTGTTATTCCATAAGTAAATGTTTATATATAAATAAATTTAATATTTTCGAGAGTTCGTTTTCATTTAATTTCAACACTTTACTGAGCGATAGTAAATAATAACTTAATTAAAATTATTGTTTTTAATTTACTTGCGTTACTCTGCACAGTATTTATAGTGTCAGCAATCGCTGCAATGAAATATTTGCCTGCGGCGCACGCTTTTCAATGTAAAGCACAATTTTAGTAAATTTTTGCAGCGGCAGCAGCTGTCTAATACCTTAATGTGTTGTGTATCATGTGCTGCTTTCACGGCGGGATTAATTATGCCTTGCGCTGGCTTTAAGGCGGCCTTTAAGATGCCACACAAGAATGCCTACGTTGTTGCATGATTGACAAGTGAAGACACTGCGCTTCATTGTGTGTCACGTCAGTGTTGTACTTTTATTGATTCGGTGAAATCAAGAATCGTCAACTGTCTACGGTTAAGAGACATTAATGGAATACCATCAGACATTTGCATGCGCTTGACAGCGATAACATTGAGCGAAGAGCCTCAACATGGTGCTGAGTGTGTTTTGATGTGCCTATGCGTATTCATTTTCATAATTGTGCAAGCCAGCACGGCTTGCCACATGGTGCAGTTTAGCAGTCAGACAACCGAATCAAGTCACAAAGGCTCCCACTTATGTAACTGTCACCACGACAACAGCGATGCCACCACCCCTCGAGTATGGAAACTGCCTTGAAGCGTATCAGCTGCTCGCTCCGGGATTGGAATATGTATGTGCCGCTTGCATTCGTGCTCGACGTTACCATCTCTTTGCCTCGCCGAAAAGACGAATATCATTTGCGTAAGCTTCATAAACACAAAGTTGGAAGAGATGACAATTATGGAAGTCGCTGTGCAACTGAGAAAAGCAGAGCAAATAAAAGAGGAATGGGCTTGGGAAAACTTATTGATCGAAGTCTGATTGCAAGTGAATTAAAAATAAATATACATATACATATGCATCATATATGTAAGTGATAAGTGACTGACTATATATAATTGGATTCGGAATGCTCTTTGGATAAATTATACTCGAACTTGATCCGTCAGTTGATGTGCACAATTATTTAACATATTTGAATCAGAGCAAGGACTTTGTATTCACATTGAAAATGCAGTGAGCCAAGTCGCAAGGAGGGAAGCCATCTTCACACTCGAGTTTGCCGTCCACATTTATTTGATTTTGATTTGATGAGACAAAACTGAATTTATGAAACAACTAATTGCTCCACAATGAAAATATAATTGAGACAGACACGCATAATTATTCAAATATGTCTTTGTCCTAGCTGACACAAAGGCTTGAAATGTAATAATTTAATTAAAGCTTGGGAAAAACGAATGGAAAACTACAGTTAAAATAGAATATTCACTTCGTATTACTAGGATTTTACTGAATTTGAGTTGAACTATCTGCTCACAATGAAAAAACGATTTTCATATGCATTTGAATGAAAATGTAATAGTTTATTTGAATATGAAATGGAAAACTATAATTAAAATTGAATATTTACTTATTTTGCAGCGATTTGACTTTATTTCATTTCTAAATGGCTTGAATTTTGTAAATTTATGTTAATATTTTATAACAAGTTTAAGTTTATTTTGACTTATTATTTGTATATTATTTTATATAAATTTTCTTTAACATTTTCAATGACATGTCGGGCTTCCATTAGTTCACTCTGGTCCGAGCGTAGCTATTGTTGAGCACACTACAAAGCGTTAGACCAAATAATACAAATGTTTATTTATTCTATATATCGTAACAAAAAAATGATTCAATCCTCAGCTTGCGCCTAACAATTAAGGAAAAAGCTTTTTCTATTCATTTCCCATGCTTCAGCTATCTATCATAGAGAGAGAGAGAGAGAGAGAGAGAGAGAGGGAGAGGGTGATTGTATTTGTGTCAGTCATTGAAATGCAGCATTTAACATAGAAATGCTCTACTCCAGATGCCAATGAAACACAGTCGAAATACAGTGAGGCAAGATCTAAGGCGCATCTGTGGCACAACACCAATGTGACATGCTTGGGATGCCTCAGGGTCGGAGTGCCAGCCATTGTAAACAGCCAAAGAAGAGACAGTTTTGTGTAAATTATTTTCGGCTCAACTTTAAAGCAGACAATCCCAAACTAATGCAGTATGTGAAACACAGCTGTCTCAGTGGCAACTCGTGCGTGCGTGTGTTTGCTAGTGTGTGTCTGCTGGCCAGCATTTACTACCACATTCAGTTCTCTCATGCGAGGCTATTGGGGTCAAGTAGCGATGTGAGCGTGAGTTTGTTATTCCTTTCTGCTAGCTTTAACAGCTCTTTAAAAAAGGACTTTTTCTGTGCTGGCCATGCAGACAGCGCAGACATTCAGATCGGCAGCCAGCCAGACAGTCAGACAGTTGTCATTAGCATACTTGAGCAATTGCTGGCAACAAGGCAGCGTGCATAAAAACACTTAATTGTGCCTGGCCATCAACGTGCTCGCACTTGATGAAGGCTTACAGCCGTCCCCATTCGCAGACCCACTTATATATACACACACCACATAGAGAGGGACACACACATGCAGTTCCATAACATAAGCAAAGCACGCCCCACCCACAAGGACACACATGCGAAACGCTTTAAATGTTTCATGGCTCTGCTTAGCAGCCGCAATGGCGCGCTCTAACAATGCCCAACAATTTGCACTAGGGCCGCGTTTAAATTGCAAATTAAATCCTTAAATATGCATGTGGCATGGTCAAGTGGTCAAGTGCTTAGTCCGGGCACAGAATTTTCAATTAATGAAGTTCTTGCACTCGACTGGTTTGCAATGTGGCAAATGTATTATCCATTTAGAACGGGATCAAATTGTTGCCAACTCATTTGAGATTATTGATTTGCAGTGTGTGAATCGAAGCGAAGCACTTGCAAATGCTGAAAAATTCAATACGCTCAATGAAGCAAACGACTTTTATATGGTCTGTAGCAAACAATTTCATTTACATAAATCACTCATACGTCAAGGTGTACGTAGCAAGTGCCACGAGCAGCGAGCTGCGAGCTGCCGCAGCGTCTGCTCCCTGGCAGCCATTCTGACGGCGAACACGCAGCAGCATGACAAGAACTAAATTATGATTTATGAACCCGCAGATTGCCGGCGTGCAGCATCCGAGAACGCCAGCTAAATAAGCCAACAGCAGCTGCCTGTGCAGTTGGCTCGAGCTCAGGCTGGATTTGAAAGTTAGCAGATGGTTTTCAGCTGCAGCTAGACTATAGCCGATAAGCATCAACAGCAAATCCTGTCTCTATGAAACTCTTACCAAAAAGATAAGCACCAGGCTAACGCTGATCGATGTACGCGGCTTAAACTGAGGCATTGCTTCGCATTCGACTACAACAATTAATATAATGAGTCATTTGTACATCGCATCTACAAAGCAAAGACCCAGCTCTGACCCTGTTACCCGACACGTCCGGCACAGCAGCTCCAGTTCGCTTCTTAGTCGTTTTGTAGGCAGCCGTTAAGGCACGTGACCCGAGCACAGCACCCGGCGCTGACAAAGGTCTCGTCCTGCGCCGGCAAAAAAAGAAGCAAAATTTATGTATATTTACCCAGTTTTTAATACGCTCTAATACCCATTAAATGCGTTCCAGAAAGCTTAATAGAATGCTCAACTGGGCAAAGTCCAAGAAGCCTTTGAAATTTTTTTATCTGTAAAATATATTTTCTCGATTTCTGCTGCTCTCAATTAATAAGTTTAAAATATGAATAGAAACTTGATATTGTTAAGAATTCTATTAAATGAGTCTCAGAAAGTCACACGCAGTGATCTTTGTCGTCTCTAGATAGTTTCACAGCAGACAGCGAGAGACGCATGTTGAGATTGAAGAGAGTCGCATTCAAAATTAATAAGGCTTAAAATGTAACTAATATCAGTTCTTTTATATTTTATAATTTGGATACAAATATAGTTATATAGAGTATTTCTTGCCTTGGCAACAACAAAATTATTCTCCTGTTGAGCAACACTGCACAGGAGATCGAAAAAGTTTTAAGCTTGCGCCGGCGAGGTTAAGCCTTATGTTTGCCGTTGGTTTTGATTCGGGTGTAGTTATGCTGTTCGGTTGGGGCCAGGCCTGTGTTATTTTAATGTGAAAACTTTAATGAGAATGTAAATATTTATTGTTGTGCAATTTGTGCACTGCACGTGTTATGTGGGACAACCAGTTCTTGAATAGTTATTGTGTGCGAGCTGTGTCAACATTTAATGAGGCCTGGCCGGGCAATTTGTTGTTAATTGTTGACACATGAGTTTGCTTAATGCTTCAGTGTCTGCAGCAATTTTTAGTCGAAATTTGCATGTCAATTGCAAATGACTCGCACGGCCGATGGCGGGCAGAACAAATAGGGAGCAAGGCACAAGTTGAAGTAACTGAGAAATGCTACATTTAACAGCCACAAAAGGGCCTGAAAGGACAGAGGACGACAATTTGGGATTTTATTTTAGTTGAAATTACAATAAAAGGGAAACTCGTCTGCCAGCAACCAGCAACTGTTGGCCAAAGATAAACAACCGGCCGCAAAGCGACCGACAGCCAACTTTCGGCAAAACAACAAAAGCCACAACCATCAAACAATGGCCAACGAGCCGGACAATAGTCAGATGCAGTCTCGAACTTGCCGTAGTAACTTATTGTTTATCATTATCTCACGTTTCAGCCCAGGTAAATACCCGAATATCTCATGGCCCTGCACATGCTGGGTACAAAGGACGCCACACACACACATCGCCCATTCCGGCTTGTTCGGCATTCAATTGCCAACGTTTTCGGGCGTAGTGTGTGGTAAGCAGTTTGTAATTGAGTGAACCGACACAACATGTATTCAAGTTGAATGCCACACCGGTGAGGCAAGAACACGGCAGCTGCATTTGCATGACAGCAGTTCAATTCCGAAAGAGCAAATGCTGCTACAAATGCCTCGCAGGTACACAAGAAAATTGTTTTGGTTTAACTGACGCAGAGGGCGTCTCACTCTAAGTGGTCTCAGGGTCAGCTCGGTGTTGGCAACAGTTAAATTTGTTTTACCTCTTTTCAACGCCTCCAATGTGTAGGTGTAGCGTGTAAACACGCAAGAATGCGAGTCTAGATAGCAATCAGGATAGGAAATCATGTATTACTAAGCAGCCATTTCTTTTCAGACATTCTCAGTCCTTTCAGTAGCCAACCATACGATTTTCAGTGCTCAGGCATTATCCGTGTGTGCTCCGGTCTGACAAGAGCTTAAGCAATAATTGCTGCATGCAAAAGTGAAACTGCACAAGTCCTTACCGCAGAAAGCTTCATTTGGACGCATTTAGTTAGCCCCGCTTACACACTCACTTGCCACAACTAACACTGACAAGCACTTTAAAACTTTTGCGGAAGCTGCATAAGCTGGCAAACATGCTTTAGTCTGCTGCTATTTATGTGATCCTTGCGGGGGGTACTAAAAGTTTTGTTTTTCAAGAGATCTTAATCAAACTAATGAACACGAGTTTTAAACGAGCAATAAGCTAAATAACGTAAACACTGGACAAGTGAGGACAGTTGTGCCGACTAGAATCCTTTCTGTATCCATTTGTGTTTCAGAAAACAGTTTAGCTTTATTTTAAATTTAGAATTGACTTACTTAGCAGTTAAATCTGAAGTGAATACCTAAATAGATATTTACTTTCATATTTTGTGTCCTTAACAGACACCGCTCTCTAGTTGACAATGAATTTCTTGATGGAACACATTGCCATAACAATTGAAAGCATAAAGTTGCAAAGCTGAGAACAAAGAAATTGTTTAAAGTTGAACGAAAGTGCGATTGAACTTTTTGAAATTATTCAGTGATCAGGGAACGATACGATTCAGTCAGCCATGAACGCGTGAACTCATTTATCAAATTGAACTTGACTTTCCAGCTCTGCTACCATATTAGAGCGTCAAATATTATTTACATTTTAATGAAGGTGTCCAAATTCGTTGCATTAATCGTGTGAACAACTCAATTCCTTCATAGTTTGCGATGCTCGCTTTATGTCACATTTTTTGTCAGCTAATTGGCTTTGTCCACATGCTATTGAAGTACAACATTTGTGTGGTACTCGATTGCCCAGTTGAAAGAGTATATTGCTTTAATTAAGTAATCGAAGTGAAAATCATATGGATCGGAATACTAAAAGTTAGCATCGTCAAGCTTTACAGTTTCACCTCTAATGATATCTTCCACAACTATATCTATGCATAACATCTACATGTTAAACATAGCTGATTTTCCATCATCAGAATGGCGCAGTCAGTTGCGCCTGCTGGCAGCCTTCTTCTATATTTCTGCATGCAACATTTCCTGGTGCCAGCAAATCACATGCATTTCCAAATTTACAACTGCCACTGGCCACATATTTAGTAATCTGTATGTCCCGGTGTAATTTAACGTTGCTGCTTAAATGGCCTCAAATTACAAATTACGACTGGCGTGACCAAGGCAGTTAGCACACGCTTGCGAGGAGAATGAGACACACACACACACCTATTGTGGGTGGGTATCAAACACAGTTTATACATAGCCACAAATAAGCATTTGCACAACGTTGATTACCTGGTGAATGTACATGCAAAAGTTTCATCTGAAGTCATAAAACCGCCGCGAATTTCATAATTTAGTTGATCCCCAGCATTTATACACAGTGCTTGTACAAAGTTTAACCACGGCAGTCTCATAACCATCAGCGTCATGCCACGTTGCGTATACGTAATAAAGCTATAGCTACTTGTGACTTATTTACGCGCACCTTATGCGACTTCCAGCGGTATTGCCAGTTACGTTTGAAGCGGCGGCTTCGTATTTGACGAAAGCCCAGAACATGACTGTAAACACAATAAATTTAATTAATATTCTCCAGCACAAAAGAATGCGCCCAAACACCCAGAGGACGCACGATTTTCGGAATTGAATGAAAGAAAATGAGTGCCATCCAAATACGTAAGAAGTCTTCTCGACTGTTAGATACTTTTTAGTCACATAAAATAAAATGAAATGAAATGAAATGAGATCTATTGGAATTAATTTTATAGATAAACAGAACTTCCGATTATCAAAACGAAATTGTATATGATTTTTAGGCTTAACAGAACCCATTCTGTTTTATCCCAAAGGAAATAACACATCAGCCGAGAGCCAAAATTAATTGTCGTACAAATACTACAGCTTAAGAAAAGACTTCATACATTTGCAGTGCAATTGGAAGCATGTAATTGATTTGCGAACCCTTTGCTACTGACTTGCTTAAGCCAAATAAAAGTCCAACAATCAGACAATCAGTCCAATAATCAGACGCGGGAGGTGTGCGTGTTTTGTGTGTGATACTATTGTGAAATTGCAAATGCAATAATATTGGTGTTCAAAAGCGCAGCGGAAGGAAAATGTGTTTCACCAAATAAGTTTAATTAGAAATTTGCCAGCTTTTATTAATGCGAAGTTTGTCCAGCTGTCAATTTAGCTGGAAATTCGCTGGTTTCTGTGTGGGGGCAGCACACAGGTAATTAGAAACGGACTCGTCGCCTACGCAATTACTATTGAAATGTTCGATGCGAGGAGCCTAATTTAATTTGCATTTGATTTTCTGATTGCCCTTTGTGCTTGCAATTTAATAATATTCGCCTGGCTGCAAGCTGAACTACAAATCAAATTAACCACATAATAGAGCCCATACCTTTCGCTTAGATGCACAATTTCTGGGAGTTGTGCAACTTCGAGATAGTTGCAATCAAATCGACAATCAAACAGCGCAACATTAATTGCAATTTGTGGCTACCGACGAAGCTGATCCAACAACCTGCAATAAGCAGTGGTTTAATTGAAAGATTAAACAAAGGCATATTTTATAGATAAGTCAGTCAGAGTATTTGCAAATATTCATGGGCGACATTTATCTAACAGCTTTAAGGCTTTTGAATTGCATAATAAATAAAATTTAAATATTAATTGATATAGACTTGGCATTTAGTTATGGTCTGTCACATTGACTTTTCATTCTAATTCGTACTCTAGAGCAGCTTAATGCTTGACAGGCAGTCTCAGTTGCAAATCGAACTGTCGAAGGAAGCCAGCCGTTGTCAGAGTATCTGCCGAAAGGTGCGCAAGCCAAAATGCATTGAACGCAAAATGCTCAGCTCTCGGAAACTGCCAACGAAGGACAATTGTAAATTTGTCAAAAGAGCACTAAAAAAAGGAGACAAAAAATGCAAAGGAAAGTGACACAAAAAAGCTGGCTGCGAAATGTGTAATATATGTATGTACACAGGTTGGTGCCACGGCAACGGTAACTGGCAGCTAGCAACGTAGCTGTGCTCCACGCTTTTATGCACAAATTACCTGTCACTTGTGCTTATGTATGCGTGTTGTAGTGCAGCACAATTGCAAATGCACGTGTGTGTGTGTGTGTGTGTGTGCGTGTGCGTGTGTGTGTGTGCACCCTACTGCCCATACCAGGAAAAGTTTTAAAGGTGCAAAGTGGCAACTCCTATACAGGCATGAATGTTTTTACTACACGCACGCCGACCTTAGAGTGGGAGGAACAATATTTGAGCAGGCAGCCATGCCGCAAATCTGCACGAGCTGCGCAGCCAGGTTGGGTCAAGTGAAAATTTATGGCCCACATATGCCATGCCCTGCTTCGTTGCGAGCTGTCTGCCCGAGTATATATGTATATGTGTGTATGCCATCAGTTTAACAGTTCAACTACTCAACTGTTGAACTGTGCGTGCGAGCACTTAATTAACCCACAATCATTAGAGTATGAAGAGCACGACCAGCCAGGCCACATCAACTAAATTCCTCACAGTTATTTGCCAATTAAATGGGAAAAATGGGAAAAAAAAAGCATTTGCGTTCTCACTGGAGCTACCTGCATCGGATTATGATTTGAATTGCTTTCGAGTGAACCCACAAAGCACTCAGTTGGACCATACCGATGATAAGTTGACCATTATTACGGCTTTCGAGGGCAGTGCGTGCCACTTGACGGATCGAAATGCCCATTAATTAGGGGTTTCCATTCTCTTGCTATAGGAATATGCGAAGAAATAAATATTAATCTCTTTAAAGAAAAGTTGATATCTCTTCAACTTTCTAATGCCAATTCAAGCAGGAAACACGCAAGAGCTTGGCTTGTGACTCGCATCAAGCAACTATATGAAAGTAAAAGAACATACATATAAATTGACTTCTGGCTAAAATTGACAGAGTAATCAAATATAAAATATCCCCGACCATTACGCAAATATCTTATATTTACTCTGTCTGTCATGCGTTTCTTGTGTTCCTTTTGTAAGTATTGTGTATCAAAAAAGAGCAGCTTATTGCTTATTGATGCAACAGAGTTTCAATAAAGCCGCAGTAATAAACCGTAAAGTGCATCACATCAAAGCAATCAATTTTACAGAATTTAATATTTTTCATATTGAGATTTTTTGTATGCATTTTGTCATGCCCCATGGCTGTCGATTCTTTTCAAAGCCCTTATTGGGAAACATGCGTTTTAATCAAATTTCTCTGGAAAGTAATAAAGGAAAAAGAAAAAAAAGAGTCGGCCTCTGGGTACGCATTTGTCTGTGGAAAAGTTGTAACTTTTGATTCAATCCATTTGCTCATAATGCATATAAAAATAATTCAATTAAAAAGTTCCCAATGTAAACGAGCAACTGTCACTCTGGAATCTCAACAGAATTTAATTAAACGTTGCTTATACGTAGAGAAAAATTCAGTTCAGGGGACAAAGTGAAGCTAGGAACAATTTGCATCTTAATTAAAGTGCATCAAAGTTTGACACATTGCAATAATAAAATAATGTTGGCCATGTCTCAACTTTTTAGGTGTGTTCTACAGCAGCAGGAGCTGGCGAGTGTGGCGAGTGCCAGCTGGCGACCACACGATAAATATACGTATATGAATATTAATGATGGCCTCGACGTGCTTCGAAAAGTGTGTCGCAAATTGCGTGTTCACAACAATTTTGTTTGCCCGAATCTATTTACCAAATTTTATGTGCTCCTATGTGCGCCACAATCGAATCAGGAAATATGGCAAAACACTTTTAGTTACGCCTGTAGCAGGCTGTTTTTTTTTCTTCAATTCGTTGTGCCTGTATGAATATCATATATATTTCGGAGGTAAAAAGTTTGTCATTTGAGGTAAAGCAAAGCATGAGAAATTGTTATTGAAGAAAATCAAAGATGGCGTCAAAGTTTTTGCAGCTAGCGAAATGCAAACTGTAAATGCGAATTGTCGACGAATTTTGCTTGTGACCAAATTCGTTTTTGTCCTTGCAATTGGCATAATGAAATCTTGCTTGAGTGCTAAACCAGCAGAAATATGTTCAGCAATTGGAAGATGGCCAAGAACTTGCGTTCCCCATTGAGCATATTTAGTTTGGGGTGTGATGGATCGAGTGTGGGTCGACTGTAAGAAAGGATATTTGATATTCTTAACTATGCGACCGTCTATGTTTAAAAGTTGAGCTTAATAAATATATATGACTATGTAAGTAAGCATATTAAAGTATGTTTGTAACGATATAGCAATATCGTTATATCGTTTCATAATACAAAATTATAATAGCAACTATTTCGAACAGCAATGTAAACTATAATAACTGAAGATTATTGAACTCTTTACCTAAAAACAAATTCTTATTTATATACAGGTGTAATAGATTATTGCTCTGCATCTGACCTTAGGGTATCTTTGGGTGGGCTGTCGTAGCGCAACTTCTTTTAGTTACTTTGCAAGCAATTCGAGAGGTAATGGCTTTTGTATTTGACTTTTTAAATACTCGAATTTTGCCTAATGCCTGGTGCTAGCAGGCATACGATAATATAATCCAAACACAAGCGATTTTCATTTGAAGCAACATCGAATATTACGAGTGAATGCAATGAACAAGAAAATAGTAAGCAATCTCCAAAAGCTTGTTGAATAATTCAAAATGCCTATCACAGCCAGTCATATCACAGCCAGTCACTCCCAAGTAGGTGCTCTGAAATGATTTAATAGCATGGAATAAAAGCATAAGTCTGGGAATGCAGTCAACCAAATGACAAGGAAAAGTTTATGGCCAGGGGTAAGCTGCCACAGCAGTCGAACCTTTACTTGTGGAATGTCTTTTGGCGTATAGCAATTGCAACATGAATTATTGGAGTGCATTTGACTCTCAATTGGAAAACGCATCAGTGAGCCATAGTCAAATAGGATTATAAAATATACGCACGATATTTCGGCAAATTGGAAAGAGGTAAATACATAAAGGAAAAGAAACTTGTTTTACGGATGCAACGTATGCAAAACACGTTTATAGGTATTCCAAGAATAAAAATATAGATATTGAAAACACTTAATATGAAAGGCTAAGAAGTTTCGAGAAAGACTTAAGCTGCTCGTCTAATTTTAATTCGTTCTCCACTGCACACCTTGATTTCTATCTCCACTTACAATCATGGCAAATAAAACTTAATTTAACACGCCACAGGAAGCAATTATAAATATTTGTCAATCAAAGTAGTGGGTAAACTGCGATCAATGTCGAGGACACTGCACGCTCATCCTGAGACGCCACATTTCCTTATGCCAAGCAGCTTTGATGCCACTTGCAGATACGCTCAAAGTGCCGCCAAAGAGCTGACCTTATCAATAAAAAGCAAAAGGTTCGCAAAGAAGAAAAGTTTAAGCGGTTAAGTCGTACGTAGTTTACGCCGGGATACCCTAGAGGAATATGTGGAGCCACAGACAGAGCCAGAGTCAGCTAGAAGCAAGTTTATTTGCAGTGCCTGAACGGATCCAAAGGCTGATCCAGAAGCAGAGCCACAAATATATGTATATATTCATTTATTTTATTTTATATTTAATGCTTATATTTCTCTACCTATATATATATATATATATATATATATATATATATATATATATATATATATATATATATCAATTTATTTATTTTTAGTTATTGTGAAGTAATAGCGTTCATCTATTGGTCATGCTGTATCGCTCTCTCAGCGCGTCTTTATTATATGAGAGCGTAGAAGCGTAAGAGCTTTGTTACGAATGAACTCAATTACGTAAGAGCTCAATTATGTTACAGCTCAATTACGTAAGAACATAAATACGTAAGGTTCTAATTAGGAGCGTAGGAGTATAGGAGTGTAGGAGTGTAGGAGTGTAGGAGTGTAGGAGTGTAGGAGTGTAGGAGTGTGGAAGTGTGGAAGTGTAGCAGTGTAGGAGTGTAGGAGGGTAGGAGCGTAAAAGGAGCCTACAAACAAAAATATTAGTATTGTTTAGATGAAAATACGGGGTTTTTCGAGTTAGCTATAAAGAAAAGCATAATTAAAGAAATATTGAGAAATTACTCCATAAATTTATACTATTATATTATCTAAATAGTCTATAAATAAATTATGTATTAAATATATGGTTATATTTATAAATATGGCATACAGCTATGAAACCACATCATGACTGCTTAGCGGATCTATTTAACGGATATAGGGTATGCAAACTGTCAACGATAGAAAAAGTGATAAGTGCAAAAGGCAATGTGAGACGCTTACAAAAAACTGTAGGGCAACCATATTGACATATATACATATATACATGTATATATATAAAAATATATGTGTATTATAGCTTGATTCTCTATACAGATGGCAAATTATAACCGTCTGCCAATTCGACAAGCATATCAATTGAATTTCGTATTTGGCATCGCCTACATTGTATATATTTACTGTTGCTATAGCCTGCTGTAGCCTTGTGGACATTGAACTTTCACACTTGCCATAGCCTTCGACTGAGTGACCCACAGATGCGTGTGTCGGCAAAATGGGGATAGGCCTTCAAATTGTATGTATTGTTATTGAGGGGAACGCGATTACCTCTGCAAGGGCACGCTATCATCGCCCGAAATTGACACAAATGATTGCTGTGAAGAATGTGCTGATTGTCTGCTAATTGGACGGCAAGTATCCTGAGTAGTTATTGTTATGATTTCCGCAGGGATAAACAACTAAACAACGGCTGACGTCTGCACTAATCATTGATACTTGCCAAGCACTTGCTCTTTAAGATAATTAACTAATCAGCAATAGCTAATTTATACAATTGTGAGTGAAATGAAGACTGTTAGAGATCCTGAGAGCTTAGTACATTTTACTTACACAGGTTATCTTATAAATGGCATTTATGATAATAAATGATAAGATATGAAATAGATTCTCAAATTCAATACCTAACCATTAGTCGAATGAAATCTTATGTTTCTTACGGCAAGTGGACTTGTAATATTTTTAAGAGAGTTAGCCAATTTTGTGAATTTTCGCTCTCTCAAATACTGGTTTTCATTGTCCCAACGGGAAATTTACTGCGAAAATTCCATCGACTTATAACTTCGTCTGCTTTTGAAAATATTCTGCAAGCAATGTAATTTTTTGTTGCTTATATATTCCTATTTATTTATTTAATCTTTTATTCTTTCTGTGCCCATAAGAAACTAAAGCTTTAACAGAAAAATATACTAAATTAAACGTTAAGTTATGTGCTACGTGTTTTCAAAAGAAGCGGCAACAAGTTGGTGAGTTGCTTGCCAACTGCCTAATGACTTTCGGCCTTCTACAGTCACTTGCAAATTGCAACGAGTAAAAAAATTCCTTCACGCAACTCAGCGAGCAGTTCAGGAATGACTAGCAAAATGCGGCGCATGTAACTTTGCTGATGACAGCCGTGCGGGATCATGAATTTTTATTTTTGTTATACATAAAAAACTGTTTTTTACTTATTCGAAAAGTAAATACCAGGACTTAAGCAAATGAAAAGTATTTTATAATAAATTGCAGGCGAATACACGTTAAACATAATATTGCTGGTTTCTTTTGTCTGATTGTTAACTTAAAAATAATAATTTAAATATTTTAATGACTTCTTTTTTGTGTTCTATATGTAGAAATAATTTCATGGAGCTCCATCAAAAAAATAATGTGAGTTATATTTGGATAAATTAAATAAAGGCGACAATTTTTCGCTGTTATGGCAGTTGCTTTCAAATTTATAGTCGTTAAATACTTCCTTTATTTAAATTTTTTCCTCTCACGTTTATGTCGGAGCGGAAAATTAGGAATTGTTGAATTGGCGCTGCTGTTATGTGTAGTAAATTATTGTGGCCAGTGAGACGTGCCGGAATTCAGCTGAAAGTTGTGCACTTGTACCCCTTTTTAATAGCCACGCAAAACGTGGCGTATGCACAATTACGTATACGACATGCTGCCCACGGTCGAGTCAAGAGCAGAAGCTGGGCGTGCGCCATGCCATTGTTCGTTGTCCACTTCACACTTATTTCCGGCCCAATAATGTCCAGCGTCAACTGTGTCGGATGCTCATAAAAATTCCACATTGCTGATTTTAATATATTCTTAATGGCAGCCATAAAGCTAAATGAATGCACCAGCCGAAACTGACACAATATGAGAGTGTGTGGCATCTGGTGCACCGGCAGTAATCCAGTAGTCCTTGAATCCACGGCGCGTGTTATAACTTCGAGTTCCAAGTTCAATTAATTCATTGCCGATTAAATAGAACAAGTCTAAGGCAATTTTCCAATTTTCTTCGACTTAATGCAGTCTTAATTAGCCTTGCGGAAGCTCGAATTTGAACAGTCAATTAAACATCAAATTTTTGTCGAGTGAGTTACAGTTTCACGAGCCGTAGCTAAAGGTTATCCGGTGAAGTAAATAACGAAATTTCTCATTAGCGCAATTTTTGGCATGCACTGCCATAAGCATAAGTTTCATTGGAAAAGTTTGCCAATCAGAGAGTCGAAAAACCGAAATCGGTAAATACACCTGCTCAAAGCGAATAGCAGACAAAGAGGCTTTTTTTATACAAATCCTTAAAGTGAGTCCTGTGAATGTACATTGAGCTGCAAAACTTCGTATATATAAATATGTATACATATTTATATATGTATATAAAAGTTGCCGTGTTTGGTTTTAAGCCCACAGCGTGTTGTTCAAAATGAGTTATGTGCCTGGCATGCAAAGAGAATGTCGCTGATATGGGCAAAAGGAAGCTGGCCGAAACTTTGGAACTGGAACAGGATGTAAGTGCTAGTGGCTGGGTAAGTGCAAACGTGTTCGATTCTCAGCTGTTGCAGGCACAGCCCGGTTTGGGGCCAAGCTCCTCTTTTGGCCAATGCTCACACATTACGTAAAGCAGGCCATTTAATTATATTTGGTTTTGTGGCGGCTGCGGAAACAAAAGCGGTAAACAAATTTCAATTTATTTAAGCGATATCTGCGCTACACCTGTAGCCGTAACCAGGACGCAAGAGAGCTGAGCTGAGCTGAGTTGCAGAGAGCCAATCTAAGGCGGCAGCCAAATTGAACGAAATGAAATTTAATCAAGCAGATGGTTGCGATTTTTTGCGCATACTTTCTAAAGGCATGGCTCAAAACATTTTGGTCAATCAATGGTGAAAAATTAAGTAGATTTTTAAGCGTTTTCAGCTCAGCTGAATAAGTTGCAAACTTTGCGGCCGGTGGTTAACCCGAAGCCCTTTAACAACAGCCGATTTTTAAAAGGGTTCGTGAAGCGTTCCTTTATAGAAATTCGGCTTCTCTGCTTTGTTGCACGGCATGCACACAATGTGGGCGGCAGGCGACCACGCCCCAAAGAAGAAGTTGTCATATATGTTTGGCAAAATATTTAGCTTGACCTGAGTAAACTTTGTGGGCATTCCGAGGGCTCCCAAAAGGTCAGCCAGCTGCTAAAAGGCTTCGTGTCAGAAAGTTAAGCAATAAAATTTACACTGGACAAACAAAAACACAAATAAAGTGACGTAAAATAAAGGTTTGCAGCGATAAAGGACTTAACTCAATACAATTTGTTGACGTGGCTGCGGAAGCAAGTTTATTTTGCCACTGGATGCAAAAAAGCAAAAAGCAACGAGTATTTTAGACATATTTTCCAGGAATATATATAGTATCCAGAACCAAATATGGAATGAGATATGGGGTGTATTGATATTCGACAGGTGGTGTGTGGCCAACAGGGCCTTAAAATAAAAATACTTTGATGTTTGTAATTATATTCTCATGGTTAAGTGCAATGTCCACCCTGCTATCGTGGCTCGAGTGCTGCTTCAGTTGATAATTGTCGGACATGATAATCAGATGCATATAAGTAGTAGGAGGGGATATTAAACCTCTTAAAAAATCATATATGTCTACTTTCCATTTTATATTTAGGTGATTCAGCTAATACATATACACTCTACATTTTATCAATTATATTTGTGTATATTTTATATGTACCTTTTTACATGTTTTTAACAGTACTGTACTTTTTTGAAAGGAAAAATATAAAAGGTTGCTGAACTAGGTAAAGCTTAAAAAGCTCCTATAACATATCAAGCTAGGACATGTTTCTTCTATTGTGACCCAGAACTAAATAAATATTTATAAACCCCAATTCTCTGATGCTTTTAAGCTCCAAAGCTTTTTAGGACTTCAAGTTTGCGCATATAAGCACCCCATTTTAAATTTGATACCTAACGCAATTTGTACAACTGAAATTTAAAGAATAGCTTTCAAAGTACTTAATAATGAAATATAAACTGGTTCGACTTTTAAAGGGTCTATGATTGGAGTGGGGCTTCAGAAGATAAATGCAAGCAAGTGTGACTATTTGTTTCCTTTTAATGTTTATATTTTTCAGTTTTTAGACACAATTTAAAACTAAGACAGAAGTGCCGATGATTAACAGCGTGATCCTTTGAGGTGGCCGCGTGGGGGGAGTAGCAGCTCCTATGTACTTTGCATAGTCTAACGAGATGGCCGAAGGCAAATACTTTCTTTACTTTTTTCAGATTTATAATAAAAATGAAAAGATTTTAGTATTATCGATTCTGGGATGTGAATAGGAAAGACTGAAGTAAAATATATCTTTGCTTCTCTCTGTTCTAGTTGAAATCAATCCTCAAGAACAACAACGTACTTATTAAAAGCTTAAGAGTTTATTGCACACAATATAACTACATGCATATGTGTGTTAAGCCAACAAAGCAATAAATTGCCTAATCCTTTGCAAACAAATCTTGGCATAAACAAGACTTGTCAATACATAAACAACGCAGGCCAACAACAACAAGCTGACTACGAAGGCCGACCGGCAAATAGCTCAATAACAAAAATCAGCTGTTTGGCTGTCGCTCTCCGAAAGCTCGACGAGTTAACTTCAAAAGCTGCCGCGCATCCCAACTTACCAAGCGGGTCAACGTTGCGTATGCGTTACATTTCACTTTCGTTGCGAACAGAGCCGAAAGTAAGCACGAGGGCGAGGAGGAGCACGAGAACGAGGGCAGAAAGGACGATTGGCGGCCGCCTGTAAAGCGTTGCCTTTTCAATTTCAATTTCAGTTCCCGTGACAACCTCAACGCGTTCAGTTCTGTGTCACTCAGTGGAAAAATACAGCTACAACGCGCGCAAGTCGCGTGCGGACTTTCTGCTGAGGTACTTTGTGTTTGTTGTTTTGGTCTTCTACTGGGCGGCCCAGATAAGTAGGCAACGCGGCTTGTGCAAGAACGGTCCAAGTCAACTACTCGATGTCAAGTGGCAGCCGCAGCCCCAACTTAAAGTTCCTTAACTTCTCTGTGTGTAGAAACTTCTGTGCCAGTGTGTGTGTGTGTGTGTCTGGGTGAGAGAGTTCCTGTGTCTGCAGCTTGCGTGTTATTGTCTAAGCTTAAGGCTGCCGCACTGCACAGCCAGCGTTAGTAGGTTAGCGCCCGAGCAAGCGTAAGATTTTTATGAATGAATTCAGCCAGCAAAGGCAACTGCCACGACGACTGTGGACATTGTGGGATGTGGTCTGAAAACCGTGGCGTGCCTGGCATATCTATAGCATGGCTTTGCTCCGTTTCCGTTCGCATCGAAAACATGGCATGGTCATCAAACTCATTGGCATCAGCTGGTGTTTGCTTTAATGAGCTAGAATTGCCGCCGCAGAATTCATGGACCGATGGTCCTTAAAACATTTGCAGTTCGCAGCTCAAATTGAGCCTGTGATATTAATGATCACACAAATTCACTTAAACATATTGCTTCTTGGCGCAATGAACTATTTATGTCTTCCATTTATCACATTTTAATTAAGCAACAAATTATTTATTTAGCTCTTATGCTAATGGAGTTTCTTTGATCTTGGAAACTTTTCATTTGACTAATTCTCATTCACAGTTCAAACTTCTTAGAAATTATGTGTACTACAAAGCTCTGTCTTTTTTCCTTTGATAAAGTCTATACATTGTTGCGTTTTTCAGCGAAATACTAGAAATTTTCTAGTTGGGAGTGCCCGACTAGGAGACGCCCTGCACCCCATGTGCTAACTTCTTGGTATACAAAAATACAATAAACACGCACATTGATGGGTGTGAACTTACCGCTCCTTTTCTCTTAGATTACAGAAAATAATTTATTTAATAAACTCATTGTGGGAAGTTTGGCAAGTTTCAAAGTCATAAATATGTCTGTGTTGACATTTGATGATTGTTATTGTTGTAAAATAAAATATTTACAATTTTTTTTTACATGTCTCTTAAACCCAGCAACATCAGAAATCATAGCGCCCTACTTTAAAGTTAGTAATCTTGATGCGTGCTACAAATACTTTCACAAAATCCTGTTTACCCACTCTCAATTGGCTAAGGGTATATAAAATTGAGTTAGCAACGGATGCCACATTCTTAACATTGCTTTGGAAGAAGCTTAATACTTTGACATCTATAGGATAATATACTTACGAAGTACGTATTACAAAGGCTTCATACAGGCCTCAGAGTTCTATCAGTTTGAGTTTTGGAGCTGCATTAAATTGTTATATTGTAGTCAGCTCTAACAAGATACGTCAAATTGTCATTGGAAGCTATTATTATTCAACGAATTAAATCAGTTTAAATATCATATCAATATGCATCAATAGTTGATTATGTTGCAATTGTCAATATATTAATGCAAATGTCGAGTTTGCACACTCTTTGGAGTCCGAAATCACAAAGTCAAATTACGCCGGGCAACAGTAAATATAACATATATATTTATTGCAAATGCATATATATGCTCAAATGGCAATTGTAATTGGCCTTCTATAAAATATGCAGTTTATCGGTGATATAAATATCAAATGATGCCAGATGATTATTATTCACGAATAACAATTGGAGAGACAAAGTCATTCATTCATGCATTCAATTTAACGTACTTTGTGAATAAACAAAAGACGATTTAAAATTGCAACAATTTAAATTTTATGCATTTCATTCGAAAAGCAAATTCAATTGAGATTAAATCCAGTTAGGAACAAAGGCAGCTAGGCTTTGCTTGGAAATAATATATCGAGTATATGGGTAACTGAATAGAAGTCAAAGCTTAGCGCAGGCTAAAGCAAAGCCACACATAAGCCCAAGCTGCAAAAGTGTTGACAAGCTAGAGGGGCTCATGACATGAGTACCTTCCAGCCCAACAGCAGCCCGCAGCAGTGGCATTAACAAGAATGACATACCTCTGACAGGGGGCATAGGTTCTGTAGAAATGGTCGCTGTGTCGCTGCCAGTGGGGCCGACGCCATGGCTGCCATTAAAGGCGACACACGCCAGCCAGCTGACGCCTGCTTACATTAAGGAATTCCGTTACCAGCATCGCGTATACGCGCCGTGAGCAGACGCCGGGACGCATCTTAATTGCCGAAATATTTGTGCCGCCGTCGATGTTTAAAATTTTTACAGGCCTATTTCACAAATTGCAGCGCGCCGTGGAACGCAACGTGCGGGCATTAGGGGTTGAAACCCAACCCGAACCGAAAACAAAGTAGAGAACAGAGAACCGTTCAAATCATAGCTTTAGCTCAGCTTCAGCTTTCAGAGCAAACACGTGCTTGTCTAGCATTAGGGAACTCATTTCGAAGGGCACTCGACACGAGGCGTAAGTCAAACAGTCAAAAGGCCACAGCAAAACGTTTTAATTGTGTCTAGCTGAAGGGATTTACTGCGTACCCTCAAAGGGCTCCGTTCGAGTAAGCCGTTTAACTGAATTGTGCGTGCAACGCAAGTATAGCAAGAGACATCACCCAACTGAGTTTAGCAGCAACATTAGGCTCAGTCGCCCGTCTAGCCGACGGACGGGAAAGCTGCTTACAACCTGCAGACGACACCTATTGCTGGCAGGCAGCTGACCTCTGTCCTTGCAACAATCAGCGCAGTTCTCAAAAACATAAAATCTGTGACTCGTTGGTAAGAGCGACATATTTACATTATGTATACGTTACGTGAACCGTGGAGTGATAATTGATGCGCTCTTGAATATTCCATAGACTTTCCATCAGGATTTTTAATGAAAAACAAATATAAAAAAGTCGAATTTATCATTTAAATATAAAAATAATAAAAAAAAAACATAGAAAATATATTACTGAATTACTGAGCAAACAATGTTTAGGTAATTCAATTAATGTAATTTATGAAAACATAAACTTTTAATTCAGACTTAAAAACCCACAGCTATCTTATAAATGAAATAACAAAAGCTTGTTTATGCCAATCTCAATTGCTGCTTTAATTGTCGACTATTTGTGTTCAACCAAATATGGTTTAAAATTAAACCTAAACAAATACGAATGCCCTGAGAGCTCACTACTAACTGAATGTCTGTTTCAGCATGCCAGCTTGGCTTATGCAAACTAATGCTCAAGCATTCATTCGTTCATTAGCCATTTTCAGGTATTCATTGTCCAGTGTCTATGAAATTTACATTTAAAGCCAACTGCCTCTACCAACAATACACATATTTATGCAGAAATTAAAATTGGTTAAAGTGGAAAATAGAAAAACCCCAAACTTTATTGGTTTTTGAGAGATTATTGTAATATTTGTGCAGGGAATGAACTTATGCAATTAAAGAGTTTGAATACTTATAATCGATTTAATCGACTGTTCGTTTATCAATTATAGCTTGCTTTTGTAATTAAATGCTGTAAAAGTTGATTGGATACAATTGAAAATAAGTCCTTCTGTTAGACAGCTTCGTCGAGTCAAGTGGATACGAATATTTCCTTATATTAATCTGCTTGACTGATGCTGCGCACTTGGGACCAGTTGAATAATGCCGTCGACTTAAATATGAAAACACTCACACAGTCAGCCTCTCACACTCTTAGATTAGGCGTTGAAACTTATAAATTGCTAAAACTCAGACACCTGGCGCTGGCTCACTTGTTAGCCAAAGACGTCGCACTTGTTGTGACAATCAAATGCCACCCACCGTGAGACCTCCAACTATAAGCAGAGCTTCATACAGAATCCACTTGATGAACAAAATAAAACTCAGCGCGCAGAAAAATGAAAGACACGCGCGAGATGAAGACAAAAAGTCACACGAAAGTCGTGCTGACAAATTTGTGAACAAATAACAAATGTGTGCCGCCCCGACATGAAGATTGGAAACAAAAAAACAAAAAATAGCTGTCATGCGCTATATTTAAGACGAGTATGTATGTGTGTATATGGTGATGGCTTCTGATGAACTTTAACGGAAAATACCAACACTTAGAGACATCTTTGTGACAAACAGCGGGGCGAGTTCCTTAAAATAAGTTTCGGAATTTATCTGATTTGCATGCCATTTGATACTTAGCATCGGAACTTCGTAATGAGTTGGCTATGGTGGGACAGCATTTTAATTAGCTGATGTTCGAGAATTTCAAACAAATAAATAACTTGACTAGACAGAATGGGCGCGTCAACAGCGATAGAAAATTTACGAGTATATGCGAGCTTTGTCTATCAGTATGTGCTTTGCCTTCCAAATTTAGTAGTATATTTTCACTAATTTGTTAACTTTCAAAATGATGATGCACTTTAAAACCCTTCCAGACTTTAATTTCTTGCTTTCTAATTAAATAGTTAATTATTTATCGCATCTTATATAATATTGAGTTGTCTATCTCTGTCTCTCTCTCTCTCTCTCTCTCTCTCTCTCTCTCGCTTTCTCTCGGTTTGGAAGCTTACCTATTATCATATATGTGAGGAACAACCATTTCATAAAGCTACTCAAGGCACATTAGTTTTTGGAATACTGCAAATAGTTATCTCGCAAAACTTATAAATTAAGTTGTTTCTTTCCACATTTCAGCTCCAATATTTCTAACTTATCTCTTGGCCCGGCTTCCGCGCCAAGATCTCAGCCGCAGTGAATTTAAACAGAACTATGTTTCAACTTCTTTACCAAACTTTTGCTATACATATATTCCGCTTGGGCTTTTCAACTTGTCACATACAGAGCATAAATCTAACACACACACACACAGTCGCGGCAATCAGCATGCGACAGCAACAAACTTTTGTTTTATATTTTTTTTATTTGCACTTCGGAGTTGAGGCCACAACTAGTTGGCTTTCACGAGGGGCGGTCAAAAAGGCAAGTGAAACATTTGTTTTCGCTGCCGTTTACAACTTCCGGCTCGGCTTTAAGCGTCCTCAGCGGCAGTTTTTGCATAGGCGCGCCCCAAAGTATGCAGTAAAATGCAGAGCTTTAATAGGGCAAACAGCGAGTGCGCCGCCGAGGGACACTCGCATCTGCTTCAATTTCAGTTTCGACATGGCAAGTAAAGTTTGTCGCAGCTCTGGGACATGGGGACTGGAAGCGTCGACGCTTGTAGTCATTAAACTCGAAGATGAGCTGTACATGCGTGCATGTCAAACAAACGGCAAACCAACTGCCATTGTGATCAGCACAATTCCTTTTCGATTCCTTTTGTCTGTCAACGAAGTGGGCTCCTTTTCCCTCGCCTCGCCCACCCGTGCAGCGCAAATGTGCTGAAATATTAATCAAATCAGTCATCGGCCACAACGAGGCTAACAAATACACAACAATATGCCGATTTGTTGCCCATTGTTCTAAACTGCAATTGTGCTAACTGTGACGGCTATAGCATATATAGCTTGTATAAATATTTATATATACATAGATTCGATTAGAGACCCTTTTATGGCCAAATTGTCAGCAGCGTCGATTAATACTACTTTTCAGCTCGGCCACAGAGCAAATATTTGCCATTTTATATTTATGCTCAATAAATTTCACATTCAAAATTCAATTCACAAATTGAAATAAAATATATGGAAATAGTTGAAAAAACTTGTCGATGTTCTGTGAATATTTAAGCAAATATTGTATATTTCAGCTAAATTATATCCTTGGGATATTTATTACAATTTGCGTTCTTTTCGACTTTAATGTTTGGCTCAGCTGAAATGTGCATCAATATTGAAGCCTGAAGTTAAAGGGAATATTCAGCAAAAAATAAAAATTTCTGTCAGGAATTCAAGTAACAATATTGACAGTCAGAATCACAACGTTCTGTATCAATATACTCTTCGCTTTATAAATGAGTGTCGGGAAAATAAAACACAGCTCAACTTTTTTACGGCGCCAACAATTTTGTTTGCTTTAAATATTTATTTATTATTTACGCTGCCCATAAATGCATCAATTTATTGGTTTCTTTCGCACAACACAAGAAATGTAAACAGGAGAGGGAAACACACAGAATTTTTCAATTAATGAGAAATTAAAATAAAATTTATTTTCAAAGTGCGAAACACAAATATTTTGGTTAATTAAGGATATATATTATTATAACACATGATATTTCATATTTCAAAATAAAAAATTTAAGGGTAACGCGGTCTGAACAGTTAACTTATAGATTTCCATTAAAAATAATTTCCTTTGCTATAAATGAACATCTCGGAATAAAAGAACTGCTTAATCCCTCACACAATTGTTTGGAGTCTATAAAGCGCAGATAAAATATTTAATTTAGCCGACTTTAAGTGAAATTTCATAATTTTTAAATTCATATCGCAAATATATGACTTAATTATGCTAAAGCTTGTTTACACATGCTGCTCCCCAATAACTTTATCTAATTGAATGCCCTGCGCTGTGCTGTTTGTTTACTTTTGACACACATTGGCGCTGTCTCATATGCACTCACACACACACACACACAGACTTCATCGCTCTCAATCTGCTTTAATGCCGTATTAAGGCAGCTGAATGGAATTGAATACGAAAAAGGCGCACACCCAGACACACGCACATACGCATTCTCACACATATGCAGAACCTATATGAATACCAGCGAAGGGCGAATGCGTAAACAGCGCGCCGCGTACATTGACGATGGAACGAACGCCGAACGGAAGCAGGGTAAAATTTTAAAAATAAAATGGCGCTGTAAATAGACAAAAGAAAAACATCAAGAGAGACGTCAGGACAGAGCTAAAAGCACCAGATGACAGGGCACAACACGAAACAAAACAAAAACAAGAGCAAAAGCAGAAGCAAAACAAAGGAATGAAAACACAAAATATAGTGAAATGAAATAAAATAAAATAAAATAAAATGAAAAGCACAACGAAAAACTTGCTGCGAATTTTGAGTTGAGCTCTGCTTGGCTGAGCAAACAAAGTGGGAAACGTTCGGCTGTGTGGGTTATTTTTACCGTATTTATGTCTTTTTGAATTTGCCAGTTGGTTTTTATTTCATTTTTACTGCTATTCGCATTTGCTTGCTGTGTGCTAATTTATCTTGTCGGGTATGATTTAATGGTCCGCCACACCCGTATATGCACCAGTCGGCACCACCTCGCCCTGCCTGCCTCTCCCGCTGCACAATTGTCTGGCTTCATATTTATGAAGTCACTAACGGGCAGCTACTTTCGATGCACTTCCTTGTGGCAACAAATTATCTCAACCAAAATTGCAACACCAGCAACAGCGGCCGCAGCATCATCATTTATGCACCGCCCACCCGATCCCCTCACGCCCTGTCCATTCACAATCCCACCATCCTCTTACGACTCCAACAATTTTGCAATTTAAAGCAAATTTGTTTTACCAAGTGATAAACGATGCTATTCATTGCATTTGAAATGCACTTACCGATTGCATATGAATTACGAATCTACTCACAAAAATGCTTTCATCGATTTCGTTGCAGAACTTTGACAAATTGGTTCAAATGAGTCAGCTTTCAGGAAAATCAATTTATAAATTGTATACAAAGACTTGGTTAGCTTTGACCTAAACTTCAATCTGAGACGATTCATTCGAGTATCTTTGATTACATAAATTAACTTTAAGTGAATTCTACTCTATTTCATATTAATCTGGGGTTACCTGGTATCTATATACTCATCATTACCTAACTATCAACCGCTTACTTTGCTTTAGAGCCTTAACACTTGCATTTGTCTGTGACAATTCCGCTATTATCATAAAATGACATTTCCACTGAGTTCAGTGCATAAATTAAATATGTAAAATATATTTACTCATTATCAACAGCCAGTAATAAAGTACAGTTATGTAATATAGCAAGTAATAAATTGCACTTAACGGCAAATAAATAATTTGAAACTTATTTCCCTTTGACCCGCATTCATATTTTTAATTACACAAATATAACATTTTAATTAATTCATTGCTAATTAGAGCAGTTAGTAAACCCTATTTAAATATTTGCAAGTAAATTCTATAATATGTCAACAAAAATAGAAATACAAATTTAAAATTGACATAAATTTGAAAAATACCTATTTATTACCTATAGACCGTGAGCTACCCTTGCTGATATTTTCATAGCTTGAAAGCCAAAATAGACTGAAATGCCAGTGGCGTATACGTAATATGCCTCATAATTTCCGCTGATGAATTTGCTTGTTAGCAAATTCAAATATCTAAATTAACTCACATTTAATTTGAACTTTAATGTCTCATCAAACTTGCCAGTGTATATATTACTACTGTTTATTACATTTGACTGCGCACAAATAAACTAAAGGCTCCAGCCTGAAAAATGTTTTGAAATGCTTGCGGCAATCTGTATTAGAACATTTGTTTATATAAATTCGTATAATACTAGACCGTGACTTAGTTTCAAATCTTGATTGTTGCTTTGATATATATATATATATATATATATATTAATTATTCACAAGACAATCACCAATAGCTCTGCCTGCTCTATAGACGTTTTTAGTATTGAAAACTAGGCACAAATCGTTGTCGATTATCTACTGCTGCTTCCACTTAACTCTCACATAATTAAATAAATTAAATCGAATTGATAATGAAACACATCTGCTTGGATCTAATAAGTATTAGTAATTAACATAGATAGTTGTGTGCAAACATTTTTCTATCGGGGCGAAGTGAATGAGTCTTCCACGATAAAGAGCCACTGCAATTAGAGACATTCAGAGGAATTAAACTCAGCCAAGGAGCAAATTAATGAGGACAAGTCACTGCACAGGCATAGCCTTGATTTATGTCCTTTGTGGGGAGGGGGCGTGGCAGAGTCAGGTGTTTAGGCCATCGCAGCGGGCTGCATTCGTGTGGCAACTGTTGATGACTGGCTGGCTGGCTGGCTGGCCATGGGAATGGCAAAGGCGCTATCATTATACTCCTCGCTGGTGGTCACTAATTTGCGTCACGATTTGGCGACCGGGTGTCTTTGTGGCCACGGCGGCCAACTCGACGGGCATCTCATTAGTTGCTTCTAATTAGCGAATGGCTTCGCTCAGAGAATAATTTTATGCTGAAAATACACCAAAACCAATTTTGTTGATACAACACAAATCTACCTCTGTAGATAAATGTTATTTTGAAAGGAAAGCAAACTTGATATTTGCGAAGCTAAGCATTAAAGAACAACAACAATAAGAATTCTATAAAAGTCTTAAATTTCGCGCAAAAGCTAAACCAAAGCACAAGAGCAGAGCAAGGCTGAAGTCAAAGTCAAGACTGGCTAAATCGGGACACCATTTTCCAGCAATTACAAGCCTCTGCTAGGCGGAAGGAGACTAACACCAACAGCGCCCAGTGAATGTAAAACGTAAAAGGAGTAGAAGAATAACGGATGGAATTTGGGGAAAGTCAGTAAATATGGCAGCGCAAGCTGTGCTTTGCCTTTCACTCCTTTCATACCCAGTAGCTAGCGGGAGAAAAAGTTATTGCAAGGCTTTTCAAATTCATTTAACGGGCAACAGAAGGTTCCGCTAACTTTTTCATTTATTTTACTACGACATTATTTTATATAGGCAAATATATGTTTGTATTAAGCTTACGTAATTTCTGATTGCTGACAGACTCAAAAATAGTGTAGTTAGGGTATCCTCTAGTCAGACACTCTCAGATTAGGCTGCAGTTGCTTGAATTGATTTTTGTGCAAAAATAAAATTCGTAAAGTTGAGAGATTTGAGAGGAAGCTCGAAGATTGCCCAAGAAGAACAAACCGTAGGAGTTGAAAGCAAAAGGGTTAAGTGGAAGCTATGGGTGGGGCCATTTGCTGAATTGCTGTGACAGTCGCTAAGGCCAAACCTGTTTGGCAGTTAAATGAGTTTCCCAAGTGAAGGCGGATGAAAAGTGATCAGCGGGAAACTGAAGTGCTGAAAGTGAATCGAAAATCTAAAAACCATATTTGTTTCTTTGATTTGTCACTTCTAATTCGAATGCATAAAGCTAAAAGCCTTACGTATTCCGATACCTCTAATGTTCTACATTCCGCTGTAATTAGTCTATGCTCGGTTAGATAACCGCACTGAGACAGCTCAGAGTGTCAGCCAGCAAAATGTTTATCAGAGTCACGCAAGCGAGTTCAGTGAACTCATTATAACGCTCGGTAAACCGCAAAACTTCAACGCTCGGCGAACGTGAAATTTTAATGGGTGACATCTCATGACATACGACCGAGAAGGCTTTAGCCGCATAGAGACTAATCCGATGCGCCGTCAAAAAGCCATAAACTTGTCACACACTTTGTAATCTGCGAATACTTTTCCATACCCATTCCCTTGCCGCCTTCCATTTGGCTGGCAGCCATCACGTAGAGCGCGGAATTGAGCTAAAGTATAGAATTTGCTAAGGCAGAAGTTGCTCGAGATCTTGGCCAAGACCAACATCTAACTTGGCTGGCAGCCATTCTGCTGAGCACTCGATATCCTCTGCATATTCATGTGGATATGCGTGTGTCTGAGTAATTGGAGCCGCATGTAGTTTGTCAATGCTCACGCAGCTTGAATTAATTCGTTTAGCTCATTACCACTAACTGGCGGGCTGACACCAGGGCAAAAACTGCACACTCGCTTCGCGGCTCGTGGCTCGTGGCCAACTGTTAATTGGGCGTGCAAAATAAAAGTTTGCGCAACAAAACTCTCAACCGGACAGCCAATGGCCGACGGGCAGAAGGATTATATGCGCCTTTCGTTATTCGCGCTGCGTAATCCTTTTCAATTTGAATGTAAATGAGTTAACTCAACGGCCACACAGGTGCGAATGTGGCAATTTCTGTGGGCAAAAGACACGTGCCAATCCACAGCAGGTACACCACTCCTGCGGCTCGAGTATGCCCGATACCCTGCCTGCTGCACTATGCATACAAATGCAGCAATGCACATCAGCTTTAAAGGACTTTCAGCCATATGTGCTGCCTTTGCACCATTTTGTGGCAAGCCAACATTATATTTATGTACTTATTTCTTTATCTTTAAGTTGCTCAGATTAAATTATAGCTTTAAATATTTTAGTTCGTATGAAAAGTGGTCAACATGTAATAAAACTTGACTCATCTTTAATCTTTTAGTTTTAATTTTATTTAAAAATTCTGCTCATATTTATTTCGCATACTCAATTAAGCTACTTAGCGGTAATTGTTGGTCACATAACTTTCGCACATCCTTTCACATCCTCTTCATCCTTTCGCATGCACTTCCGTGGGCAATTTGAAACGTTCTACATTTTGATTGAGAATAATTTCCACAGGTAAATTTTTGCAAATTAGCTCTATCACGGTAGCTGCTAAAATGCATATTTATATGCCTGTGTGAATTTGTGTGTGTGCGCGCATTTAGAGTCGCTGCATGTGTGTTTATCTCTTAGCAAACAGTTTTAGTTCCATTTGTGAAAGAAAAAAACACACTTTTTCGCGCGAGTTTTACGCATAGTTTCACTGTATTTCAATTAGAAAACACACGCAGCCGCAGAGAACTGAACAAATTTTGTGCTTTCGCTGGGGGTCGTCGCATGTTGGCAGCATCAAAGGATATTCGCGCGTTTTGCAGCAATGCAAAATGTGTGTTTGGTACTGCGGCAGAGATAAATAACGCAAAATTTGACAAATTAGAAACCAGAAATTGGACAAAATGTCAACTAGGAAGAATACCCAGGCCAAGCGAGTTTCATTGCTGAATTCAGTCATTATTAAGTATAAATTAAATATTCAATAAACAAATTTATGTTAAATTATTTAAAGTTATTAATCAGATTCTCATGTAGATCATATTTTATAAAAAAAAAATTACTTCTCTCATTTATTCACTTTTTTAATTTTGCCAAGACAAATAACAATTTTGTTTATATATGAGAGAAGTTGAAAACACAACCCAAAATAACAAGTTGTATACTTTATCTCATAATCCAGCTGGCGCGAAAAACTGGGCCATGGGCCAACAATATGGCAACGGGCTAGGTCCGAAATAGAATTAGTTGACAGCCAGATTGTCCCCAAGCAGCTCTCTATCGAGCTGAGTTGCTGAAGTGCCTGAGCTGAAGCTGGAGCTGTGGCTGTAGCTCAACTGGAAATTCAATTAACCCAATTGGTGGACTTGAACGACGTCTCCGGTTAGACCGACCACTCGTTAGCCGTCGGAATTCCCCCAAAAATATGCTCTTCATTATTATGAAAGCCCAAAGAAAGCAGCGACAGCAGCGCGCAAGGTCAAAGCGTATTAAATGGGCTCAGCATAGGCAGAGCCCGCAAAAAAAGGGTTGTGCTGACCCACCAAAGCCGAGCAAAACAAATTCCTGCAATGCAATATAAATCGCAGCACAAAAGAGACGAAAAAATCAAGTCCAAAAGGGAAAAAGAAATTTCGGTACATAATTAAATTTTTGTATATGTGCGAGTAGCAACTCAAATGGGAGACTATTTGTAGATCTCTTTGCCAGCCATTGGCATATAATGGGAAATGTTTATGCTGACCCTAAGCAGGCCAGCAGCAGCCGCAGAGCCACAGAGCCGAAACTCGACTGGTCAAATTTATGGACAGCCTTCGCTCTACAAATTTGCCTGCATAAATTTACTAAAACGAACTCATTTCGTATAGTTTTTTGGGAGAGCACTGTGAGTGTGTGTCTGTTTGTTATTGCATAATAGAGGCTGTCGGCAGATTGAAACTGTGTGCGATATGAAGGATGTAGATGTTAGCTAACTGATTAGTTTGAATTTTGAAATTTGTTCCTCTAACTAACTCGCCTGAGCTTGCTTCAAAAACATAACTTTTCAAGTCAAGTATGTCTAATGATATTCTTTCCATTCCTAGAATCAGTTTCCATTATTTTGAAACTTACCCTATATTATTTGCTCTAAAAAGCATTAAAGTAGATTAAGGCTTTCAGTTTCAGTTAATCTCACAGCTCTGTTCTTTTAATGGATGTCAACTGCTGCTTTGTCTATTTCAATGAGATGTGCCCAAAGACCATGCTAAACCACTTGGTTAGACTTGTGAGCCTTGCTAGGCCTCAGGCTTAGCAGCTGATGGCTGAAATTAGACATCTGTAGGTTGTTTGGCCCACGCTAAGGCAGCATTTAATTAATATTTATAGCACATACTTCAACGTATGTATCTGACCGACATAACACAATTAATGTAATTGGCTGACACAGTGTGCAAAAAGTCGTAAATCATTTATCATCGCAATCTATAGTAGTGTGCGGCAAATACATATACATATATATGATATTGGTATGTGTGTGTGTACGCATATCGATCTAGTTGGAGAGCAGTGAAAGTGGCTCTCGACAAGCGAGATTTTCTGAGATTTTTGGTTTATTACCCTTACACAACTTAAGTGTTGAGCGACTCAGCGACTCGTCGTCGGTCGCTCAAACGTCGCCAAGTGGGGTAAGCGATACGGCGGCGACCGTTCAGGTAAGGAAGACTCTGAGCTGAGCGTAAATCAAATAAAATGCGAATAAAAATGTTAAGTGGAAAGCGCTCTGAATTTTCGTTTACTCGAATATGCAAATTGCTTTTAGCTCTGATTCTTGCTTCACATAAAACGCGTGCCCAACGCCGATTTTAATGCAGGTGTATTAGTACATACCTCTGCTACATATAAACTTAATGATATATATATACATACATACTCATAAAGAAATATGTTATGTATATTTGTATATATGTGCATATTTTACTATATGTACATATGTATATATATATAGCAGCAGAAAGTTCTATGCCCGCAAGTGTTTTTCATTAAAATGTCTGAGATTCTCCTTCAAGCAGCGGACAGAATTCATAAACATTTCTATATGCATAAATGTACATATTTACATATATTATATATATATATATATATATATATATATATATATATATATATATATATATATATATATATATGCTGTATAGAAAATATGACATTATGCGCAGATTTTTGACTGGAATTTTTTTTTTTGCTAGCCGCTGGTTGAGTCTCCTCTCTCTCTCTCTCTACCTACCTCCCTCCCTCTCTCCCTCTCTCTCTCTCTCGCTCTCTCTTGCTCTCACTCTCTGCTTGCCCCTCTCCTTGCTTTCTCTCTTTCTTTTTATTTTATTTTTATTTTTTCTATATTTTTGGCAGCATTTTAATGATGAATGGGCCTGAAAGCGTATGTATGGCTGTCTGTGCGTATATCTGCTCTTATTTATGTGCGTGGACGATGTTTGCGTGTGCTTAGCAAAAATCTGCATAAATTTGCGCAAATAATGTAATGTAAATTATTTTTAAAATTTTCCATCGCTGCTTTGGGAAATTTAATTACTTGACAGTGCGGTAAGAAAGTAAATGTCAGCCAAAGCAGCTAACAGCATAAATTGCTTTGTTAAAAATAACGCATAATTTATGCTCTTAAGAAGCTCAAGCAGCATTGCCACTCTATAAGCAGCACAGCCTTCGGTTAAAGCCAAAAAGTTGTGACTAGAATACTGCAATTTGAATCAATTGCAATAACTATTCCGATTTAAAACATCATAATGTAAGTACTTGCTTACATTGTAGCCTGTCTAAGGTAAACAATAGATGGCTTTTCGAGAGATGGAGCAAGGTCAACAGAAAAGCCATTATTGCCAATTGGCATTTAAGGCAATCAAATAGCCCAAGCCCAAGCACAAAATCGAATTACTCGAAGGCCAATAACAACAATAAGTAAATCAACTGACAGCCGCGTCAACAACAATAACAACACGACTTTAACAACTATACTAACGACACGAAACTTTTTGAATACAATTACAACAATCAACGGCACATCGACAACAAAATCAAAGATAACTAGAAAATCACTTTAGTCTGTATGTACGTACGAATATGAGTACTCGTATGTAGAATGGAAAACTTTCATACATCTGTGTGAGAGTGTATGTGTGTAATCTATGTGTGCGTACGGAAATTGCGCCAACAAATTCAAGTTCATATTGAGTCTTTGCTCTGCTCGCCACTAATTTTTGCACAAGCAAAAAAACGAGGACGACGTTTTCACTCAAAGCCCAAACACACACACACACACATATACACACAAAAAACACACACACACACAGTAAGACATCAACATAACATGGCCAACAGCTGGAACGGTAATAAACAACAAGCAGTTAAGGCAGCAACAACAACAGCAGCGACAACAAACAACTGAAGCATTGAAAATCCTTCGCTTTGCGTGTGTTGCGCAAGAGATTTTTGTCGCCATGAGTAGGCGGAGCAGGCGTGATGGAAAAAGAGTAACAAAGTGAAAAAAACACACACACACACAAAGAACAAGCGAAACTTTGTGAGATGCTGCAAGCACTGCACACACACCATCCCACAAACACACGCGCGCGCACGGCCGGGCTTCTGTTGGTTATCGAGAAAAAGCAAATCACGCGGCGTATACTTATTGCAGTCCACAATGTCAAGAGCTCGGGAGCCCGGCTGTAAAACATTTTGGGCTTCCTTTACATAAGTTTTGCATGCCCAGTAACAAAAGGCACGTGCAATCAAAATACTATCGAAACTGTGCAGTCAACACAAGAGCATATATACAAAAGGCATAAAATCAATTCGATTTTATCGAACAAATAAAAGTTTAATTTTTTTATAGTTATGTCATATTTGCAACTCTTTCAGCTCAGGCAAATCAAATATTTTATAGGTTTTCTATTTCCCAGCTGAAAATGAATAAGTTTTTTATATATATTAGCTTGAATTTGTTTATGCAAAGGCAATTGGAAGTCGAATTGGCAAGATTTCATTATTCCGTTCTCCATAAATTACAATCTAGCTTACTCTCATTATATTTTGCCTCCGCACTTTCAGCCCAAGAGTCCACACAGCGACTCAAGCCAAATCCCAGACCTCAGCCAATGTTCGTTCTTAACCGAACCACAATCAACAAACGAATGCGGGCAACGACAGTGGCTTTATTCAAATGCCCAAAGTTTGCTTTTGCCGCAATTTAAATTGAAATTAGTGAAGGAAAGAGCACCACACCTCCTCTACAAGTTAACTCTGAGCTATGGTTATTCAGCTCGGAATTCAAAATGCTCGTATAAAGAACTGCCAATAGAAGCCGAGCTGCGTTACTTTATTTGCCAATGTTGATAAACACTTCGGGTGCAGCGTTTCCTTAAGAACTTATTTATTTTACTTTAGTAAAATGCAAAGAGAAGAATTTCACAATCTACCCCTTACCTGCCTTACCTCAGGCCTAACATACAGTTAAAGTTGCGAAATGCTTTGAGTTGAGCTCAATTAGCACACAGCTGCTTAGCAACCTGCTCCTGTTGCCCATCAAAACAACATAAAGCAATTTATGCAACAGCATCCAGCTCTGAATAAAACGCGTTGAATCATTTGTCTGGGTAACTAGAGCAACCACGTAATTGAGTTACTACACCTGCTTCCATTGCTTGCAAATTTCAATAGCAAAGAACAACAGGAACAAGTAGAAGTGCTCTAAGCGGCTGCTGCTCGACTGGGAGATACCCTGAACTCTGCAAAGATGTGATATTCCAATGATTATACACTTCTTATATACTTACGGGCCTGACTATATAGACTCAGCTTGGCAGCTGCCACCCAGCCTCTGTCTGTTACATTCACTTTCACAAAATCAGTATACCCCGAAATCCCATCTTCAGTGGGTTCAGGGTATAAAAATAAAGAAGTAACTTGACAGGCTGATACCCTTCATTTATAGTAATTCAAAATAGATTAGAGAATCAAATGTACAACCTATAATTAGATGATATAATTATTAAAATAATAACAATAGATATTGTTACAAGGGCAAACTAAGTAGTTTTTCATTGCAAACTATTTCATTTTTTAAGCTTATGCTGGCCGCTAAAAATCTTTATTATTATATATATTTGCGCAATTGAATGTAGAATATGCCTTGAGGCGTGTGCTATTTCGGCTGATAAACTATCAGAAACCCTTCAAGATGTTGGACTGCAAGTTAAAGTGCTTACGAGGCCCACTCATATTGCCGGGCCATTCAGAGCATATGGTAAATAAAACACACACGCGCACAGAGCCTCTCGCTCTTGGCAGCTCAAAGAGACACCTAACAGGCACTTGATAAGTGTGGATATGAGTGGCAGCTGCTTCCCTGGCACCGGTCACCACTTACCGCACGTTGTTAGTTGCGAAGATGCCGCCGAGCTGAGAGCCCGGCCGGGTGTGTGAGCCCTCAATGCATATGTATGCGTATTAAAGATGCTCCAGATAGACCAGCAAACACTCACTCGCACACTAACCGCCGTTTGCTCTGTGTCAATATGTATGTAAATAAGCGGGAGAACAAGTGGTTATAAATTTTCAAGGAAGCTGCCGTTTGCCAACAATATTATGTATACGCCATCGAGGCCAAAAGCCGTCGAGCAAGAGTAAATCCGCACGCACATCTTCCTATTTGTTTGTGTGTGTAGGCAAGTATTTACTGGAGTCTGTCTTTGTGCTTGTGGATATGGATGGGCGGCAGGGCATGAGTTGATGTAGGTGTGTGTGCCTTACTAATAATGCCCTTAAGAAAGGACACGCAAAAGACCAAGAACTGTAGAGGCAGCGGCAAAAAATTGAGTTAAATAAAATAAATGAAAGCGAATATGACGGCAAAAACAAGAGAACGAGATGAGGCGGCCAGCGAGCACGAGATGAGAGTTTACCAAAGACCGATGAGGTGTGCATAAGTGTACGTTGTGTAAATATATGTATGTGTGTGTGTGTGTGTCTGTGTGTGTGAGAGCGGTAGCAAAATATATAACGAGTACACTAAAAATGCTCGAGGCCTGCCCAGTTAGCCACATCGCACCCCCTGTCAAGCAGCGTGCTGGGTATTTGTTTTTGTTTTTATTTTTATTATTTTTGCTTTTATTGCTCGCATCCTTGAAAGTTTTTAATATGTTTATTTATATAAGCGTGCTAGGACGCGCCGTCAATGTTGTTGTTTATCGCTCCTGGTCGCTGCTGCTGCTGCTGCTGCCGTTGCGGGTGCCACAGCTACTCCTTGGCCCAATCCTCTCTGCTAGTTACGCGCTTATTATGTTCCTCATAAAATCACATAAAATTAAAAGCAATTTTGCTCTTGAAAACACTCTTACTTTTCCATTTTGACGATTAACTAGATGCTCGTGACTATGCCAAACGCCCTTCGGTCTTCTCCCTGCTCCTCGCCTTTGCAGTCATTAAAATGGTGACTGTATTTAAAAAGGCTTAAAGGTCAGCTACAGAGTGCAAACAGTCCAGCTTTTCCTCAAAATAGCATACTTAAAATACTTAAAGTTTAAGGAGCTAAGAGGAGTTTGATTGCAGCATCATATAAAGTGTTGATCGAATCTATTACCTTAGCTAGCTAAGTGTCATTTTATTATATTTATATTTAGTTCTCAGTTTTATGTTTCGTATTCAATTAATATGCGCTGTCAGTTGCAATTAGTTAACAAATTCTTTATTCTATTTTATTTTCTCTAAGCTGACTCAACAATAACAAGGTTTCGGCATTCAATTTGTAAGCCGCTTTTCCGTCTGGCCATTTCAAGTAGCTCATGGTTCTATTGTTGAGAGATTTTACAATCGGCTTTTGGTTCATCATTTGATAATTAAATGAAGTCAGAGTCGGAATCAGTTAAAGCAGCTTATATTTTCTGTCTGTTTCCCCTTTAAGCATATAATTATATTATGTGCAAGCATCGCTTTTCCATAACATATTCTTATTACGGTCAGCATTTGTAAGAACTTAATTAACCAATATTCTTAAGACACATTTAAAGCCCAATTAAGAAAATTTCATATTAAAAGTCTGCAGCAATTGACAATCCTAAATAGACATCAAGTTTACATGCCTCTCGTTTAACCTTTGCCCAATTGGCCCCATTGTGCCGGAAAGCAGAGTTTACAAAGCGTCCGTAATCAGGGAAACGCTCAATGTGCGACAATGTGCCTCGGGCCATTGTAGATTATTTATTTTGGGCTTATTTCGGCAATGCGAAACGTCGATCAATCATTTCCGGGCAATCGAATGAGGATGGCAATGGCTGACACAGGGAGTAGGAGCCGTCGGGCGACAGATTGCTGGCGATAGGAGAACCAAATTTAATATCTTAATGAAAGTTTAGATTGGCGCCATTGCTGATGAATTGAAATATTGCCGCACGAATGCGTTGCGCAGGTAATCAAGCATGAAGTAGGCAGCAGCAAACAGAGACTGAGACAGGTGGGGCAGGTGGTAGCAGCAGCAGCTCTATGAATAGACAAAAAGTTGCCTGAACTTTAGACTTTAAGTTCAAGGTGGTGGGCGTGGCAGTTATGAAACAATGTAGATGCCTTGAATATATCCTAAATAAAAACAGAATGGTCCTAGGCTAAAAAGCAAATTATTCATATTGTCTACTAGCTCAAGCATGGGAATATCCACAGATAATACATCAAATAGGGCTTTAAGATTTGATTACAATTCGATTTTGAATAAGTGTTTCATAATTACGATCAAGCGTAGAATACCCTACGACTCCTGATTGGTGCTGAGTATTGAAATGCAAAGCAATCGAGGCGCAGCGAATATAAATAAAGTCAAAGAGTTCGGAGAAACGTACAACAACAACGACAAAAATATATACAAAATGTTTATTTAGGCGCAATCAATTTTATGGCAATTCGGTTTTTATAGCAACAAAAGAGGACACCACCAACCGGAGCTGCCAACCAACAAACGGCTCGTGAGCCGAATTCGCGCCCCGAATTATGCAGAGCATCGCACTTCTGTGAAAATTGGCAAGAGTGTATGGGTGTGTGAGTGTATGTGCATGTGCTTAACTGCTTCCTGTGCGACTGTGCGTGGGTGAGTGCTTAAACGTGCATGAAAACGCTGCCAACCAACAGAAACAACAACAAACGAATTTGTGGGTGTGTGTGTGTGGGCGAGGGTGCAGCATGGAGCCATGTGTGGATTCGATCAGAACTTTTAACTAATTTACAATTTTAATTTAATTAATTTGTGTGCGGCATACTTAATGAAATTATGTTTCTCTTTGAAGGGCTTATCTTTACTGCTGATAACTCCTAGACATGAATGACGGTTGATTTCAAAATGAGGGAGTAACTCTCTGACTAGCAGTGTTAGATGATCAATACTGTACAAAATTTTCGAGACTTCTTAAAGATTAAAAACTCATTATTATTCGTATTGATTCCGCAGTCTATATAAAAACAGTTGCAAATTGCATTTCATTTACTGAATCAGCGTATTTTTCCGCGTATTTTCAGGCAACTGCAATTTGGTTACCAAGGAATCGCAATTATGAGCAAACCGAGTGAAGCCCGAGCAAATTTCGTTACCAGCAATTACAGCAGCATCAACAACGTCGACTACAGCCACGATAATCAACGACATCATCGGCAGCAAAATGTAAACGGCTAGAGGAGGACTCGACAACTGGGTCCGTGAGCTCTGCACCAGCAAAGTTAAAGACACCATAATAGGGAATACAACAAAAAGTACAGCAACAACCATTGGCAGCAACAGCAACAACAACAAGAGCTAGAAGAAAAAAAACAACCACAGCAACCAAACAAAATACACAACATAAATGAAGTTAACAATCTGTCAAATTGCTAAATTATTTCTGCTGTTGACAGCCTTCTTCTTTCTTAATTCCCATCACGCCTCCTCCACCTTTACCTCCTTGAATATCACCTCTGGTTCCACCAACAGCAACGTCTTTTCACCAGGCCAACAGCTCTTCTCACCGACCACAGCGCCAGCTGGCAATGTGCCCAAGACATTGGCAAATGCAACTGCAACAACTGCGGTTACGTCCACGGCAGCGTCAGCGACAACGACAACGACAGCATCAGCAGCAACAACACTTAGCAGCAATTCAATTTTGAGAACAACGACAGCATCAGCAACAGCAACACAACAGCAGAGACAACTACAACAACAACTAAGCAATGTGAGAGCATTGGTACGTCAAGCACGTCAACAGCAAGAGACCGCAAAACAGCAACAAAAGCAACAACATCGCCAACGCCGCCAACATCAAAAACAACAAACAACAACAGCTGCAGCTGTCGCCGTTCAGCGTGTTGCCGTTTTAATACCTTCGTCAGTGCACATTGATATGATGCAAGTGCAACAGGGCTTCCAGTACTTCGTTGACTTTTTTCAAGTGAATTTATCTAACGCCAGCGTCGATTTTATACACGATGTCGGTGAGTAAACAGCCGCAGCTAGCAAAATCAACACCAACACACACACACACACACACACACACACACACGCACAGTATCGCCAACACACACATAGCCCGATCCGATTTATTTTGTTAGCCATTTTGATTATAGTTGATTTGATTTTTTGAGTCGAAAAAATTATTTTAAAATGAAAAAAAAAAATCTGTCAATTATCACTTAAAGCTAATTAAGTAATTAACTGGAAATTAACTGAACTAATATGCATTTCTTTCAGACTTGATTTATTTGATTTCTTTTTTGCTTCTAAGCTGAGTGCCCATTGAATTAAATAGGAATTCTTAATGGATTCGCTGATCAAAGGCAATCTTGTTATGGTAAATGTCAAGAGGTTTCTTTTTTCATAGTTAACTTGTTGCAACTCAGTTAAAAGGGCATCTTCTGCGATTCATCAGCTACAATCAGGCCGAGCACCCTCAGCTCTGCTCTGCATAGGAATGGCTTTTATCATTGTGAAAAATTGTCCTCAATGCAAACTCAATTTGCATGCATTATGCGCAGACTGTGCTTCGATGCAGAGCAAGTAAAATTATTTCAGTCGACTATAACTGACTTCATAATACTCGTTCGAGTGGCCGAGGCTCTTCAATATTGTATTCCAAATTTGCACAGATCCCTCTAGGCTTAGTCAAATGTCAACTCTCTGACTCAGTGCTAAATACAAGTGCAAATATACTCCTTTTGATTTGTGAACGAGTATAAATGTAAATCTTTTCATGGTATTTAAACTAATTAAAGCGCGAGGAGCACGTCTCCGGCCTTTTTGCCTTTGGCCTGCACGATTCATCAAGTGGCGAAGAAAAGATGCTGCGTCTTTTGCAAATTTTTCAATGTTTTCCTAAGTGCTTACAACCTTAATTGCATTGCCTTCCGATGCAGGCGCGCATGTCGGGCCAAAGGACTCGTTTCCTGCCCTCTGCCAGCTGCCCATCGATGTCATAAATATTTCTGTCCGGCAACTGACAACTTACAATTTCCGCTTGCAACCTTTATAGCTGCACTTGACTTATGAGAATTTTATGCTCGAAACCCAAAGAAAACGGATTTTCGACTTTGTCCAAACGCCTATAAAAGGCAGAAGGCAGCTTAGAGCCTGCAATGAATTGAAATAGTTTAATTTCCCTAGTCTTCCGTCCTTTCTTGATAAATAAACATGACTTCCATTGATATTTAAATTTACAATCTTTATCTAAGATTGCTTGCATTTGGCTGACTTTCATAGAATTTTCCAAATGCTCAATCAATTTTTTGGATTCACTCCATAATAAATTCAGAAAACTTTCGCATAGCATCAACAGGGAATTGGAACAACTGATTTAACTTGCTCGAACTGAGATGAATATATTTTTTCAAGTTTATTTTACAACTTTTTATTTATAATGAATGCAGCCTGAAAAAGAGAATCGATGCAGTTGCACCTTTTGATTTTATTTTTGATTTCTTTTCAAGTTACTTTCTAGCAGCTAAAATGAGAACGTAAACAGTTTCCGTCCATTGTCCAAAGTTGCGAGCCGATAAATCACGTAGTTAATAATGTTTTATAGATCGAGAAAAAGTTTGAAATTTTTTAGACGTATATTGAACTTGCGAGTTTGGCTTGGATGTAGACAAAACCAACTGATTTAGATACATATACAAATAAATTTTTTTTTCAATAAAATTATGTAAAATTTATAATTTGCCAATATTTATCTGACTTCAGAACTACTTTCCATGATGGGCTGCTCAAGTTTCTTATATTTCAAGCAATAGAAAATTGATACTCAAACAGCTAATCGATAGTATGAATTAGCTAACTGAATACTTATGAGCTCTTCTTCGTGCCATAATGAGAAATTCTGCTAATGAATTATCGCAAATCGCGATAAGCTGTAGCTTACTCAAGAGGAGACAAGACAAGTTCAAATGGTTTAGTTTTATGCGCGGCCGGTGCGTTAGTTGGTCTATCAAAGTTTTTCCCTAAGTCGCCACTTGTCTCTCAGTTCGCCTGCCCACCCGCTTGGCGATTTGCTGTATTTTTACAGTTTTCATTCGTTCAGTTAGTTTCAAAGTAAACGTGGAGGAATACATATGAGCAAACAAGAAGCTGATGGAAAACTTGCAGTTTACCCACTTATTTGGCGCCAAAGTTTTGCCAATTGCAACAAAAGTTTCGATTTGATTTATTTAATGTAAACTAAATATCGCTAGTTCGTTGAAAGTTTCATTGTTTCACCTGATGGATGGGATGGACTTTAAAAATGTAGATATTCAATTTGAGAACGTAAATTAATTAAAGGCAAACACAAAGAAATTCAATTTCATAACCAAGCTCGTACCGTTGTCCCTTTTTATCGTTTATCTCAGGGCAGTTGTCCGCATGCAAAATAAATTCTATTTTCCGTAATTTCTTTCCACATTGTGCCAGGTTCTGTGCTGCAAAATATTGAAATTGATTTTAGTATGTTGCATATGTTGCAGTTAGTTCCTCCCTCTTGCATCTACCTCAATTTACGACCCGACCACATGAGCACAGCAGGAGAAACCCTATTGTCCTGCATTTCCCTACGCCGGCCCAGTGAATTCATGGTTTATGCCCACGCGACTTGGCCAGGACTCTCAGCATTTGCGGTGGCCCAGAAGGCCGGACGAATGTATAAATTGTATTTCCATGGATTGCCTTTTGTGCTGCAAAAGCGACAAATTAAAAGGTGGCCACATTGCTATGGGAATAATAATAAAGTCGACTTGCCCGAGCTGGGCATCTGTGCTTTAATTTGCTCAACATGCAGCCTCGTCCTCGTCCTAGACTACATAAATTCCGGCTTTTTATTACAAAAGTAATATTTGTGTTGAGTAAGAAATATAAAACTCGTGCAGAAAGCCGGCACAAAAAGTCCGGCTTAGCACAATTAAAGAAAGCAAAAATAATTCAAGTTCAAGCGAAAACTGCAAATTCTTGCTAAACAAAAGATACGAAAGGAAAAAGACATAAACTAGATGTCCATGGACTGGACCATATGTACGTAGTAAACACCTTCCTTTTCTGTTGAAAACAATGTCGTTACTTCGTCAAAGCCCAAACAAAGGGGAATTACCGTGAAAAAATATTTAAAATATAATGAATGCATATAAGAGATGTTTATATTGAAATGTCAAATATTAAAGTTAAAGCTGAAATGCATAAATAAAAAAAAAATTTTAAAAAAATTTAATGAACATTTTTTTACAAAAAGTAAAAATATTTGCTTTTATTATTCTTATTTTTGTTCTGCATAAAAATAAGCAAATTAATGTTGCGAGAACTGTTAGCTGTACTGAAACATCAAGTGTCAGCGTGCTCTAGCTAGATTTCAAGTACATGCATTTTATAGAGCTATGTAACATCATGTAAATTATGACAGTTACGACAACTCACATCAGTTACGAGTTGCGCATAAGCAGACCCTGTGGAGAGACTCAGAAGCACTCAAACGGAGCTGCAGTTAGACTGAGTAGGATGCTTTTAGTTGACTGGCTTCGTCAGCCGTTACAGTTGCTACACTTCTTAAACACACACACACACACACGCATACTAACAGTGGAGTTAAATATGCAACCATTTTTATATGCTACATAAAATGTTTCTTTCTTTCTTCTGCTTTTTGCTTTGGCTCGATGATGACGCTGCTGACGCGCAGATTTAAGTGGCTTCATTAAATTACTGGAGCTACCCAAATACACGAGCGTTGTAAAGACTTTAAATGCGGGCATTAATATAGACACCGATGTGAGCCTCGATGACCCAACAAAGCAGCCACGTCAGCAGCGTTCCCAAGTGAAACAGTTGTCAGCAGACACTTTATCAGCACCCACAGAGCTTCCGAAGGAACAGCAGCAGAAACATCAAAAACAGCAACACAATGACAAAGCAGAGAAGGAGAAGCACCACCAGCAGCAGCAGCAGCATCGGCATCATTCGGATACCAGCAACTTGGCCCACTGTCATCAGCTGGCCGAGCAACTGGCTTACGATTACAATAAGAGCGCGCTCTTCTGGCCCTGCCCGCAAATGAAAGTATGTATACAAACTTTGCTGTCTTTGTTTCTGTTGTCTAATTAATAATAGTTAATTCTCACGAGGGGGAGAGTACGATAAGAAATCACATTTTAGTGGGAGTGAGACTTCCTATCACCCTCTATAAATATTTACAAAATTAATTAGCCAACTGGCAGTCAGTGCATATTCATAAAACGAAACATCTACTTAACCAATTTTAAAGAAATATAAAACTAAGAACTGACAAGGTATTCAAATCAAACTTAAACTGGAAAATGCAAAGTTTCTGTTATGTCATAATCCCCAGTAAACGTTTGCAAAGAAAGTATTAAATCTCAATTAGCACCACATAGAAGGAAACCCCTTACATCATCACAGAGGGCATATGTTATACAATTCAATTTGTATTACGTTTGATAAGGCTGGTTCGCAGTGCGCCTGCAGCTGGCATCGAGCGATTTGCATAAGGAATCTCCACTCTCAATGGGATTTGAGGCTAAACCATTTTAAGAATTTGCAGCTCATGCTACGTTTTAATAGCAATTATTTTTTATGTAACCATTTCTGCTTCAAGCCAAGCGAATTAGCAGCGTCCGTTCATTTGCCAGAGATTGCAACCATAGCCGGTGCCAGCAGCAACCTGCAAGCAAATGCTTAGCCAGCTAACCATCAGGCATTCGGTTGCCGAAATTTTGCATTTTCTGACAAGGCCCTCCAGACGAGCAGCTCAGTAAAGTTAAAGCGGGATGGCTGGCCGCTGGCAGGAGCAAATTCTGTATGGAAATGGCAAAGAGACTAAAGTTAAGGCAGCAACTAAGTGGCCAGAACGAGAGGAAGGCTAGCCCCAAATATGCTGCAACAAAATACTTGATAAAAGTCAGCAACTGTATGAAATTACTTTTTGTGGCGACTGAAAGAGAATTTGCTGTTGTTGTTGCCGTTGTCGTTGCCAACTACTATTTGCACTTCATTTAAAGTGCATGTCAAAGTTCAGAAATAGTAGTGCGCAATTTTTAAGCATTTCATAGTTACAATTCCTTCTGGGCAACTGACATAAAGTCAAATAGTCATAAAACCGAAACACCCTTGCGAAATATGTGTATGCTAAGAGAGTGCTTAAGTTTAAGCAAACTTCTTGTGGGTGTAACTCTCTATAGAAGTTTTAAACCTATAGAAAATATATATGCGTATGAAACATATATTGTTTCACATATAGATTTTTGTTCTCTGACAAATTAGGACAGATCTTCTGACAAGTACGACTGGTTAGCAGTGCTTAATCTGAGCAATGGATTTTAAATGAGCTGCGAGAACGGGAAGACCATTGCGTCAGACCGATGCAGCTTAGACAAAAGCCGAAAAGTTGCCAGATAAATAGCAGCTGCCAAAGCCAAGCCAAACAAAGCAGCCAGACAAAAGGCAGCAGCAAAAACTGAATTGCATATCATTTCCATGCAAATCAGCCAATGAGACAGTCAAGCTGAGATGAATGGGTCTGCGTATGGAAATGGAAATGAACTCGGACATGGATATGGAGATGAAGATGCAGATGGAGATGTTAATGGATCTGCCATGTGCTCACATTGAATCGAGCTGAGCAACAATATTTCACAACGTTAAAGCATCATAATTTCAGATTCTTCTGAACGCCAATGGCCGTTAGTCGCCATTTCATTTAAATCACTCAGTTCGAGAATGACAGGAAAGGACAGCTGAGCCCGTGGCTGCACTGAAATGCACATATTTCAGATGGCTTCACGGTGTGGCACGTGCTGTTGCTGTTGCCGTTGCCTTTGCCGTTGCCAGAGTTGCCTTTGTTCTGGCCTACAGCGGATTGGTGACACGTTTGTTGATCGCTGCTGCCTTTGAGCTGATTTTTTGTTCATTTTGTTGCGTTAACATAAAAATGCTGCACAATCATAAACAAAATCCTTGCTTAGCCTGGCAGCTGTCTGCTTTTTATGGGCCGCTTTTGGCGTCAGCCGCTGAGTTCGTCCAGTTTATGGAAATGTTGTATGCAGAAGCGAATGAAAGACTGCCAACGCAGTTATTAAAAAATATGCAAATGGACATTAAACGCAGCCAAAGTCACTTGAAAGTAAGAAACTCCATAAACACTGTGTGAGCGTTCTTCGGAACTTGTTTGTTGTCTCCAACTAATAAAATGCTTAAACTCGAGCTTATTAGTTTAAAGATATCAAATAAGAGAAAGTTACATTCTCGAACCAGTAGAACGGGACTTGTTGACTTTATTTTCATAAGATTTTTCATATAAAACACATATTTCATGAAGAGTATATTAAAGCTAGTTATTGCTGAGAGTCGTCAACAGATCTTCAAAACCTTTCCATTAAAAAATTTAGTTAAAACCAATTAAATCGTCTCTACACAGGCTTCAACTTGGTAACGAAAGGTGTCTAAATTTGCTGTGAATGAGAGAGCAATATGATTTCTTCTTTAAAGCTTCATATCCCAATGTATTTGCTCGATTCAAATATTCCTTTTGTTGGTATTTTCGATTATATTTGTTCACTCTTTCACTGCGAGAGGCCTGACATACACACATTTTTCGAAAATCAACGAAAATGAACTATACAAGCACGTTCAGCACAATTTAAGCTGCCCTAAGCCTAATGGACCACATTTTAAGCCAAAGAACTTTTTGTGTGTTGCGCGAGCGTTGCCCATTTTGCAGACTCTGTACAAAAATTAAGTCGCCGTTTTTTTTTTTCGTTTTTTTTATTCATTGCCGCAGCATGTTAGAATAGCAGGGAATTTAAAAAGTTATCTATGTAAAATGAGTTTTTTTTTTTGTCTGACTACATAGTCTCTAAAGATTTTATTTCGATCGGAAGATGTATACATATATAGTCTTATAAATGTTAACAGCGAAACTCCAATCAGTTAAGACTTTAAATATTTGAAAGCCTTCAGTGCTTAACCAGTAGCAAATGTTTGTTCTTTAGGTATCTTCTTTGTCTGTCGAAGACTTAGCTGTAAATCAGTTTAAAATTAACGGCACATAAAAGTAAACTGCAGTAAACTAAGCTCATGTCTGTGTAAATATTTAAGTGCATGCAACGCCCCCACATGGGCGCATATTAAACCGCAAGCACAACTGCGCCAACTGAGTTTTTTTTTCATGTGTCTAAGCTTCAATGCGCCCTGTTCGACCGTGCGAGCGGACTTTCGAAATTGTATTACAGATAAAACAGTTTTTAATTGGCCATACAAAACGACAATCGTTAACACTAAATGTTGCAAGCCAAGTTCGCATATGCGCAGCTCGGGCGCTGAAAAGTATGCAACGCATGTGGAGCAAGAGCCAATCTGAACTGAAATGGGTAGATAAAAACGTTGCGGACTAATTAATAGATTTAGCTTAACAGCAATAAAAAGTATTTTAAATTTAAGTTAAATATTTCTGCATTTTGTGTACTCAGCAGACGATATAGAACCAATACACTCTTTGACTTTGGTGCGAACGAGTATTCCGAATGTACAAAGCATCCGCATAAAATCAAAAGCTTTGAACAATAAAGTAACAAAGTAACAAAGCGTGCAATTAACTCTGATTTTTATGCCCTGCCCTGACCAATATTTATGCAGCGAGTGTTTAAATGGCAACACACGCCTACAGCTGGAAAACCAGTTCCCAGAGCCCGGAGCCCAGAGCGGCCGCGGCCTGAATCAGCGACACGAACAAAATTTCTGTTTGGTGCTCAGGTCGCATGGGCGGGTTGGAAACTTGCAAAATGTTGAAGTCGCCTTGGGATTGGAAATGAATTTTGCGACAAATGTTTTCGCATGCTTTGAATACTTTAAAAACAGCATGGGCTTAAAGCGACATTGCGCATACGCCCTGCACGCCAGCTGTGCACAGCTCCGCTCAGCGCGTAGATAGGTAACTAAAATGGCGAAAAACCAATTTGCAGGCATCCAATTTGCATTCTTCATTGTGTCGCTGTGTTATCAGAGTTTTCGTGTTTTTTCCAAAAATTACTTATTGGAGTAGCTACAGCAAGTGAAAGTTGTTAAGTTAGCAGGGCAAGACTATAAGATATCCCCTACACAGAAGCTGATATTATAATTTATTCGGTTTTGAAAATTTGTATAATAATTATAGTATAAGACTAACGATAATTGCCCAAAAAGAGAGTATCTTATGGATGCAGAACAAACTAATTGACAGATTTATATATATAGTATTATATACACATACTCCCAGCTTGAATAACAGTTGAATAAATATTTAATAAAGTGATAAGCTGTTCAGATTAATAAGGATTACGGCTACTTATTTCCATTATTTACTGTGACAATAAATTTTATTTAAAAATATATGTTTTAAATTCTCGATACTTAACATAATTTATGACATAAATATATCTCGTTATTTCTTGAAAATTTTCTGCTTTATCAGAGATAAAAAAAAGAAATTTCAATTATAAATCCACATATTGTTATTACGGTAGCTCAACTTTTGACATTTGTATTTGATCAATTTATTAAATCGCAATATTGCTGTACATATTTGAACAAAATATAATTGCTCTTGCCTAAATAATTCGGCACTGTTCGACTCTTCCATTGCTCGGTTGAGCACATAAAACAATAATCCCATTTGCCCAGCTCACACTCAATTCGCACGGAAATGTGGAGCAAATACAAATAAAATGGGCAGCCCGCATCAAATACAGTTTAGTTTTAATTTGCTATTCATTGAATTTGAAGGATCAGCCCAACTAGCAACAGTTTTATTTGCCCACAAATGTTGCATGCAATACGAATTCACGGCGATAAACTTTTGCGGCTTCGCAAAATTGCTGTGAATGGGTATGTGAATGGGTATGGTCTGAATGGACAGCAATCATATACATATATATTTTATAGTTATACTGAAATTTACTCCAGCTAATCAAATTATTCTTTAAAAATTCGTATAGAATTCTCTTTCACATATCTCCATTTTCCTGTAAATATTAAGTAATTCTAAAAGTTAACTAACTTAAATCTATAAAAAAAAAACATTTACATCAATTTAAAAGCAAATTCTAGCAATCAGAAAAAATCAGTAGTCGTTCAACTTTGACCTTACTCCGCTTAAGGTGCGTTAGGTCTCACAATGCATATAGGGTATCACATAATTGGATGCACATGTTAAGGCCTGGCAGTCAGTTGACAGTTGTCGATGTTGGTTTAAGCCGCTCGAATTACTTAATGCGGCGAAACGCATTCGATCCCATTCGATGCGGTCTGGGTGGGCGCCATTTGAATTTGAGTAAATAATGTGTGAATTCAGTTTGCAAGCATCCACGCTCTGCATGTCGTCGCTTAATCCCAGTGAGCACATGCAAACAACTTAATGAAGATTAATGCATTTCACAATGCAAGCCCCCGAGACTTGTCGCATTACAATAAGATTGTCGTTTCCGAACGCACATTTGAATACGTTGCAAAGCACCCAAGAGCCAACGGCAGTAATGCTATTCGTCCTTCATTCAGTCAGTCAGCCAGTCAATCAGTTAGTCAGTTAGCCAGATTGTAGGCCAGTCAGCCAGTGAGCTGATGCACTGGCATAGAGTGTGGCCATGTATGTGGGAATTGCTCATCTGAGTCGGTCATAGCCGGCATTTTGCTTTCACTCAATCAGTTTGACAACTGACAATCGCATCGGAAGCTCTGAGCTCCCGTGCAGATAACAATGCCAGCCATTCAAAGACTGTCAGTATTTAGTGAGCTATGCATCTGCAATACATCATAATATTTACATGTAGAGCAAACTTTCTCTTCTAAAATACTTCTTCACACACTTATATATAATATATATATTCTATTCAGTTAAAAACTCTATTTACTTATTAAACATATTCAAAGCTAATTACAATTTTTGCTCAATAAAGTGTGGACTTAATAACCTAAGCCTCAGGCATTACGTAAATTTAAAAAAATAGCTTGCAAAATGAAATTCAATTATCAACAATGCTTTTGCTCTGTTTAACTCATGCATTATGCACAACCATGTTTCGCGTGGTTTTTCATTTTGCATGGCCTAACAATGCGGGCTCAATAGTAAATAAATGCCAAATATTAAATCTTATTATATTATATATTACTATTACACAATATAGTGTAAAACCATGCATGCATTTGAAACCTAACTTTAAGAATGCCATAGCAAATGCTGTATTCAATAAGCATTCCAGCGAGATATGGAAATCGCCGTGCCTTCAAGCTGAGAATTGTGCTCGATAGCGCGTATCGTATATTAAATCATGGACAATAGCTCAGCTCTGCGCTCGCTATCTGCAAGCGTATTGGGAGCAGCTTCCAGGCGCCTCGCTTGTCGCTTGTCGCTAGCTGTTGAGTTTGTTGCCGTTGTTTTTGCTTAGTCTCGTTTCTGTATCCTGATTGATTGCTGTTTACGCGCCTGGACACGCCTTCCCTTCACTTGGCTGGCCTCAGCGACCGGTTTTTAATTGCAACAGTCTTTTGCGCTGGCATTTTGTAATTCGATTTCGCGCTGCTCTCACGCATTCAAATATCGTTGCCGGCATTATTTTCGGGCAATGTCAGGTGGCAGCAGCCGGGCTGCAATCTCGATTTATTGCAGCAGACGCAGCCCAAAACAGCGTCAGGCTATCCATGGCATTTTAATGAAAATTGCTTCGCTCCGAGGAACCAGCGCCTATGTGCAGTTGCATAAGCGAACGTTGGACGCTGTAGCGAGTGGAGCTCGTTTCTATTAGATTAAAACTCTCGCAGAAGGTTACTCAAAGTTGATTTAATCACTATTGCAGATATTGCTTGAAATATTACAGCGGTAGATGACCGACCAGGCTCGCATAAGTTTAATCAACTTTGAAATTGGCTTCAAATATTTAACATTTATTTTTATTTTTAGTATATTCTTATTTGCATGGGATCAGAATAGGCATTTGCAGCCTATACTGAGAACGTTTTAAGGTGAATACTTGAAGTGGGGAATGAATGAAGTGTGAGGCCAATATCAAGTCCCTACCAGTGGCATCAACTATTATATTTCCAAATATTTTAAAATAAAAATTAAAATAATAATTTTTATTTTACTTTTACAATATATTATATTTTTCATAAGAGTAGGCATAATCGAAATATATCTTAATTAAGATCTGTTTTAATTAATTTACCCTTTTCCCCATTTGCTACATTAAATTGGTTTAGTCAAGTTTTATATTCAGTTTCTACAATATTTTGCGGACCAAATTGCGGTTCCATTTTATATGATATTTCTGAAGAGCTGGCGCATTTGCAGCATTGGTCTTTATCAATATCGTTAATCTTCTTAAACTTTTGCTTTTACTTTGGATTCGCTGAAGCTACTTCAGCTCAGTTGACGGTAAGCGTGACGCACCAGACACAAACACAATTAAGTGCACTCGTGCGTGCAATGTCCTTTGTCGATGTGTGCGTATGTATGTGTGTGTGTGTGTGTGTGCAATAAGTACACTTGCAACGCAGCTGTTTGAATGCCACAATATAGCATATTATCGTTCTCCCACCCTTGTGTTCGCCATCTCCTTGGCTTTGTCGCGTCAAGCGCTCGAAAGAAAGAAAACACATTACGTATACGCAATGCTTTCCAGTAAATGCTGAAGCAAATGGAGCTTTGTTTTGCCCGCAGCAGCTCAACGCTGAAATTGGCTTGTTTATTATGACGCTACGATAAGTTCTTGGGTCATTGCACCCCCTGCCGCCACGCCCTATGCCACAGCTAGCCAAAGCGACTTTAATATTGTTTTGAGCACACATAGGTGGAAAGTAGAAAATCTCGTTAAGCTTTACTGTCTTCCACACTCTTATTTCATATGTGCTTATCGACTTTGAATTTTAAGCAATTTTTGTTTAGCTCAAACAACTTCGATTTGAACTAAATATGTTTCATAAAACTGTATGGCATCAACGAATTGTCATGTAACAATCCCAGTTAATTGGATAGGAGATTAAAGTCAAACAAAATTTGTTATATAATCTAATCATTTAGCGAGTGGTTCCTGCAACATGCATGCATAATTTATACAGCCCTTTCGAGTGGTTGACAATAATGAGATTTACTGCTAGAGTTTTAAAACATATCATTTAAAAAGCAACTGCTGTGACATTTCGCAAAGTTTCAATTGTTGTATAAAAACGACATTTATTTTAATTATGTCTGACAGAGAAAACTACAAATAACCCGTCGGCGATGAGTTGACAGCGAGGTAAAATACACTTGAATAAATTGATCGACATTTGCTTATTGCAAAATATTCAAAATTGCAAATGTGTATTCCATATTCAAGTGAGCAGCTGTATAAGATATACATATCTTCAATGTTTGCACAGTTAAAACATATATAAATTGATATTCAAATTAACATCTGCATAACAATTTATCTTCTATTTTTTCATTAATTATTTATGCATTATTTAATTTAAAATTATTTAAAAAAAAACACACAAATTAAATATGATAAATACACACTTTTTATATATAACATTTTCATTGAATTTTCAGTAAAAAAAAGTCAATTAGCAATTAGCTAGTTACTAGCACGACTCTGAACTATGCAATTAAGCTGGCTTTTGACAATTCCAACTGGCTTCCGTTGACAAATGCACTTAAGTGTACTTTAAGTGCACATTGCTGTTCCGGTAATTTAATAGTCATTGCGAGAGCATTGAAAATTCATTAATTGTGGCACATGCGACGCAGATGTGGAAATATTTAAGGCCCCTCGAACGGACAGAGCAGTGCGTATACGTAATATTTTACTTATTCCTCTCGTATTTGGAACGAGACGACAGACACATCCTGTGGTAAAAACAGACGAAAGTTTAATTTCATGGAATTAAATTGGTATCGGTTTTTATTCGGTTTGCCATGCAACTGACTTATTGGTCCCCTCAACCAAGCTCTAATCAAATATGCCAATCACGTGAGCCGATCCGAATGGAAATGAAATTGTTCTTAATTTGCGTGACACGCATCGAAAACCAATTCAGGACCACAAATCGGCAGACAAACACACAGGCACATCAAAAGTCATTCACAGACACAGTGTGCCAGGTGAGAAGAGGTGGCTGCTACGTATGCAGGTGTAAATAAGTCAGCAGCTTGTTAGCCAAGCGGGCTCAGCTTGTGGGTGGCATGCATATTTAATGCGACGCCTGCAATAGCCCGGTTGACACACACACTCATGCACACAGTATGTGTTTGCCAAAGTGAAAGTGTTTAACAGGTGCCTTAAGAGTCTGCATAAGCTATACATGTCTACGCCCATTAGCATTCTCACACCTCTCTGTGGCAAGCGTAATTCAAATGGTCCGTTAATTGTCTCATCAAACACTTATACAGCCGGCAATCATCTTTAGTTGGCATACAATAGTTATAATAGAAGAATAGTGACCTAGTTACTATTGTTTCAGAGCTTAATGAAACGCAGACAGCTCAGGTTCTCGCTTTGGTTCTATACTAGTTAAAGCCTTGAATAACCCATTATTTGTGAATGCCAAACATATCTTAGCTTTATATTACACATAATTGAAGCACCAAAGTTAGCCACTTTAACAGACATTGACACGCTCACATTCAGGTAAGCCTTCGGGTAATAATAAACCGAGAAAGCAATCAGTTATATAACTCTCTCCAACTTCGCGCACAGTTTCGCTTTTGGCATTTCGCGGCGTCTTTTGAAATCGTAAGCCGATGCCCGCAGTTGGCAGCTGACTTATCCCCTGCCTTTGCCTTATGTTAACTTTACAAGCTGACTCTCCTGACAGCTGCGTGTGGTCTTGGTCTTCGCCAAATGTCAAGCTGTCTAGAATTGCAATTAGCGAGAATGACAAGTGTGCCCACTCTGCGAACATTTCATACTCAAATAAAACATTTGCCCCATTTCCACCCGAAATGCTCCGTAGCGCCAGATATCCTAGGAGCCGCTACTTCGAGGAAAAACTCATCCAATTAGCTGCATTTATCTACATGACCTCTGGGAATGCACGAAAATGTTCAAGAATGTTTACAATAATAATCATAAATTCAATGATCCTTTTTACACCCCATTTCTGACCCTTCAACCAGGCCAAAAAAAGAACCCACCCAAATGGACACTCACTTAAATGTCCCTCAATTATTTATAAGGAGCAAACAAAATAATAGCAACAACATTATCAGGTAGCAGCAAGTGTAAGGTTTGTTGGAGGATAGTGCTTCAAGTTGATCTTAAATTTTCTTGATTTTTCTTCTATATTTCAATTCTATTTTCATATTCATTTACTGAAGCCCTTGAGAGATGTTTATGATTTAAATGGAAATATTAAAAGTATTTATTTACATTTTTTACATTTATATTTTAATTTAAAATATTTTTTTTAAACCCATTAGTAGATTGACCCCTTTTTCAATGGGCTTAGGATCTTTAATAGTTTCATAGTAAATCAAACAAAAACATTCAAAGCATAACCAAAGCGGTAACTCCGCCTCAATTGTAGGCACTTGTAGCTGTGTAAGGAAATGTACATAAGCACATAATTATGGCCCATTAAAGCTAAGACTTTAATGGCATTGCGGGCCTTTTTGAATATTTAATAATTTCTTACGAAATGCCATGAAAGCAACGTGTAAATATTTGCGCAGTCTTCTGGCATGAAACAGATAGTGTACGGAAAGCCAGAAAGCACACAGTGTTATACAATAGTCGGCTAGAGTAAACAACTCAGACGACAACTTAAATATATTTTACTTGAGCAATATCAGCTTACAGTAGTCAGGAGAGTGACTAACAGACAGCAGACGTTGGCCAAATGTTGCAGCAATGTTCGGATGGACAGACATGTTTCTTTAACATGGGCCTAAATCGTAAATGAGTATTAGTCGACGCTTCAAACAAATAGTGGACAGGCATTAAAATCATATCAAACTAACGTTTCGCCACTCAAAGTGTTTTCAATTTAAGTCGAGCAAAAGCGGAAAACAGTAATTTGCCATGTGCTTAAGCGAAAGTGAAAACCATTTGGAAATAGCAGCACGTGCGCATCGTATGTGATTTGCATGAGTGTGTGAGAAGTTGTGTGCTTGTGTGTGTGTGTGTGTGTGTGTGATTCAATCTGACAGTCATTTGGTTAGACAACAACCAGCCAGCAGTAGTAGCCAGTAGCCAGCTGTGCTATGTAACTTTATAGCACCTCAGTGTTTGCTGCCACTTTGCCACACAATAAACATAGTTATTTCTCCTATTCTGCATTTCTGCCTAAGCAAATCGAAAAAAGAGCTGACCAAACTGGGCCACATGTAAAACTCATTTTTTCTGCTGCCTAAGCCATCGCCCTCCCTCTCTCTCTCTATCTGTCTCTCTCTCTCTCTCTTTCTCTCGTTTAATGTGTGGTTGTCGTTGCCTCTGCTGCTGCTGCTGCAGGCGCGTGTTTTGGCCATTTATTTTCAGTTAAATGACAGCAAATTAAGTGTCCTGCACAAGTTTCGCCTTTTATTGTCCTATATTGATAATGATGACTGTATAAAAAGAGTGCGCGCATTAATATTTATCTGAAAGCGACAGCTGCTTGTTATTGAACCCGGCAGAGAATACCGAAAATACAAGGCATTTTAATATACAAATAAAGTGCGGACGCTCTTAATCAAACATTTTCATTTAAAGCACATCAATTTTAGTTTTTAGTGCAAATCATAAAGACCTTTTTAACAAAAATGAGGATTAAACGCAATGTAAATATTTTTCCCAAGGCAAATCAACTTTTAAACTTTCGGAAAAAATAATTTTTATGAATATTTTATAAGGTTTTTTATAAAAATACATTTTGCAAAGTTTTTATAAGCTTGCGCTCAGTTTAAAAACAACAGAAATTCTGATGAATACAATGTTTTTCTGTGATAACTGAACGGAACTCCGACGCAAGAGATCAACATTTAAATGTTGTCGTGTTAAACACCAACACATTTATTCTCCTTTAAAATTTAACCTTATTAAGTCCTTAAAGTCCTGAGAGTGCTGCCACTTTCCTTATTCCTTATTATAAGCCATTAAGTGTCTGCTTCTATATAAGCTGAAGTCAATCAGAAAATTCATAATATTATCATATTTAAACATATTCAATCAACTTGGTTTACTCAGTCATGTTTGTCTATTAATTAATTTATGCACACTTTGTTTGACTAATTGATGGAGGTCCCAATCGATAATTAAATATTTATAATAGAAATTACATAAAGTTTACATTATGAACTGCGAACTAAATTCAATTAAGAGCTTTATAAGTTAAACCAATAAAGGTACAAATAAGCTGTCTGTGTTTGTGAAACGAATTACGTTTGCATTAAAGTAGAGAGAGGTGAGGGATGATGGAGCAGGAGAAGAATAAATGTTGGCAAACTTTTGAATGTGCTGAGCACAAGGAATTCGAATATGTAAAAACCCTTAACTGAAGTGAGCATTGCTTTGCTGTACTGTAAGGACACTCCCGAAAATCAGGACATGAAAAAAATGTGGCTGTTTGAGGGAAAAGTTAAGAATAAGGATGAGCCAAGGTAAGGGCAAGGGCAAGGGCAAGGGTAAGGGCCAACAATCTTGGGAGGCATACAAATGTCAAATATTTGCTGAGCTGTGATTAATGTTGATTCTGCGCTCAGAGCTGGCCCTTTGCATGGGATTTTGGCCGCTTAGCACCGCCTAATGGGCCCATTCACCTGTAACAGCAGGGAAGAAAACGAACTGGCAACAGCAACGTCTGCGGAAATTCGTTTTCTGTACACAATAAAAATAAAAAAAGAAATAATGAAAAAGATCTGCGAAAGGAAAAAAAATATTCAATTGCTTAGCATGAATTTTATTTCGCTGGTCTTTTGTGTGGCAATTAATTAAATTGATTGAATGTTTAACAATTTATCCAGCAATAAAACAAAGTGCCGTCGAACACGAGCGCCAAACAATGAGACTCAAATTCATCTTCTGGTTTCCCCCAAGGGCTCAAGTGCACTTAGCTGCCGGCAAAGTGGTCACACTGAGCGAGTAAATAGCCAAGTTGGCATGCCTGGTCACGTTGTGTCAATAGACGTCCGAAATGCACTTTGATCCCAAGCCTTGCAGCTGTTGCCGCAATTTGCAGACCATTTTTTTATTGAGCTTTCGCACAAACCGTTCAAGCTGTGCTGCATATTGATGATTGGCAGGATAAGTTCCGAGTGCTCAAATGCTATTTATTTAGTGCACGCAATTGAGTATCATGCCATAACACTCAAAAATAGAAGCTTCAAATGAAATTTGCCTTAAAATTTAAGTTTACTTCAAACTTATGCTGGCAAGCGTGAGCCATGGCAACACAGAAGCAATATTTACTGCAACTTTCTTGCTAATTAAACTCAAAAACTTTAGCTTAAGCAAGAAAATATTCAAAAATTAAAAATAAGCAAATAAAGTAAAAGTTATAATAGCCAAAGTTGCAAGATATTTTTTAACTCAAGTAAGGACGAGACGAGCGAAATATATATATATATATATATATATATATATATATATATATATATATCGCACTCTCATTCTTGACAAGACTGGGCTCGGTTAAGTATACGCGTAGTTGGCCAATAAAGAAAAGTAATCGCATTCATTGTCGTGCTTTATGTTTATGTGCCAAAATATAAAAATAAACAACAAAATACGAAAAATAAAATGGCAAATCATTGCCTAATCAGATCAGCCAGTCCCAACTGCTGGCTCAGTTGATTGCTTCCGTTGTTCCTGGGCCGAGTTTAAAATTCAATTTTGTAGAAAATTGTGTGTTTCACAATTCAACGTTTTTCAATTTATTTCGTCTGCTAACATACAAAAAGGAAGAGAAGATGGAGCAGGCAACATAGGGGACCGTTTAGTCAGTCGAGTAGCCAAGCCATGCAGCCAGCCAGCCAGCCGGCCAGTCGAGGCAACTTGGCCAGTTGTCCAGCGCGCAAACTCAAATCAAGTCAACAAATGAGTCCAAGCAAAATGTGAGAAACAGCCAAAAATACAAAATACAAAAATAAAAAAAGGTCAAAAAGGTACCAAACAACTTTAAGCTACGTGCAGGCCCTTGGCCAACTCCTACTACCAACAACAACACTATGGCCCTCATCACTGCCAATACAAAATCGAATATTTTTTTCCTCTCCATTCAATGACTATGGACAGGGACCTTTTTATGCCTGACTGCGATGATATTTTCGGGTATGAGGCTTGATTATTGATTGAACTTTGTTGTGTCTTGTATCTTTCAAGTATACAAACACACACAGACGCACACACACTCACACTCACACATTTATAAACACACATTGAGTTTAATGGTTTGATTAAACCTGATTGAATTGTCCATAGTAATGTGAACGATTTGGCTGTCTGACAAGGCTCGTAAATAACTCAGATCAGACAGAACTTAAAGCAGACAAAGGTTAACTTTTGGGGCATAAAAGTAAATATCATTAAATTCGTTAATAAATTGAATATTTATTGGTAATTTAGTGAAACATTATTAAATGTATAATTTAACTAAAGTCTGCCTGCCTGACTTTCCAGGTCTACAGCTTAAGCATTTAATTGAGTCAGACAAAAGGTAAAGCGGAATGAAATCAAATGTTAGATAAGGAGATAGATAGATGAGCATGAGATAGCTACTGCTACTGACAAGCAGTATATACATACAAACACACCTACTTACTTTTATATGCCGTATATATTTATATACATATTTATTTTGGAGGGCTGGTTGTGCTGTGAAGTGTTTTCTTTTTTTTTACATTTTCATATCTTCCTTCACAGATCTCGAGCAATTTTCTGCCATCATTTGAAGCAATTTCCTTGGCCGTGCAGAGCATTGCCAGCAAGCTGAATTGGATGCACGTTGACATCTATGTGGGCGGTAAGTAAACGTTTATTTCCCGATTAAAAAACAGATAGTTTTAATGATTCCCAGTGTCGCGATGCTGCCACAGTGTCAGCATTTAATTTACATCCATTTGAATTTATTTCTTAACGACCATCCGCAGGCACTTTGGAATAATGAAATGAATACCAAATGAAAGTTTAAATTGAAATTGAAAGTATAAATTGTGTATAAAAGACATTGAATTTATTTACGAAAAGTTTTTGCGGGCATAATTGGCAGTTGAAAATATTTATATGTGTTTAAATTTTGAAATTGAGCGAAAAACTGGAAGCTCTAGCGAAGCAAAGTGTCTTTATTTATAGCTGCATTAGTTCAATATATATTAAAGAAACTAACACTTTATTAAAATTAAGAAGAAAATGGATAAACCCTGAACCTCTCTGCCCAATAGTCTTCATAAAGGAATTCTGTTCCAGCTTCCGCATTCACTGAGCGCAATTGCAAGGGACTAAGCCCGGTTATTATCTCAGCTGGCTACACGGAAGCCAAGGCTGGCTGTATTATGTTAAATACGGTCATGCCTAGCGCAGGATACTGCAATGGGTCTCCGATGGACGGCCCTCCTAACTCCGAATTATGGGATAATTATTAAGACAGAAAGCGAGCGCAGCTGACGCCGCTTGTAGCTAAGTCACAGTACACGTGTGCGTATACGCAATGCAATTAGTGGCGACATTATTATGATTAATGCTCAGCTTTGTATCCTGTGGCCCACCCAGTGTTTGTGTGCGAGTGAGTGCGTGTGCGCGCTCGCAAATGTTGACAGTCGGGCAGTGGAACAGTGGAATACACACAGCTATTAGATGGCTGCGCTGTTGCATTTGAAATTTAATTAGGTGACAAAGACTAAGCTCATGAGCAACTGCAGCACAAGCAGCATCAGCAGACAAGGCCAAGGGCTCGCCGTATTGTCAGAGCAGCGTCAGATGCTTAATTAATTGAAAACAAGAAAGCCAGCTGCTGCCCCAAGGCGCTAATTAAAATTAAAGATCAAGATAAACATGACTCAAAGCTCAAACAAAATACGGCTATCGAAGGCTGCGATGGGCGATTTGTTCTTTTATTAATTAATTAGGCAGCAGCTCAAATCGGCCCATAAAATAAAATTGTTATTGAGCAAACTCAAACAAATATTAAGAAATAAGCGGAGTTTATTGATAAAGACGAGTTGACGGCATGTCATGTGTTGTTTGCCTTATCTGCAAGCATATGCTATGCGTTTCCAGTAAGACATCGTCTTGTTTTTGCCTTTTTTTGGCGTGGCTCAGGTTGTTGACCCCAAACATTGAAAATTGTATGACAGCAGTTGAGAAACTGTGTAAAAACAAAGTTGTAAAATAAAGCATCAACGGCAAGTGGCAGCGGCTAGTGCCAAGGAGCGCAAACAAACCCAAAATCTGCTCAGAGCCATAAAAATAACCAAAGAGAATGCCAGGGAAAAATGTAAATTCACTAGCCAAGCAGTCGAGCGATAGCAATCCCCAGCATTGAGACGTCATAACTATACATATATATGTACATATATATGGGAACTACGTATAAGATATGAGTGAGGCGGGGCGGCAGAAAACATTCCATTGCCAGCTAATAAAATCAGTCAGGCAGCAGCCAAAGCAGCTACAGTCGTGGAAAAATTGCAGAAAGCATTCAAAGCAGAATTCACTTATCAAAGTGTTTGATTCTCTATTGTGAAATCATGTGATTTTCAATATATATATATATATATAGCTTGCGAACCAGATCAAAGGCTTTGTGCCTGTTAAATTGGTTTTTACCTTTTATTATGAATAAGCTGCGCATTCGACATCGTTTTCATGTCTTTAAATTGATTTGTATCTGAAATGAAAGTAGAAATAAAATAAAATTCTTAAGTTTGCAGCTTTTAGAATGCAGACAGTATGAGTTCTAGTATTTAGAAAAAAAATTATATATTTATACTTTTTAAGTCGAACCTATGTATTAACAGAACACCATAAAGTTGACTTTACTACAGCCAAGAGAACTTTTAAAGCTATAAGTTCTTCGTTTTGTTAAATAATGTTTTTGTTACGTGCATATATACTGATTTCTTTTTGTGGTTATAACAACAATAATAGATTACCTAAAATAAATATTGATACTTTGAACTTAGCGAAACTCCCGAACTTTTTTTGCAGCGGAGCTAAAGTGAAGAGTTTTGGCTAGTTATTTCATATGAACAATTTAGATATAATAATAGGAATGAAAAAAAATGGAGACCAACTCATCTCGCATAACATATTGATAACTTCTATAACGAACCTCTTTACGTGATTCAGTCAGATGTAAACAAAGAAACGCACGCACAGCTGTGAAATTGGGCAGCTAGAGCCGAGGCCCTGATGGCCGTTTAGTTGGGCAAACGGAGGCCACACCCGCATTTCGCTGATTTATACCCATGAACACACACCCCCAGCTATACACACACACACGCACACACATACACGCTCATACATCTGAAACTGTATGTAATAGCAATTCCTTGGGGAATGTTCGTGCGTCTTCTGGTCAAACATTTTTATGAATAATGAGGCAACCTCGTTGCCCATAAATAGACCGTAAACGAGACCAAGTCTATAGACACTGAGAGATATTTGTATGTATATCTCTTAAGATTTCGCTGTCGGTCTGGCACTGATATTAATCGCGGGTGTTGAGCAATTAAGACTGGCTGTAGGGCTCAGACTCCTCAATGGGGCTTAGGAAAATCATTTTCGGCTGCTTTTTATGACAACATAATTAGGTCGAGTTGTTGCCCGATTGCTTGTCATGGCCAAAAGCACATTTTATTTATGATTTGTTTTACGCTAAGTGACAGCTAATGGACTTGGGCCCTAAAAGGTGGCCAAGTGCTGGCGAAACCGAAGAAGCCATATGCCAGACTTGATTGCCGCAGTTATGAGCTGATTGGTTTGACATTGAGTTTGACTTTGGGGCTGACTTTGTTGAATCACTGACTTCAGTAACATTCATTCAGCAGTCAACACATCAATATTCAAATTCGGCTGCTTCCGCAGTTGACGCTTTAGTATTCCGGCATATACAAAGTATAAAATGCCAAGCATAACAAGTGCTCTCAACTCAATCAATCGCGCTGTTACTTTGAAACTATTCCGCAGTAGAATTCATCTTATGCATTATGTAAACTCCCGCAATATGGCGAAAGATGCAATTTCAACTTTAATTGCATTTCAACGGACTGCGAAAACTTTTCCCCTACAATATCGGCGACGGCCAACTGCTTCGCTTGACAACTATTTACATATTTAAGTGGAAAAGAATGTTGCAAGCTCTGGCACCCACTACACACACACACACACACACACATTTAATCAACTTAATAATCACTTGCATAATTAACTTGAAGTTGGCATCCGGCGTGTCGCCCATTGATAAGAGCCAGGCGCCATAAAGCAGCTAGTTATTGCATAGTTGAATTAATGAATGGATGGGTTTCAGCCCAGAGCAGTCCTTGTGTCAGGCTCTTAATTTAACAAAAGTATTTACTAATTTCCCTCTACAGTAATTCTGATCGGCTATCGGCAGCATATGTGCTAAAAATTGCCACAAATAATTATCGACTTCAATTACCTCCATTTAATGAGCTAATAAAAATAGGAGAGTCATCTGTTCAAACACTTTGTGTGTGCTCTAGGGTATTTCTCTAGCTGGGCTCTTTTACGAATGTGTAGCATATCTTTCGGCGCAGGCGAGCATTTGCGGCGTATTAAGTGAATTATAATTTGCGCCCCAACTCACTCTTGAGTGTGTGCATAAATATTTCATTTTAAATTCAACTTTTGCATATTACAGCTGACACTCGTTTAAGTTCAGTTTTAAAGCGCTTCTGACAGCGGCAATGAAACCATGCTACATTGACACTCGACAAGCTTTAGTACTTACTACCGATATTGATTGCGACAAACTATTTATGCCAGGCGGATTTGTTCGCTTTAAGCTTGTTTGACGCCAAAGCACTTAAGCACAAAGTAAACAAAGAGTCTACTTAATGCTTTAGCTGATGTAATAACTGATGTTACTTGAGCATCATAATTAGCACAATCTATATTACTTATTGATAAAAACAAACTAGCGTAACTTTAAGGCTTCACTCTTTTACTATTAGTCAATTGGCCATCGTTTGTAGTCACAATAATAAATATTTATATTGGTTTTGTGCAACATCCGCTGTGAGCTCAAGCTATCTGTTCGCTTATCTATCACATAAGTGCTGGAAAAGCAAGACTCTATCAACTCTCATTTAAAACATATTTACAATTAATAGTTAAATTCTCTTGAATATTCCAGCATTGTTGCTAACTCAAACAAACTGAAATCAATGTTTCGGGCAAGCTTGAAAAGAATGTAGAATATTTTAGTATTTGATGAGAATGAAAATTTTGCCAGCTTATGCCGCACATGGCATGCCGCATATCCTTTGTGGTTGCTTATGTTATTTACCTCTGACAACACACACTCTCACACACACACACACAAATACATTGTTGCATCGCAATGTTGCCAAGGCCAAGGAATGGCGTATTCTATGGCCATCGCAACTATGAGCATACGTACGTAGAACAGGTAAGAGCGCATACTTAGCGCCAACTGTCTGCACTTTGCATATGCTTACACACACACACGCAGATACACATGTATGGCAGTATTATATTATGTGTGCGCTCTAACACATATGTATTTGCATTTGTGCTTTTTCATTTTATGCATTTAAATATTCATGGGCTGCTTAAAATTTAAATTACCGCAGCTGTGTGAGTTAGTTAGGATCAACATCAGTACGGTTGTATGTGCTGCGTGTGTGTGCGTGTGTGTGGGCAGATATTAGTGTGTGTGTGTGTTGGCCAACCAAATGCACAAGCGTTTCATGAAAATGCCTTTTCGGGTTTACTTCCCTCGTGCTTTTGTACATTTGTTATTTAGTCTGCGGATTTGGTCAACCAAGCGACGTTGTTTACAATCAGCTGGAAAAAAAGCTTAAAACAAAATGGAAAAGGGGATGAACCGAAAAAAAAGCAAACCCATTGAAAAATCTATATTCTAAAAGCGAGTGGGTGAGACGGTTATACTAATCTGCTGCGCACATCAAATTTGAAGCGAACGCGCAATAAATGCGACGTGCTCGCTATGAGGCCTGGTCGAGTGAACTAAATTTCAGGCCAAAAAATAACAAAAAGAATTTATTTTTTTGGCAAATGCACAGCAGGATGAAATGAATGGGCAGGCAGGTAAATAAATTGGAATGGCCACCTGGCCAAAGCTGAAATTGTAGCACATTGTAAGCGATGGGGAGGGCAAACACATATACCAATACACACAAACACAAACACACACACACACACACACACACCAGAAATGCAATCAGCGCACATGTCATACGTGGCGTATGCGTTATGGTATTTGCATAAAAATGCATTAAGATTCTGTGTGTGTGCTTTGGAGCAAGTTTATTGGCTGAAGCACAAATAAATAAGAGACTTTTAGACTCTCATTGCTTTTGAGTTCTCTGTAATTAAAGAACTCGGTCAAATATTTTAAATATTAAATTCTAGTTCAAAGAAATCATTCAACTAAACTCAAAGATATCAAAGTGTATATTGAAAATAAAAGAGTTTATTACAACCTTCAAATTTATTTCAATATGAATGGCCCAAGGACTGAATACTAAACAAATTTATATTATTAAACGGGGAGGAAAATCAAATTACCTATTTAAATTATTTATGTAGAAAATATAAATATAGTCTCAATATCCCACTTATATATGTATATTAGTATAGGAAGTGGTTATTAAAGTTTGATTTTAGCGTGATTTGATATACAATACAATATGTTACCGATGAATATAGGTGCAAAGGTCATCTGCTGGTATAAAACAAATTGTAAATAAATATATTTTCTGTTTCAATTATTAATTAAAAACATTAAACCATTATTTGGACTTAAGTCTTGATCAAAATTCATTTAAATATACTTATTTTATTGTATTTATTTATTTTATTTTATTTTGTTAATTATACCCTGAACCCATTGAAAATGGGAAAAAAGGGTATAATGGTTTTGTGAAAATGTATGTAACAGGCAGAAGGAGGCGTGGCAGACCCCACAAAGTATATATATTCTTGATCAGGGAGAGAAGCCGAGTCGATTGAGCCCTGTCCGTCTGTCTGTCTGTCCGTCTGTCCGTCTGTCCGTCTGTCCGTATGTTTGAACGCGTCGATCTCAGAAGATATAAGAGCTAGAGACTTCAAATTTTTTTTGGAAGTCCGTGTATTGTACGATTCGATCGAGTTTGTTTCAAATATTCGATAACTATAATCGTTTTAATGTTATCGATTAAAAACCGATATCTTCATTTAGTTATAAAATTCTATTTAATTCATCTTTCTAGCTAGAGTCTTCAAATTTTGCATTTAGTGTTATTTGAGCCTTCTGCAATTTCGGTTTTTGTTAAATTTTGGATGCCACGCCCACAAATTGCCCCTTCGCCTCAAATTGCTAAATCACGTATTTCAAGTACTAGAGACTTGTGCTTTGGCACATACACACATATAAATGTCATGATCACGCCCCACAAATTTGATCAAAATCGTTCGACTAGAAAAAAAGTTATTAAACATTAAATATCTCTTATTATCGGCGTCTTGCAGCAGCAGCGAAGCTGATGAGTCATAATGCACAGTTAGCAGATTGTGTGTTGGTGCGTGCGTCTGTGTGTGTATGTATTGCTTGCTACATATGGACATACATATAAAAGTAACGGAGAATGTTAGCGGCTCTTAGGAATCGCAGTTCTTCGCAGGGTTCAGGGGATCTCTTTGTCGAGCAGCCTCGACTAGAGCACTCTTACTTGTTTTTATTTGTATTATTTTTTGTTTAATTTTTTTTTTAGTGATAGTTTTATCTCATCTTAATCTAGTCCGAAGATTAAAAATTAAGCTGCTGACGTGCTGAGCGTTGGGCACTTTTAGTCTGCAGACAAAACCTCAACTAAATTTGCCTCAAGGCGCAACGAGCAACTTTAGCTTAGCTCAAAATGTGCTGACACAAGGTGCATCATGTGCAAAGTGCATGTGTCCAAGATGTGAGCTGTGTGTTGACAGTAAAGCGGCCCTCCGCAGTTGCGTAATGGCACAATTTTGCACTTGAGCAAACTTGCGCTTGCCAATATTTGGGCAGAGCTGGAGAGCTGCAAGACGCGTCGCTAGCAGCGGCAGCAACAACAACAACAGCCGAAGCAAGAGCAACAGAAAGTTGACTACTCGTAACTATGGCAAAGCAGAGGTGTGGCATCTGGCTAAAAGTTGTGCATCTTTTCGTCTCGCAGCTGAGTTAATTAGTGTGTGTCAGTTGCATTGCTAATTGAGTTAAGGGCAATGGTGGCGGCAGCAGCAGCATCAACAACGGCAAGTGCCAAATGCTTTTTGTAAAGAAAAACAGCCTGAGGAACTAACACACATGCCACACGGCCAAAAAAGAAAAAAAAAACAGAAAGAAAAAGGCAACAGAAACCAAAACACAAACAGCGAACGCAGTTTGCGTTGAAGCCGTGAATGTATATAAATATTTGATGCACCTACCCTCCGCTCAGCTCAACTCAGCTCAGGGAGGGGCAACAACGACTTAATTCAATTTTTGGGCACACACACAGCAATTGCGTTAAATGGTCTTGGCAACTTGACGTATGGGTAATATCTTATTAGCGCCGTCTTTTCGCCAGCTCATTGGCAATTAACGTTCAACCATAAAATGCCTGAATGAGTTGCGTTGACAGCAGCTGCCAAGTGATGCTCATTAATTATGCACCTTTGGCAACCAAAAATGACTCCAATCAGCGTGACAAAGCAAGATGAAGACCTTATAATTGTTTATGAGTCAAGTCATGGATATGAATATACATATGAATATACATATATTTGTATTAACTGTTTGATTGAAGGAAATTTACTATCGCAGCAAGCAAATAGAGGCTTACTTTTTTACTACTTTTATTTTATGGTCAGGTAAATCTATACCACAGACAGGACACAGATTGATGAGTAAAAAACTTCTTCAACCTTTTAAATCAACTGATGGAAGTTAGTCTATATCTATAGCCATCCAAACTAAAATCAGTAGGCTATTGCTATCTATAGCTGTATAAATGCCAGAAGCATAAATTGACAAACTGATTGTCCTGCGTAGAGCTTTATTTATATTTGTTAAAATTTCATCACAATGCAGAATCATGGCAGAGGGGTGGAACACTTTCAGTTTATGGAGCGCACAGACCGCAAGAGTCTCCACACGCAAATTGGCCAGCTTGTGGCCAAGGCACAGCAGGCGGTGAGCGAGGAGCTGCAGGAGCGTAGCGCACGCTTGAAGAAAATGCTCGACGAGGAGGATAGGCAGTTTGAGCTTGAGTTTGCCAGCAAAGTGAAGAATCGCCTGGATGACGAGATACGCGATCGCCAGGAGCGATTGAACCAGATCAAGGCGGCGGACGAAAAGCACCATAAGGAATTCATCGACGCAAAGCGTATGCAGCAGGTAATGTTAAATTGCTATGAGCTGCGCGAGGCAATCCGCCAAAAGGATCGCGAAGACACCAGAATCATCTTGGAGGAGCAAATGCTGGAGAATCAGCGCATGAAGCGTCGCGAATGCGTAAGAGAGAATTATTGGCTTGAGCTTGAGGCGCGCCGCTGGAGGGAGTACGATCGAACGGCAGAATGTGAGAAACATATGCGAAAACAAGTGATGGCACAGACAACCCATGTGCTTGCAATGCAGCTGAAGGAGCATGAAGAAGTACGACAGAAGCAGCTCGAAGAGAAGCGTCTTGACATTATCAAAGCGAACAAATTGATTGAGGAACTGCGCCTCGAGGACTTCGACGACAAGCACCGCGCACAGGACAAGGACAAGGAAAAGTATCGCAACGAACTGCTTGAGGAGATTCGTCGCCGCAAATGCGCACAGATCGCTGAATGGGAGGCTGACAAGGCAGAGCATGCGGAGTTCATACGCGAAACGCAGCGCCTGGAGGCAGAGGCCAAGGAGAACATCTGCCGGACTAAGCGCGAACTGGCGCGCGCCACCCACGAATACATTGCCTATGTGCGACGCATGCGCAACCTAGAGCTGGGCATCGAGAAAATGATGAACGACCGCACCGACGATCTCTTCCACGTGGACTATTGCTGCAAGAACAACATTACCGAGAGGACGCGCGCCAAGCGCGAGGCCGCGGCGCGCTGTCACGCCTATCTCAAGAAGCAAATCTGCGAGGAAATCGAGCGCAAAATGCGCCTTGAAGCCGAGGTGCACGAGAACAAAATGCCCGAAAATCGCTTCGTCCATCCGCCAGTTACAAGGGCCATGATACGTTGCCAGCAGCGACAGAGATGCCTGGACTTAAATGCGCAAATTGTCGAAATGAAACGCATTCAGGCCGAGGAGGAGCAGGCCTTCGAGAAGAAACTGTTGAAAGCTATCGACGATCCAGAGGTATGCATTCAGCTAGCCGCAGAGTTCATGGAGGAATACAAGGACTATCTGCCTGTGCATCCCAATTGGAAAATACACGCCTGTCCCAAAAACAAATACGTTGCCAAGCCGCCCATGAGTCAGCAGCAGTTCGACGACCTTATCGCGAAGGCCGGCATCGACAGCTGTCCGTATCCAAAGGCAGCTCGCGAAGATTGCGCCTTGATGGCTCAGGCGTGTGACCGTGCAGCAGCAGCCGCCAAGAAACCCGAAGCCGAAGCAGGAGCTGGAGACAGCCAGCCAAAGACCCAAAAAGAGGCATTCAAAAGCTGCAAATGTGACGTTTAGTAAGAGATCTCGTTCTCGTGCCAGTTGAGTTAAATACTACAAGTTAAGCGTTTAGTGCTTAGTTCAACAGAGCATCCCAATAAATTGAGCTGTGCCAAGTTCGAGAATTCGAATGCGCTCGGCAATAAAAAATCATTTTTCTCTTGTCTACTTGAAGCTGGAAACAGCCAAAGCCTTAAAAGTCGTTGTGGTGCTTCGTTCGCTTAAACCCCTTCACCTCTCGCATCTCTCGAGAAAAAAAAACTAGCTCTCCACTTTTCTTTTTTTGGTTTTTATCGGCGTAGCTATTTGCACCTTCTCAAGGCATTTGCAGCCATAGCAACAGCTTCTACGTAGCGGTGAAATTAATCTGCCTTGTGGGCTACATCATTCTCTCTTAAGACTACTGATGGAAGCTCAACAATAAGCTGGGAAACAACAGCAATATGACGCCCAGTTGACCTTAAATATCGAGCCATTATCCAGCAAAGCTGACACTGCTGTCCGTACATGCAATGGCCACACAGCCCTCGGCAACAACATGTCACTTGCCGTCAACAAAATGAGCAGCAACTGCCAACTACAGCACTATTGCTGACGTGAACAACAGCAACGGAGTCAACTTTCACCTTTCAAAATTAGGCTCCCAAAGGCGATAAAGGCAATTGTTGTTCCCAGTTAATTAACCACAGCTTCAAAGCAGTCTATAACAGCTCAGTCGTACAGTTGAATAGTTGATGATAGTGGTATGAATTTGATAAGTAGAAAATAGATTATTGCCTAGAATTGGCATCGGACTCTTAGCTTAGCTTAGCTCAGTTTCGAAACTTAATTGCTCTAGCCTTGCAAGAAGTTGGTTGGGTGAACAAACTCAATAGTGTCCCATTGATTGACAAACTTACTGAGGCAGAGTTCCTGACTCACACTAAGCCGATGTTAAGTCAAGTCAAAGGAATAAATTTGCTGCTTTAGTAAAACTTTAAAACAAACGAAGTAGTGCAATAAATGAGAGTGAAATAATTTATACGGGATTTATCATAAATCGTTCATGCATTACAATAGATTTTGCCTTTACAAGCAAAAGTCAAAACTTTATATATATTTAATAATAGTAATAATAAATTAGTATTATTATAACCAAGTCTATAGACGAATAAGCAAATAATAATAATAATAATAATTATAAAAATAATAATATCAATAATAATAACTATAATAATAATAATAATTCGAGTTATCATTCCATATCTGAACTCTACAATGATTTGTGAAATGAGGTTCACACTTATAAATGCGAAACTTACAAAATTTCTTAATGGCTTGAGTATATCAGATTCGTTTTGCAAAGATAAGTTAATAGATAATGTAAAACTGCAGTAATAGGGTCATCTGCTTAATATTATCTAAACATTCTCGGAACGCAACTCTAACTTATGAAATTACCAACAGCCAATATAACACGTAATGAGTGAGCAAGTGTTGGCAATTGGAAGTGACTGGCAGCAACATCGAAGTTTGCTCCGAAGTGCAGCAAAATACAATTTAGTTTTCAGCGAGGCAAGGGCAAAGACTGTCACAGCTGTTGAGTAAACCCAGCCTCTCTCTTACTTCCGCTTCATTTACACTGTCTCCCACTCTCTGTCTCTCTCTACTTGCAGACGACAATTGGGGCCTACCATTGGCCATTGCGGCCAACTTACATATACCTTATCGCATTGAAATTGGCGGCACAATACGTGACCTGCATGAACGGGATAAGCCTGGCAGAGGTATGTATGTTGCGTAGGTGGCTGATGCCAATGCCAATGCCAATTAAAATGGCCAGTTGAGGAGATCGACAACGAAAATCTGCATTTACAATTTCTCCTTCTCCTCCTCCTCAATCTGCCCTTCTCTTTGACCACACGTTATATGCGTGAGTTTAGCAATTATTATTACGGCCCCCCTGAACGATGACAGCACACTGCGCTGGCTGCGGAGCGGCAAGTGGACAGACCGGGACCAGCAGACAAGAGTATTGCTCATCGATATGGCAGCCAGCTCATTGAATGTCGAGCATCGACTCTACAAATATTTGGCACGCATCAATGCGGCCACTCGCTATGGCAGTGGTAATGGCAATAACAACAGTAGCAGCAGCAGCAGCCGCAACAGCAACAACAAGAGCAACAACAATGGCAATGACAGTGTCAGCGCCAATGGAATTGAGACTGGGAATAGTAGCAACATACCGAAGCTGCCTGTGTCCGGACTGGTGACCAGCAATCTGCTGGTGCTGACTCTGCTAAGCGATAAGCATCGACACTTTTTGAATGCGGCCGGTATTGGCATGGCTATGGTGCATAATTTCCGTACGCCAGCGTCTGACCTTTTGTTGAATGATGAGGAGGCGACGATGGAGGCGTTGGCTCATCAAAATGCCAGTCTCAACAGGCTGCGTCCCTTTATGAATCTGTTCTCGCTCTACGATCTACTGCTGTCGCACATTACAACTGGCAATGCGACGGCTGCCAAGCCCAAATACGATTTCCTAGTTCTGGACATTGTGGTGGACGCTGCACTTGCCACATACAAGTGGCGCCCGCTGCTCATACTTGAGGGCGACAAGCCTCTGGGGCAATCTGGCAGCTATATAACGCACTCCATTCAACCGGGCTACGATGAATGGCTCTTGGTCAGCAATGCTCAGATGTGGCACTGTGGCGCCATCTGCTGGACAATTGCAGCCATATGCATGGGCCTCCTGATCATCATTGTCGCTGCCAGCGTCGCTGCCGGCATAGCCGTGAGGTAAGCAAATAACAAATAACAAACAAATTGAGCATTAAGTGTCGTTTAGCCATCAACTTTGCTCAGTAGCTTTATAGCTTTTTATTCATTTAAATATGGATTAGATATTTAATAATATGTTTATATGCATTTATTAATGCTAAAAGAAGCTAAAGGCCCAGCACAAAAAATCATATTGCCTTAGGTAATCAAATTATAATTTTCGCCATTTCAGATTTAAATTTCAGTTAGAAATTAGGGAGTGAAGAGGAACTTGCAGGTAGTTTCCACTGTTTTTATTTTGCTTTTATTATATTTTAGTTCATTTTATGAGCTTCTACGGCGTAATACGCCGGGAGAACCACAAAAGATTGGCATAATCAATTAGGGCACCTCAGAGGGCCATTTTGGATTTGAAAGCTTCGCCCACGCCATTGAGTTGGGCGTTAAATATGCGGCGCGTGGCAATTTCCATTTTAATTTTCATCATTAGGATTTTTATCTGCTGCTCGCGCTCCCTTCATTTCAAGTTGTTAATTGCCCGATGCCATTGCATTGAAGCTTTCGGGTTTCGTGAAATGTTAGTTTTGTTTTTGCATGGCGCATAATTAGATAGCTTTTAATTTTATTAAGTGCGGCGCACTCACGAATGAATAAATTAATTATAAATTTGCTTCGCATTTCGTTTCAATTAAAGCCAATAGAAACTGATTTGTTGTGCTGTCGCCGACGTTGCCAACATTTGAATTAAATTGCTAAATGCTCTCCCATTGATCAATTTAATATATTAATAACTTATCCCAGAACAAAATTCCAAGAATTTGAGCAATCCGACTACTGCGTGAATAAGCCAGAGTGGCATTAAAATTGTTTTGGCCAAAAATAATTTAGGGAAAATCAATTCAAAAGCCGCAAATGAACTACAACTAAGGCATACAGCTAGCTATATTATATATATATATATATATATATATATATATATATATATATATATATATATATATATATATATATATATATATATATATATATATATACTGGCCTCATCCATTCAAAAATGAGCATTAAATTAATTACATTCATCAAAGCGTAGGACACCAGAGTTGACATTTAAACACCACAAGCACACAAATAAATTGATTTATATGTAAAATTCAGGTAGAAATATGTCAAGTGTGGTTTAGCGAATCATTTATTCTCTGGCTTATTACCACTCCCCATGAGAGCCTTCATTATTGCAGTAAAAATTATATTTGATAGGCGGAGCCTTTAAAACTAGTTACATGTCCGACATTAAAGCCGCAACGCACCAATCAAACCAATTTTTTTTGCCGCCACTTGAAATGCAACTCATGAAGTTTTAATTAGCGTGGGCAAAACAAAACAGGCCTGACAGCAAACAGAAAGCGGCCAGGACAAACAAAAAACGGTAGTTGGGTGTGCACGACTAGGATATACCCTGAGTGATAAAGCAAACCGGTTTATATGCCCCAAAGCCTAAGCAGTAATGCGGAAATGTAGCCAAAACTCAAATATTTAACATTATTTATTATTCTATAAGTTCCCCTAGTCACAAAACTATACCTTAAAAAAGGTATTTATATGAATTTTAAAAATATTTTTTTAAAAATCAATGTTTATATCGACTGTGTATAACTTTAATGTAACTTTAATAGTGTCAATATATAGTTTATTCAACTATCGTAACGATTATTTTTATTCATATTTATTCATATTTTTTATTGAAATTTTGAGTTTTCGATTTTGATAAAAAGTTATAATTCAAGTCCAGAGTAATAATCAAAATAAAATGACATGAAACTTGTATTTTTTTGTCAAATTAAATGATTATTCTTTCTCTAATGCAAGTTTTGCTCAATCGCATAGAACATTACATTTCTGCATCGCCCAAGTCAGGCCAAAAACTGCTCGAAAGGGGATGGCCCATTTCGTATATGAACAGGGTATATAAAATGATGCACACGCGCAAACTGTTTTTATGCTGAACGATCCGGTTGATTATCAGCCTGGTTAGCGCACAGGTAAAAGTTTTCTGTGGTTAAGCCGTAAGCTGTGCCGTAAATAGAAAAACTTTAATGGCTTTGGGGTTGGCTACTTAGCAGCCGTTACACGTGTGCCCAAAGACTTTCGACTAGGTTCAGTTAATGCCTCTTAATGCGCATAATACACTTAACCTTACACAACTTGGCCAACTTCTGGCTTAACAATTGTTCCATGAATTTGCAATTTTGCAACAGTGGGCGTGAGCCGTATCCCCCCAAACCCGCCGACCGTTCTATTGTATTGTCAACTAACTGTTGTAGGTAAGCATTTACGTAACCGCAGGACCCAACGGCCAGCGGCTGACTAAGCTAATAAATATACATTTCAGAGCGAATAAAGGAAAAAAAGAGCAAGTAAGAGCGTAGGACAGAGCAGAGCTAGATTTTGTATACCCTATATTCCTGGCGAAAGATAGCGATAAGCGACAGTCGAAATTTCTTAGATATATATATATATATATATATATGGAAATATTCACATTGCATATTTGAATCTTTCCCAGCTAACCATGACTGGAGTCAAGCATAAATACTACATATATAGACTGCAATTCTAGTTTAACAGAACTATTATTACCCTTTATTAGCCATTATGCTGGGTATATATATAAAAGGCCAGAGTCACCCAACAATGAATTTGCTTGATTTCATGCTACAATTAATTGAGCCAACTCTGAAGTAGTTGCAAGCTTTTGTTGCAGCTGCAAAAAAAATGCTGCAGGTCATTTTGCGGTAATGGAGAAAAGCAGAAGTAAATGATGAGGAAAACTTACTAATTTGATTGAATAACAAAGGAAAAAGGGAACAAGAAAATAAGGAGAACAATTTCCACACTTAACCATATATAAATAAATATATACCTTATATATAAATATGATATTTGAAGAAATATTTAGATATATTCCAAGGTATTAGCAAGTTTTTCATAGTAGCTTACCTTGAGCTAACTAAAGACTTTTTAGCTGCTCGGCAGCCATACAAAACTCTCCTCAATATCTTATCATATATTGTATATAACTTATTCATAATTACGCTCATTACTAATTCAAATATCTAGGAACTACTTTCTGCGCAAAAGACTGTCGAAGGGACCCAACAAGATTGTGCTCTCGGCCAGTGACTTTGTGTTTCCCGTGGACTCGCGTCGGGTAAGCGAACGCTGCTTCATCTAAATTTTGCGCGCAAATATAATTAAAACTTTTACAGGTGGACGAGGGCATTGAGGCCATGCTCTGCTGCTGGCTGCAGCAGCTGCAGGAGTTTGGCGGTCCCGAGGTAGATAAGCCCGACTTGCTGAAGGGTTCGATTGGCTCGCTTAAGAATCTGGGCTTTGTGATTCCCGGCACGGCTGCAGCGGGCAACAGTGGCGCCATAGCTGGAGCTGGTGGAACTACAACAACGGCGACTGCTAATGGCAAGAGTGCCTCCTCGGCATCGGGCAGCCTGGCTCGCCATAAACCAGCCCACCTGGACATGCGCGCACGATACAATGGCGATCTGGTGCAGCTCAAGGAGATTCACCTGAACGGCTCGGCAGAGCTGCGATCCAAGGCCATGGACCTGCTAGTTATGGCTCACGGGCTGCGACACGAGAACATAAACCCGCTCATTGGTTGGCTGTCAGATCCGAGTCGCACAGCTATGGTCTTCGATTACTGCTCACGCGGCTCGCTGCAGGATGTGCTCATCATGGACGAGATTAAGCTAGACTGGTCCTTCCGTCTCAGTCTGTTGACTGATCTAGTGCGAGGCATGCGGTACCTGCACGCCTCGCCGCTGCGCATCCATGGCGCACTGACCTCCAGGAACTGTGTTGTGGACGCCAGATGGGTCCTCAAGATCACCGACTACGGTCTCAATTCGTTTTACGAAACGCAGGGCCTGTCGCAGTTGCCACGCAGCAACAAGGAGCTGCTGTGGACGGCGCCAGAGCTGCTGCGCGCCATGAAAACGCAGCAGCAGCAGCAGCATCATCATCATCATCACCATCAGCATGGGCGCGTGCAGATGGGCACTCAGCTGGGCGACGTCTACTCCTTCGGCATTATCATGCAGGAGGTGGTGGTGCGAGGTGAACCCTATTGCATGCTCTCACTCTCGCCAGACGACATTATAGCCAAACTCAAAAAGCCACCGCCCCTAATCAGACCGTCGGTCTCCAAGGGCGCTGCACCACCGGAGGCCATCAACATAATGCGACAGTGTTGGGCCGAACAACCAGACATGAGACCCGACTTTAATTCGTAAGTATTATTAAATCTAGAATATGTACATATGAATTTAGTAGATTAAACTATTTATTAACACTGCGTAGCTGGGTATCGCCCAGTCGGGCATTAGAGTTTTCTTACTTGTTTTTATCTAGAGTATTTCATTGCTCAGTGGCCTATGCAGCAGACTGTGGCTCATAATGATCTGATGGTTCAAGTAGAGCAATTTCTTTGATTTTAATTTATGACAAGCGGTGTTGGAAAACGTCTACATTCAGTCAGTCAAATTTTTTATTTTAAGTTGCGACATTGAAGAAAACAAATTTTAAGTAAAAAGTAAATTGAATACTAGAAGGTCAACAACATACTATATTAATAACAATAACAATATGTTAAGAACAATATAATATATAGAATCTTTTACTTAAACCGATTTTCACCTGCAGCGTTTACGAGCGCTTCAAAATGCTCAATCACGGACGCAAGGTCAACTTTGTGGACACCATGTTTCAAATGCTGGAGAAATACTCAAACAATCTGGAGGAACTCATACGGGAGCGCACCGATCAGTTGGACATCGAAAGAAAGAAGACTGAGCAGTTGCTGAATCGCATGCTGCCAAGGTATGATAGCCACGATGGCTCATTAATCTGGTCCAGAACTTACAATATTGCCTTCCCCTTCACAGTTCTGTTGCTGAGAAGCTGAAGATGGGCTTGGCCGTCGATCCAGAGGAGTTCTCGGACGTCACAATTTATTTCAGCGACATTGTTGGCTTCACAACAATCGCTGCTCACTGCAGTCCAGTGCAGGTGGTGGATCTGCTCAACGATCTGTATACCATATTCGACGCCACCATCAATGCTTACAATGTGTACAAGGTAGGTTGCACGAAGATTTCCACATTGAAGCTCGCTTACAATATTCGCCTCCCTCACCCTCAGGTGGAGACCATTGGCGATGCTTATATGGTCGTCAGTGGACTGCCGGTTAAGATACCCGATCATGCCGAGCAGATAGCCACCATGGCCCTTGATCTGCTTCATCAGAGCGGACGCTTCAATGTCAAGCACTTGCCGGGTGTGCCGCTCCAGCTGCGCATTGGCCTGCACACGGGTCCTTGCTGTGCGGGCGTTGTGGGCCTCACAATGCCGCGCTATTGCCTCTTTGGCGATACGGTCAATACAGCCTCCAGAATGGAATCAACAGGTAAAACTAATCAAAGTAGAAATTCCATGAGACTACATGCCTCATTATGCTTCAATCTGCTTAACACAGGCTCCTCTTGGCGCATTCACATGTCGCAGGAAACTCGCGATCGGCTGGAGGCACGCGGCGGATACTCGATAGAGCCTCGCGGTCTAATCGACATCAAGGGCAAAGGCATGATGAACACGTTCTGGCTGCTGGGCAAAAAAGGCTTTGAGAAGCCATTACCAGTTCCACCGCCCATTGGGTAAGTCGATCATAGGGAAGGTCAGATATATGCAAAAAAGTGAAGTCAGACAATTACTTCAATAATCAGTTTTAAATTTAATTCAGCTTGAGATAATTGATTTTTTTGGGATTTTATTTTTTATTTATCTAACAATAATATAAAATTATTAGAAATTTCATATGCGCGAAATTAAACTTGGAAATATTAATTAAGTGTCCAAACTAACTTCTCATTCTCAACTTTCTCTTGTATCTCAATGAATGCACGCTGTACCACAGGGAGTCGCATGGGTAGGTGAACTTCATTTCCATATTCTATACTTTTCACGTAAAGCCATCAATTATGCTCACAGACTGGACGAGTCGCTAATACGTAACTCAATTACGCTGAAGGCGCAGGCGAACAAGTCGAGAACCAGCACGAATCCCTCATCGTCGCAAAGCTCTTCGCTGGCTGGCGAAACAGTTGAGGTCAAGGTGGAGATAACACCGCCCGCCAACACGGACGTGGGCTCCAGTATATTGCCCAACTCCTATTCGCTGGACTCGGCCTCAACGAACACCATTAGCCCGAACACAACGCTTTGTCCGGAGTTTCCCACTAAGACGCCCAGCAGCACCAGTCCGCAGTCGCGCAAGCTATCGGAGCTGACGCCGGATAGTCTGCTGAATCCCAACAGCTTCAATCGCTTGCCGAGTTCTACGGGCGGCTCTAGCTCTCGGCTGTATAAGAAGATTGAGGAGATGATGGATCTCAGCTCGCCGTACAACCACTACAAGTGTCTCAGTCCCAGCGAGAGCAACCTGACCCAGTTCTACGATGGCAAATATCTCTATGGGAACTCCAGTGGGGGCAATGCCGCCGGAAATAACGGGACTGGCAGTGGGGGTTGTTCCGTTAGCGGCAGTACCTCAAAGTTTGACAGCAAGCCCGGCTCCAGCCGCCTGCTGCGCCGTCAGTTCAGTCTGGACCGCGACGATCAGCAGACCAAAGCGGAGCAGCAGCACCAGCTCTCGCTGCAGGCCAGCAACTATGCGGCCCTGATGAATGCCAGCAAGAGCTCCATGCTCGACATACCGATGCTGCACGACACTTCGCGCAGTCCGAAAGGCACTCTGACGCGAGCACACAAACAAAACTCGGCGTCCATAGCCCAGGACTTGGAGAAGATCGAGGAAATACCACTCTCGCCGGCCTCCTCGCAGCACCACAGCAGTCTCGACAGCAATCTGAATCGCAGTCCACCATCCACGCTGGAGGCTCAATCGCCCCCGGTGACGGTGACTACAATGCCCGCCTCGGGTGCCCCGCTCAGTCCACCGCAGCTGTCGGCGCCTACCTCGCCGGCACCGTCGCGCACTCTCAATGGCGTCGATGCGCACAGTCGGTCCAACAAAAACAACAACAACAACAGCAGCAGCATCAGAAGCTCGAGCACCGACAGCACCAACCCGACACAGGCCAGCAACATGCCCAGCCCCGAGATAGTGCTCAACGTGGAGCAGCTGCTTAGCAGATAGGACACGATTTAGGCTAATGCGCCGAAGTCAACTTACAAAGCTTTAGATCAGAGGTCGTCTTCGAATAAGAGAATATCCGAGAATTTTTAGAGTTGTGATCTGCAAAGTAAAGTACCTCAAAGCATGCAAAACTTGGTTCCAGCAGCGAAATGAAAGTACAACTTAGTTGATGATTAGTGATGTCCATCGATCGAATGAATTTATTCGAACCGGCTTCTCACACTAGTCAACGTCAATCTTAGCCGATTAACGTTCGAACTACAACATACTCTCCCGTCTAGCTTTATTTTCAAACGGTTCGTACAGAGGACTTAAAGTAGGAATATAGCCATAGCTATGCATCTATATATATCTACATAATATTCCAATCTCAAGTGGAAGCAATTAAATAAATAGAAAAAAGTTATAAATACAACTAAGAGAGCCCTGCTCTGTCGCTACTTTGAGCTACCCTACTAAGCCCCCATTAAAAGGTCTACGGCTGATACCAGCCATTGAGTGTGTTAATCGTAAAGTCTAATCAAAATTATTATTAACTGCATGCAACTTCAGAACTGACACCTTTACGAGCGTAATCTAAAAACTCTATCTGAACTAAATGGTTCGGCTGATCCTTTCATCCATCTTGCATGTGTTTTCGATTCCAAACTGAAGTTCCTCTCGCATACAAATACATATTCTACTATGTAAATACCGTTAATACTGTTTACACACTTAAGAATGTTTCTGATGACAAAACAAAATATCAAATAAGTATTATAACTATACGTGAATTTAGTTTTCTAAAGACAATCGTTATTAATTTTATAATAAAAACGAAAACTAAGAAAAAAAATATTTAAAAAAAAACGCAAATACCCTTGTAGCAACAATATATTTTATGGGAAATCATTTGAAAAGCTTTTGCTGTATAATTTTCCAATACAAATAAGCCCGTATTTATCCGGTTCTTACTGTAAAACTATACGACATACTAACGATATTGATGATGGATGATGATGATGATGGAACGAAAAAAAAATACATATAAAAAATCATATAAAAACAATTGCAATTGGAATCCAAAATTAAAATATTGTCTACAAGGGTATAAAAAATTAATAAAAAAATATTAAATGATCTATTAGTTGATCGTATTATCTATATAAGAGATTTGTAGCAGCTATATATGTATGGTAGACTAGTCGGAATGTAAACTACTCATCCTATGTGTCAAGTATTAATTACCACAAATAAATATATTTATATTTAATACAAGAAGTTAATAAATTCAAGTAAAGATATCAGCTGTTGAGTGTAAGTCCATAGCTAATTCTACCAGAATATAATTCAACTTGAAATCAAGCCCACTAACGCGAGAACTTTTATAACTTATATAGGCCTAGCTCTAAGATCCAACAGATGAACTAATCGAATTTTATTGCGAACATTTTATCAATCCATCTCAGTTGATTAATAATTTCGCGACTTTTCAATTAATTTTATGATAAATTCATTATTTTTTAGAAAAAAATCATATTAACAGCGAAACCCATTGTCAATTATGTCAAAGCTTAACAAGGGGCATTCATTACTCAGCTGATTTAATTCGATTTTTTCTGTTTTCCTTTATTTGTTTTCTATTCATGGGAGCATTTATTATGTTTGAATTAAGCAGATAATTTTGCGGCTGTGTGTTTCTATTATTGTTATTACTTAAATACTTACCTTAAACGTTTACATAACTATTTATAAACGGTAAATTTAAAAATAAAAGTATATATTAATGAACGGAACGCAATTTTTGTATTCTATATATTGGGAGCAGACAGATAAAGCATAAAGACAATCCCGTTGTAGCAAATCCTCATTACCTAAGTAATGCTTTTTAAATTTTTTTTGAAAATGTGGAATATTATAGAAAAACATATGTATGTTCGCTATATAACATATGCAACATAAATTCAGAAAGTTTTCCACTATTAGAGATTCCTTGATGCAACTTCATGCAGTTGCCTAATGGAGAACACCAATGCAATATATGCTAAAGTATCGTTTGACACATAGAAAGAGATTGTGCAACATCAAACAGAAAATTTATATGAATTTGCTTATCTTGAAGGAGAAAAGTTTATATTGATTTAAACATTTTTTTGCAGAAGGGTAAGCCAAATCATTCAGCTGGGAATCAGTTGAAAGTATAAACTAAAACTGAAAGTGCTTTATCAATAATATATGCAAATGAATATGGAAACTTCCTTTGAAATCCTCGCTGGATACAACACAACTGTATGACTGAAACAGGAGTATACGGATTGCACATACTCCTGTTTCAGTCACACAACTTTTCCAGGCTACTATGGATATCATATCTTAGGTAATATATAATATATATAGTATAGTTTGCACCTATATCCTCCACTGCTATCACTCGGAAAATGCTTTCCAAATACAACAATGCTGAAAGCGTATACTAAATTGACTTTACAGTTTCACACTTTGCTTAAGTTGTAGCTGTTTATTGTTGGAAGTATTTTGTTTTGTTTTTGTTTTTCTTTGCTTTATGGTTTGCTTTTGTGTGTTTTAGTGTGTGACCGCTCAAGGCGCGGCCTGCTCGTCTTCCATGTAATACCTAAATAAATGCTATTCCTCCTCTTCTTTCTCCTTACGATGTGATTTCTTCTTGTCGCTTCGACTGGATGAGCCGGATGTTGTGGCGCTGCTCTGCTTGCTGCTGCGCTCGCTGCGATCCTTTTCGCGAGATTTTGATTTACGGCGACTGGACTTGTCGCGTGATCGCGAACGTCCCTCACGTCGTGAGCTTTCTTTTTCTTTGTCCTTATCCTTATCCTTGTCCTTTTCCTTGTCCTTATCTTTCTCTTTTTCCTTCTCTTTCTCCTTTTCCTTCTCCTTGTCTTTGTCCTTATCACGCGAGCGCGCCTTTTCACGATTACTGCGCTCCCTATCGCGCTCCTTGTGATCGCGCTCCTTACGCTTCTCCTCCTTGAGTATGTGCAAATAATCCTCAAAGTACTCCTCGCGATAGGCTGAATCCAGCGCCCGGTAACGGGGATCTGCTTCGAATTTCTTCTTGACATCATACCAGCGCGTATGACGCTCGATATCGTGCCGCTCACGCAACATGTCCAGAAAATCTTTGCGTAGCTAAAAAGCAAACCAAATTGATTAATAAACAAATATAAATGATAATAGAGAATGGATAACTCAATCAACACTTACCTGCTCTTTTTTAAGCTGCTTGTCCTTTTCACGTCGCCGTCTCTCACGATCATCGTCGTAGCCATCCGCTCTGCGATCTGATGACATATTGTTAGAGCTGCCGTTCCCGCCATTGCCCCCCATGGGCATCCTCTGCTGTGGGCCCATGTCTGTAAGGAAAAGGTACAGTCATGAAAAGGAATATGCAGGCATTGTGGCGGGCACTTACTGAGATTGGGCGGCATGCGCATTAAACCAGGCGGCGGACCCATGCCTAAATTGAAAAGATATCGAAATATATACTATAAGCATTCAGTATATACGGATTACTGAGCAGCACTTACCCATGTTATGGGGCATGCGCATGTTGGGCGGCATCATGCCGGGCGGCGCATGCTGACCCCGCAGCTGTGGTGGCGGCCCGCTCATCTGCGGCGGTGGAACATTCATTTGCGGCGGCATGCCCGGTGGCCCGCCCATTTGGGGCGGCGGCTGTTGCTGCTGAGACGGGTGATGGGCGGGGCCAGGCGTTAGTTCCTTTATGCCAGTGGGAACCCAGCCGGCATTGTCGTTGCCCCACTGTGATTCCTGGGTGGGCTCATAACCATAGTCGAAGGGTTCTGGTTCATGGAAAAAGGGCTCATCGGCGGCACCTGGTGGCGGAAAATTGGGTGCCATAGGCCCCAGACCGCCGCGCGAATACTCGCGACACTCAGCCGTCATCACCTGTATCGCATTCTCCTTGACGCCGCCTGTGGTGGATATGGGACGCGGCGGACGCGCCATCATGCCCATGCCTGGACGCGGCTGATGCTGCATCATGGGCGGCATGCCAGGCGGCGGCATTTGCATGGGTCCATCGCCAAGCACTACCATTGGCTGGTGATGATGCATAGGGCCGCCCATGCCCATGGCAACGCCCATATTGGCCGCACTGCCACCATCCGCCATGCCCATTGACGTGGCACCCTGATTCACATTCTGGGTGAGACTAGCCAGCCCCACGCCGCTCTCGGCCACACGGAACCGCTTCTGGCGCTCACAGTACGCACGCCATGTCTCCTCGTTGAAGCCATAGTTGAAGTAATCGGTAATATCTGCGCCAGGCTTGCGCCAGGGCTTCTCCTCCAGCGAGTCAATGCTAAACTCATGCACGGCAACGCCGTTGATGGTTCCAGCCCCTTCGAAGTCTTCGATGCTAAACTTGCCGGCCTGCGCCGTCGGTTTCGCTTTGTCCGCCGCTGTGGCGCCTGCCAGCAAATTTGGTCGTTGTTTGATGTTATAGGTGCTGGGCGCCGACTTGATGTCGCCAATTACCACATTGATATCATCATCGGAATCGTCATCGTCATCATCGTCGGAACCAGAGCCATTGCGCTCTCTCCGCGATACTGGACCAGGTGCACCCATCGTCAAGTCCGTCATATCGGCGTCTTCGTCCTGCGAGCCAGCACCATCCAAGCTGCTGCCGCTTGCTTCTATGCCCAATGCGGCTCGCGCATTGCTATCCATAGTGTCAGGCAAGGCTTCTTCATCTTCTTCCATTTCTTTGGCGGGATCCTCGAAATCGCCATATTCGAGCAGCTCCTCCTTGGGAAAGGCGGGCAGCGGGCAACCAGCCCCAGGCTTTTCACCGGTCACAGCTGCAAGCGCCTCGTGCTCCGCCGCCAATGCATCGCTGCCGTTCGATGTTTCGTTTGTCGTTGAGTCTTGATTCGATGTGCCATACAACCAGCTATCCTCATTAGTGTCATCTGCCATATTTGTGTTAGATTTTCAGCGCGCCCACGAGTTTTTTTAATTAAATGCTCGAAATGCCGTACGGCGAGCTCAGGTAAACACTGTTTAATAAACCACAAACCCTTTTTTTAGCATTAGGCCAATTTGGTGTTTGGTCACACTGGCGCAGTTAAAATTGTCTGCGTTTCATTGCCTCAACACTGCGCTTTGAAATGAATGAAAATGGAACGCAGGCAATCAGCTGTTAAAACCGCGCATAATTTAAATTTATGAATTTTAATTTGTTTGACAAATCAAATTAAGCTGTAAAAAAAATATATATATACTTCTTTGAATAAATATGTCTTATTTTTTTGTAATTAAATGTAGATTACATACATTTATTTATTTTTTGCAATATTTCTTTTGGGGCTTAAAGTGTTTTCAGTATATCACGAACAACGTTGCGAAACATACAGGAGAGGGCACAATCGTAGCGCTGCAGGCATAGCTGACGTAAGCCGAGCAAAAGTTGCCCAAAGCGCAGCCAATGGGATCGATGGAGCGTGTAGCGAGCCAAGGAGCAAAGTGCCCCATTCGAGTACGTCTCCAACATCAAAGCATAATCCGCACTTAAAGCCAGTTCTACAAAGGATATGATTAAGCTATAGATGATGGATACTTCTTGAGCTGTGAACCGTAAACAGACCTTTGCGGCACAAAATCAAGGTTTCCAGGAAGTTGAGCTCCATGAGATCGGCCCGCAGCTGCTGAGCCTCCGATAGCATCAGCTTGAGCTGGACGTCTCCACAGCTCTCGATCATGGCGCTGATGTCCAAGGACCAGTGCGAAGCACGCAATATGAAGCACTCGCTCCAGACCACCTGCAGAATGGCATCCTGCTGAGCACGCGCCACAAGACGAAATTGTTCGTTGAGCTTCGCCTGTCGCAAGCATGTGACCAGGATCTGTGCGAGTATCTGAAAGTGGACCGTCGGACCAGCTGGCGACGGCGGAGCTGGAGGCGTCAGCGCCAGCAGACGTTGACTGCTCTGCGTGCCCTGGTGACTGCGAGGTCCACGCTCCTCCTGCACGGCCGCGATGTTCATGCCCACGGCAAGGCAGCGCTGGAAGCGACACGAAGGACACCAATTGCGACGCGCCTTGTCCACCACACAGTTGCCCTTGACGGCAATGCAGGCGTAGTGGCTGCCCTTGCGGACGCTGCGCTTGAAGAAGCAGGAGCAGCCGTCGCAGCACGAGACTCCGTAATGCTTGCCGGAGCTCTGATCGCCGCACACCTGGCAGGCATTGTATAGCGACGCGAGGGACATGGACGTGGCAACTGCTCCGACTCGACTAAGCCAGGCTGGCCAAGTTATTGGCAGTTTTATATGGCCAGATACAGTTGGGCGAGCACAAATGATATGCAAATCAAAGACACTTCACCAGGACATGATTCGAGGTTTTTATTTTACTTATATTAAGCAGCCGCGGACAGGATAAGCTGGCATTTCGCTAGAAAGGGGGGCGTAACGTGTCAAAAGTGACAATCATTGCCACGGGCCAGCACGGGCGCGTTAACAATTTGTAAACAATTATTGTTGTGCTCTATGATTGGTCAGAAGTGTCATCCAAAGTGCTTTCAACTGACGTTTTGTGTAAATAGCAGGACGAGTCCAAAGTCCAAGCCCTGACAATTAGGGGTTGCGAACGAATTGGAATAGCACAAGCAGGGAGGGGACGATGATCGTATGGCAATCGTATTGATACTATAGCAATTGTATTACCTTATATTCATTATTAATTCTCGTTTACAGTATTAAAATTCATTGCGAACTATTATTATTATATTAATCATGAATTCGAATTCAAATACATGAATTTAGTTTAGTGGAAAGCTTCATTGACATAAAATCAAAATATATAATTACGAAGAATCTTAAACTGTAACTATCTGTATAGTTATAAAATCTGCAATGCTAAAACAATTTATGTCTTTTGCAAGTTTAAATAGTATGTTACGATATAATACTTATCGATTATTTGCAATCGATAAGAAAGTTTGCTTTTAACATATCTACTACAGTTTCTGTTAGGTTCAAACAGCAGCAGTTGTATTTGTTTACTTTCCTAGCTAAGCTAATACGCGCTTATTAAATTTTAAAAATATTTAACTGAGAAATATTTTATAAATTCGAATATGTAATTTTATGCCAGAGTGCAGTTATTAAATAATTTCTTAATTGCTGTCGTTAACATTGAAGCGGATGTTGAGGGTTGCTCTTGTATGTTATAAATGCGTATTTTTATTGAGTATTTTATCGTCAACCGGTTGCGGTCACACTATTTACATGTGTCATGTTTTTTGTATTTATTACAAGAAACGTTTTTAAAATAAAATGTAAGCTTATTTGATTAGAAATGAGCGTTAAAGTCACGCGAATGCAAGTTATACATATACACGGTCAAACATCACTGCATCTGCATATATAATAGCTCGGTCTGGTTTTGCATCACCTGCAACCGCTGCGGTATTCTTTGCAGTCGGCCATTTAAATCAAGAAACTACAACTATAAGTGAAAAGGTGAAAAGACGCGTCGCGAGCTGCAACATAAACGCCCAGCAAATGTGCAGTGGAGTGTTGAAGTGAGCTTGAAAAGTATTTAAAAAATATAAGAAGGTAACTGCCTGCAATTACAAATAGAGAGTGACGTCGCGACGTCAGCATACAGGGTGTTGCAATACGCATACCTGTGAGTTTTTGTTGTTGCTTAAAGTTTCATTCATTAAAACTGCAAGCGTTGCATCAAATTCCAATATGTGCCAAGCAGCGAACAACATGCAGCTGTTTGGCAACACCTAACCAGGCGCTTACACTCATACACACACAAACACTTGCACACATGTGGATTGATTTTTCCAACATTACAATCACCAGTGGATGTGTGCCTGTGTGTGTGCACCAGGAAAGTTGTTCCAATGTTTTTTTTGTTTTCGGATTATATGCGATTAACGCATTACTGCAGTCGCTGCTGCTGTTCCATTTCCATTTTGGTGTAAAAATAAACCGCATTCATAATGTATGCACCCCTAAAAAAAATACAAAATAAAATGTCAACAAGCGTATATACAGGGTGTCGCCACCAGCACCGTCTCCATCTTCATCAGGAACCCCCACCCCAGATGCACGTGTAGTGAGAAGCGCCAGCAATGCAAACAACTAAAATAACAACGAGAACAAGCAAAACGTGCCAAAGCGCAGCAAATAAAAAGGCATTTACATGCATGCATACAAGCATATGCACACACATGTATATACATACATTTGTGTGCAAAGGTATTTGTGTGTAATAATTATATTGCTAGACTGGCCACACTTTGCAGTCAATTTAGCATTAAACGGTTAGCGGCCTCTGCGTTAACGGCATATGCCCATAAATATATTTATGTAAAAGGTAAAACGGAAAACAAACCGCCAACTGGCGACTGAATGGAAGGAAACAAAAAATGGAAATAGTAGAAGACACATTTCCGTCCGGTAGCGAACAACCAAAATAGACAACAACGCACAGTGCATCCGAATAGTTATGAATCGAGCATAGATTACGGTTCAATTAGAATTTTCTATATTACAGATGAACTTCTAATTCAGTTATAAATGTATATACACTTGCTCACATATCTCTGCGTACACCCAAAGAAATTTTTATTTTTCAAGTTTGAGCATTAATGTCTCTCAGTATAAACAAGATATCGAATTTTTTCTTTTTGTATTTGTTTCTTTAATTATTAAACTTAAGATATAAATTAATTTAATTTATCAAAACAAAAAACTTATGCATAATATAACTGTTAAAACAAAAACATAGCAAAAAAACAACTATCAAAAGTCTGCGTACACACAAAGAATTCTGCGTACAATAACTTTTTCAGCTTAATTTAATACTTGGTTGGGTAGCCTTTTTTCTTCAGAACCTCCGCCAGACGTCTAGGTATTGAATCTGTAAGCTTGCGGGTATCCTCGATGGTTATTTTGCTCCATTCCTCCATAATAACCTCCTTCAGCATTGTTTTTGAGGTAATGGAATGTTGCCGAATCCTGCGCTCAAGTAAATCCCACAGATGCTCTATAGGATTCAAGTCAGGTGATTGGGGTGGCGTGCACAACTGTTTTTTTACATTATAGAGGAGCCATAACTTCACATTATGAGCCGTGTGCTTCGGATCATTATCTTGCTGAAAGAAATAATCATCAGCGATCCCCAATTTTTCGGCACTCTGTCGCAAATTCTGCTTCAAAATGTGTATGTAGTCCTTGTGATCCATGGTAGATTCTATAAATGTCAAGTTCCCAACACCACTAGCCGCCATACACCCCCAAACCATTACTCCTCCTCCTCCATGTTTTACCGTAGGCACCAAATTTTCTTTATCGAAGGCTGCTCCTCCTTTTCTCCAAATCATTTTCTTCCCTTTAATTCCAAACATGCAAAACTTGCTCTCATCCGAAAATATGACCTTGTTCCAGAAGCTAGCCGGCTTGGAAATGTGGTCATTGGCGAAGTCCATACGCTTTATTTTGTTTATCACTGATATATGGGGCTTCCTACGGGCAACTCTTCCATTATACCCCGCCTCCTTCCAAATGCGGCGAACAGTTTGATCGGACACTGTTTTTTTAAAACGTTCGGCGACTTCAAGACTTCCTTGGTGGGCAGTAATCCTTGGATTTGGAGGCACCAGTTGAACAATCCGCTTTTTCTCCCTGTCTGTCAGCAGGGAAGGGCGACCAGATCGGGGCTTAGATAATATGGAGCCTGTTAAAATATAGTTGTCGTACACTCTCTGACACGAGGAATGTGTTCTGCCAACCAATCGACCGATTTCTCGCCAGGATTTTCCCTCCAAACGAAATTTTAAAATTAATTTGCGCTCTTCAACGCAGATTTCTTTTCTATTGGTCTCCATGATACAACGCGTGACAAATATTTAAAAAATGTTTTTGCGAATTTCTGAGAAAATTATAAACGGAAAGAAGAAGCTGAAAAAGTTAACGGTAATCGCGAAATCCGTCATTGTACGCAGAATTCTTTGTGTGTACGCAGACTTTTGATAGTTGTTTTTTTGCTATGTTTTTGTTTTAACAGTTATATTATGCATAAGTTTTTTGTTTTGATAAATTAAATTAATTTATATCTTAAGTTTAATAATTAAAGAAACAAATACAAAAAGAAAAAATTCGATATCTTGTTTATACTGAGAGACATTAATGCTCAAACTTGAAAAATAAAAATTTCTTTGGGTGTACGCAGAGATATGTGAGCAAGTGTATATGCCTGATACAATTTCTATTCAATTAAATCGTAAAATATAATAAGTTAATTAAAGTTCTATACGCTGGTTCCACTGTGCATCACTTACGTCGTCGTCGTCTTTGCTGTTGCCATACGTGCCTATGTATATACATATGTATATACATACATATCTATTCTATACATGCATGGCTGTATGTGTGTGTGTGTTTGTGCTTGTGGCTTCTCTCGGCACTTGGAGGAGGCATGGTACTCAATGCACTTGCAGTTGCTGCTTGCGGTCGCTGATGTTGTTGTTGTTTCTTTTTTATTGCAACATGCAACTAAGTATGCATGTCTGTTTGGGCCACTTGACCAGGCGCAGGGAGAATGGAGTCTGCCATTCCAAACACTAATCTGAATGCCGCAAGTGTTGCCGAGTTTCCTGTGGCGCTGACGCTCATTAGGGTATAATTTGCATTAGCTGCAATAGACATAGACAGACATATACATATATATTTATGTACATATAAATATGTCTTATTGATTTTACTTGAACTTCAACAAACTAAAGAGCACACTTCACTCTTTAAGAAACCCGACTGCAAGATACTCTACGCGATATATATGTTATAGTATATGTTAGCATATGTGTGTGTGTGTAATACGTATTCCGTTCCATATATCTAGAGAGGGCACTAAAGTTCGAAACAACACATAAAAGTTAACCCAGTTCTTGGCGCCCACTCGCTGCACTCGGGAGTTGTTTGGAAGAAGCGAAAACCAATTTTTACCTATCGTCCACGTTCGTCATCAGTGAGCACTTGACGTTGGGCAGACAGCCAACAAACATACAAATAGACATACAACAAAAAAGAAAAATGTTTGCTTATAATTTTCACACCCAGTGCCACATAATGCATGGTTGTTATTGTACTATTTGCTGCTGTTGTTGTTGCTGCTGTTGCTGCATTGACTTTTGACGCTTGACGTTGATAAATGAATCATAAAAGCAGCGCAGTCAACGCCACCGGCAAAACGCACAGACATGGAAATAGAGGGAAAATAAAAAGTGTGAGAGAGCGGGAGAGCGGAATGTATGTATGCGTGTGTGTACGAGTATCTCTATGACATATGTATTGTTGATGGCTGCTACGATTTATTATTTATTAGGCTCTCTTAAATATTTAAAATACCGATTATAGAGCGTGACTAAAGCATTGTATGTGTTGCTGTTGTTTTTATTAACGTGCAAATCGATAACAGCTGTGCTGGCTCTTGTTATCGCATACATTTTGAGTGCAAGTTCGTGTCAAATATTTCTCCCATGCTGGCGCCCACGATCGTTGGCCCGCTCTCTTTCTTTCTCTCTCTCTCTCTCTCTCTGTCTCTTCCTCTCGCACACAATGTTGTAGTTTTTTCTGCTGCTGCTACTGCTGGCACCGCTGCCGGGCAGTGGCAGTGACACTCAAAGCGAGTCCGAGCCGCGCAACTGCCAGAGTCAGTTCGTCTGTTGGCCCATATTGATATTAATTGTTGTTGTTGTTGCAACAAATATATATTGTGCATATATATATAGATATACAAATATATATAAATTGTGTGGGTGCTCTAACCATTTTCAAAACAAAAACAACAACTTTTTGTGTGCCAAACTGAAACAAATTTGTTTTTTTAATTAAGAGCACACAATTTTTAAAGTGATTTTGCAGATAATCATAAAAAGAAGACAAAAATTGAATGGAAATAAGCGGATTTCACTGAAACAAGTCGCCATCTATATAAACGTTCATACAATCAAACATATAAATAAGGAATACGTATGTATATATGATATTTAATATATTTATATACACATATTTAGCTAGACTTTTTTTATGGCAAAGCCCAAGTTGTATGACGCGCCTGCAAAGAAATATGTATACATATATTTATATACATATATGTATATACTTGTGTACATAAGTAACAAAATACAAAGAAATATACACGAAGAACTAAAGCAACAGTAAAAAGTCAAGTTAGATAAGAATTGTTGTAGATAAAGGCCTTGTCCCTGCCCTTGCTCTGACGCATGCTCCAATGACTGAAGAATATTTGTTGCTTCAAGCTTTAAGCGATTGCATTTAGGCATATCCGCATATCGATTACATTTATTATTATTATTAATATTACTATTATTTTCGTTTCAGCTGTTTCGCTGTAAACTGAAACGGCAACCAGGTGTTTGATTGGCAGCCAGCGGAGCGAGCAGAACAGATGTCTAGCGAGGAGGATAAACCACCGGCGCCGCCAGTGCGTCTCACTAGCAATCGAGGCGGCGTTGGCATCGAACGTGTGCCCATTCCCGGCAGTGGAGCCGGCGGCATGGGCGATGCGCCTTCCGTTGATATGCGACCATTGCCCAAAGGTGAGTCGGTTCAGTATGTGGATGCCATTGATGCGATCAACAATATACTATTCTCTACTTTCACTCAAAGAGCCGGACGATGCGGACCGCAAAAAGAAGACGTTGAAAAATAAGATAAAAGGCTCCAAGCCGTCGCACATGGATTCCAAACCAAATATCTCTTATCCCACAAACTTTGAGCACACAGTCCACGTGGGCTTCGATGCAGTCACCGGCGAATTTACGGTAAGGGCGACTACATTTTCGCGATTATTCATTGGAAGTATTAATATACTTTCTCGTGGCTTGCATCTTGGCTTCGCAATCATTTTGTTTTATAGCCAACGCAAAGCAATACAATCAGTTGCCAATAGATTTTTGTGCTTTGCCAGTTCCATATGAACAACAACAATTTTAATACACACACTGAAACACATAATATAAATGGAAATAGAATTATTTGGAATCAAGCAAGATTATTATAAATATAAAGCACTCATAGAGGTTTAAATAAATGATTATGAGTACTGCGTATACCTTTTGGTATAATAATTGATCTGAAAGGAAATGAGTCTAATAACAGTCAGTACTCAATTGATACATATATAAAGATGAAGACTACATATTTTAGTATGTTAGAGAATATATATGTAGATGATTACTAATACTGACTATTATATCACTATATTTAATATAAATATATAGCAATATGAATACATTTTTGGAGATACTTCGAAATCCTAACTAAACGTAACCCAAATTAAAATTATATATAAATTAACAGTGGTAGTCGTTAGGTTTAAGTTAACTCATATTTTAAACAGATTTGCTTCGGCTAACTACCACAAATTGTTTCTCGTTATGAAGATAACCTGTTTCGATCATTCATATGCATATAATTTCGTGCATTGTGTTTGCAGCTTACCCTTTTTAAATACTCAATTGTACACATTATGATTCTCTCTTTCGAGATATGCTCTATACCAATTTTGAACTATCCATTATTATTTCAAGCTGCCAATGAAAGTAAGTAAACATATCGTTTAAGCAACGGAGCTTGCCTTCATCAGTTTTCTTAGCGAAATTCCAATCATCTGTTGTTTAATTGTGTCTCCCCATTTGTTTGTTTTGAGATCGGCTCTTCCATAGTTCACATTTTGTTACGATTCTTTTATAAATGTGTTCTCTACTCTACACTACACCAAACCCAAATACCACACTAAACATTTACCGATGGCTGAGCTTAATTATTGTAGTTTAAATGTTTTTAGTCGCCTTCGGCTTCCTAATAATCCCAGATATCATTGGACAAATATAACTCCAATCCAGCTTTCCCTTGCTGCTCTCTATCTCTTTATCTGTGTATGTGCCCATCCTAGCTGGGTCCCTTTTTTTGTTGCTCTTATAAAACTCAGCTAATCGAAGTTTCTGCATATTACAGGGTATGCCGGAGGCATGGGCGCGACTCTTGATGAACTCCAACATCAGCAAACAGGAGCAGAAAAAGAATCCGCAGGCAGTGCTCGATGTGCTCAAATGGTTCGACAACACAACCAAACAGAGGCCAAGTTCAAAGTACATGACAAATGCTATAACAACGCATTCAGGTGAGTGCTTATAGAGGATAATGTATTCGAATATTAAAGCTTCTAATCAACGACATTTTCCCTTTGCCCACTGAATTTAGGATCTTCGTTGAGCCGCGTGAGCAGCAGTAGTCCCAGCAGTACGCCCACAGACTCGGAGCTGCATGGCTCAAACAGTGGTGGCAACTTGATTGGCGTGCAGCTGGGTAGCATGACACTGGGTCCCAACGCCAACAATGTATCCGCAGCGGGCCAATTGCTGAGCAATCACTACCAACAACAACAGCAGCATTTGCTGCAGCAGCAACAATTGCAAAGCCTTCAGCAGCAGCAGCAACAGCACCAGCAGCTTCACCAGCATCAGCATCACATTGGCCTAAGTCAATCGCATTCGTACAATTTTGCTGGGCACACAGCCTCTTCATCCGCTTCGCAACATTCATCTGCCAATGAGAATGATATGTATGTAGATATGGGAGTCGCGCCGCAGCAACCACCACCACCTCCTGTGGCTTCTCGGCCGGAGCGCACGAAGTCAATCTATACGCGACCCATTGAGGAACTGCAGCCGGCGCCGTTGCCAGCGGCACCAGCAACAACACCCACAACGCCACTACAAAACCACAAAGCAACTACCGCAACGGTGACGCCATCGCCTCTCATGCTTAACAATGCCACAACGACGCTGGACAAGAACAAGAACAATGCAAGTGAGTAATTTTAGGGATTCGACAGGCGAACGCCTCAGTTGGTTTTTAAATTTAAAGTTGTCCAAGCCCTTGCAGTGTCGGGGAATTCATAAAAAGACACACAAAAGTGGACCACATATTTTTATACACCAAATCGAAAAATCTGTCCGAAATATCAAATGTTTATAGAAGAATCAGTGGTAACCTTGGAGCTATAATCGATGTACAATTACATTTCATGAGGTTTAATAGAGGTCTTCAATATTGGTACTTCAAGCGTTGCTTGTGCAGTTCGACAACGAATAGCTTAGAATTTGTTTTTAAGTTTTAATTCCTATAATTTGTACCGCCTAGTTTACTGCAAGGGTAACAAACTGCTTCGGTGCAGTTCGAAGATGGTTTCAGTTCTCGTGTTGTTGTTTTATTTGAAGTAATCAGTGGATTGATGCGCTATGTGTACTGTTTAATGCTAATGTTATTGTCATTTTGTATCGCCTCTTCTGTGTTCTGTTCTGTTCTGTTTTGAATCTGCTTTGAATTGCTGCTTAACAACCAAACAACTGCAACATCAGCAACAAGTGCAACTGCGACGGCAGCGAACAGCTCCACAGCGGCACCAGTAGGAGCTGCAACAGCAACAACAACAAACATAGCAACAGCAGCAACAACAACAGATACAGAAAGCGTTGAGGCTACAACAACAACAGCTGCTACTGCTCAAATTTTGTCTGTTTTGGCAAATGCTACTAATTGTCCTCCCACTACTACAATAAATGCAGCTGCTAGCAGAGAGGAGCAGCAGCTTTTCGAGTGTACTGCCGCTGCACCAACAGCAACAGCAGAAGCTACATCTAGAGCAACAACGACTAATCACCACTCTTCTGCTTCCTCCTTTTCATCATTCCCCTCGTTTCATGATGATGCGACGCCACCGCTTACCGCCAACGTCTTGCCCTCGATACATTGTCCAACACCAACGTCTTCCACACGCAACTCTGGCGCTGTCACCACGACCATACCAACTATTACGATGGTCACACCTGCAACACCTGCCACAGACCTATACCATGATCCGACGGCCAACAATATTAATGCCTCGGCTCTGGCAGCTTCGCCTGCAGCGGGCACTCAAATTGCGGTGCCGCAGCAGGCAGCGGCTGCTACAACGACGACAACGACGAGAGCCGCCAATGCCAAGAAGAAGAAAATGTCAGACGAAGAAATACTTGAGAAGCTACGCACCATTGTATCTGTGGGCGATCCCAATCGCAAGTACACCAAGATGGAGAAAATTGGTCAAGGTGCTTCGGGTACTGTTTACACGGCCATTGAGTCCTCGACGGGCATGGAAGTAGCCATCAAACAGATGAATTTATCGCAGCAGCCCAAGAAGGAGCTTATCATCAATGAGATTTTAGTTATGCGAGAGAACAAACATCCGAATGTGGTTAACTACTTGGATAGTTATTTGGTATCGGAGGAACTCTGGGTAGTTATGGAGTATTTGCCTGGTGGCTCCCTCACGGACGTTGTTACCGAGACCTGCATGGATGAGGGGCAAATTGCGGCCGTTTGCCGTGAGGTGTTGCAGGCGCTTGAGTTTCTGCACGCCAATCAGGTAATTCATCGCGATATTAAAAGTGATAACATACTGCTTGGCCTGGATGGCTCCGTCAAGCTGACTGATTTCGGTTTCTGTGCGCAAATCTCGCCGGAACAATCCAAACGCACAACTATGGTCGGCACACCCTATTGGATGGCACCCGAAGTAGTTACACGCAAGCAGTATGGACCAAAGGTATTGTGCTACAACATGTCTTGACAAAAAAAAAAAAAGAAATACAATCAAAAATATCTTCATGATTGCAGGTCGATTTATGGTCGCTTGGCATTATGGCTATTGAAATGGTCGAGGGTGAGCCACCGTATTTGAACGAGAATCCCCTGAAAGCCTTGTACCTCATTGCCACAAATGGCAAGCCGGAGATTAAGGAAAAAGACAAATTAACGGCTGCATTTCAAGATTTTCTGGATCAGTGTCTAGAAGTGGAAGTGGAGCGGCGTGCCAGCGCCATGGATCTGCTAAAGGTCTGACCAACTGACTGATTAATGAAAAATGTATAATGCAAATTATAAATAAATTTCAATTTACAGCATCCCTTCCTAAAATTGGCACGCCCATTGGCCAGTTTGACGCCTTTGATTATGGCCGCCAAGGAGGCGACCAAGGGCAACTGATTGACAACCAAAAAACAGCAACTTATTTAACCATTACTAATGAATTACTATTACAACAAGCAACAGCAGCAGCGAGAACAACAACAACACCAACAATAGCAACAATTTATGCGTACGATGAACAGATAATAAATTATAAGTGTTTATGATTATTATGATTATTTATATTGACGTATTTATACACAAACACATATATACTTATTATATATATTATTAACTACTCGTAACAAACAGAAATCAATGAGCGACTACAGCACAGATGTAGCCAAGTATGCGTAGTTGAATTCACACGACAAAAATTTGGGTTTCCAGTCTACTGCTGAATTTTACGAATAATTTTCTGAAAATTTCGATATTTTTCCAATCAAAAATAAGTTTTGCAAATTTGTTATACCAAATTAACGGGCATTCTAAATGCCCAGAATTTATATTTTAATGATTCGACAAAAGCTCATTCAACAAATTTAAAAAAAAAATACATTTAATAATAATAATTGGCATTTGCATTTAAAAAGAATATATATAAATAAAAATAATAATGAAATACTTTATTATACCAATTGTATAAAGAAAAACAAAATCATGAATTCTACTTTAATTTATCAATAATTTTCTGTAAGAAACAACTGAGTAAAAGCGAACACACTAACGAAATTCTTGCGCAAAACGCTCTAACACTAACTTAACACACTTAAGAGTATTATTTAACTGTTTCGTTTACAAATTTTAGCTGCATTCAGTCAAAGCTTCAATTAGTTTTCATGAACTGCTTTATTTAATAAAAACCTAAATATATATTTTTTATACATATTTTCCTTTTCAAGCATGTTTTATTTTATCATTTCTGATTAAAATCATGAATATTTTGAAATTGTTATTATTCGATTTCATTTTCAGAAAGGATCTGTCTTTGTTGTTACCAAAGATCTTACCAAGCTTTGTCCCTCGCTCACACACAGCCACAGCCTTCCTTTTTGTACCATGTCTATAAATATGTAATTGTAAATCCAAACGGCAAAATGTAATTGTAAAGTAGTTTTTCATGATATTAGAAGAGCCTATATTTTTCAATGCAGCATGGTTTATCATGATGAGAGGTTATAGCCATTTATTGAATCATTATAGACATAGAGAATAGTAAACGATACAACAAATTTGAGAGAAACACTCTCAACTGTTCAATAAATTGGGTATAGCAACTAAATATAACTAGCAATTAAATAGCGTGTAACCATGAGAAAAATCAGTTACTTTGTGCCTAACCAAACATAACAAACAACAATTAGCAAGATAAATAATAGTAATAACTATTATAGATTAACATAGAACGTAGTGTAGATCAGACTACTTAAATACCAGCCACAACTGTAGTTCAGCGACAAAGAAAATCAAAAATGTTATACTTGCTAATTAAGTTCCGAAAATAATCAGCAATAGATACATTTATTAATACTTTAGCTTCGTCCTAACGCAAAATCCCAAAATTTGAGTTGTTTCGTGTTTCCAAATCAGGATATTGTACATCAAGTTGAATAAAAATTTAATATTATTTAGGTTTAAAAACCGGTATCGTTTATTTGATCATTGACTTCACAAATTGTCAGAAAATTAGATCGCTTTTTAGAAGTAAACCTACGAAGATGGCTTGCGTTAGCTCTGTTAGGTATGATAGGATTATTTCTATAAATTTACAACTGTGCGGAATAATTGATTCAAATCTTCGTTAACAGCTCAATAACACCAATAATAAGTCTATGTGAAAAATATTTTATAAAACTCATACGAAGCGCATTATTTTCGCTATTAGTTCCTAATAGGCACGCATACATTTATATCAATATAAATGTGTGTGTGTGTATTGACATTAAATTGAACTATATGTTTAAAAGTGAACGCCAAATAATGTGGCGACGATGTTGAAAACGAATATGAATTATAATATAGAGATTAATGTATTTTGTAGTACCTAGAGAACTAATACAAAAATGCAGAACAAATCTGAATAATACAATAATGGTAGCGATGAATTGGAAAACAAGTACATTCGTACATATATATATATATATATATATATATATATATATATATATATATATATATATATATAGAAATAGAAATAGAATTATGAAATTGCGAAACAAAATCTAATAAAGAAAATAAAATATATGTATATAGATGTGTGTTTCAATGTGAAGCACAAATCTAATATAATATATGATGAATAAAACAAACATATATATATATACATATATATGAATAAAAAGCCACTTGAGTTCTTTTTTCATTTTGCTTTTATTGTAAAGTACATTGTGGTACGCACTTGAAAGGTTTAAAATATGATTTTAGGTGCTACATTATTTCACTGCTTAACATAAGTGGGGATTGAGTTCTTCGTTATGAATAGTATGTTTGCTGCATCACTTATTGCGACGTGTGGACTCAGAGGCTGTTGGTGGCGGTGGAGGTCCACGTTTGTTCATCTCCTCCAAAAAAGCTGCTAGAATACTACTGCGCTCCTCATCCAAATGATCCAGCACCAAGTAGCTAAATAAATGTTTACTTTTATCAATCAGTTTATTAAAAGCAAAGCAGCCAAATACTTACCGCTTGTCGTTTTTGAGAATGTCCTGGATTTCCTTAAGATGATTGACATTCTCCTTGATGAGATCGCTGCTCTTGTGTGTAATAAATTTACACTCCTGCAATAGTTCACGTAACGCTGTCTTGGCCTGAATGGTTTTATCCTTGATATAATCTCGAAACTCGCGCTCGCCTTTATCTGAACTATATTTGAGATAGCGCGGATCGTCCTTGATTTGTTTCTTAATTTCTTTCCAGGTGCTAGTCAATTGTAGTGAGCTAACATCATCAAGCATTTCGCGGAATTTTTCGCGTTTCTTTTTCATCAGATTATCAATGTGCTCGTTGAAGATTCTGAACGATAGACACAGTTAAAATACGCAAATATAAAAACTTGTTCAAAGTATGCTTACCGTTCACGATCATCGCGATCAAGTGTCTCAATTAATTCCCAGCGGTGATCCTTACGAAGCTGACGCTTTACTTCTTTCCAGGTAAAATCGGGCGTCCGCACCAGATCAGTTAAGAGGGCTGAAAAGTGTCCAATGCACTCGTCGCGCTTATGATGCTCCCTCTCCTTATCACGATCGCGCAGGTGTCCGGCTAGTGTGCGATGCACCTCCTTTTCGCGCTCTCTGATGCTCTGCTCTGCACGCAACTTGCGCTCACGGTCCTTTTGTTTCTGCTCTGCCTCGGTCTCTCGCTGACGTGCCAGTTCGCTGTCCTCGCTACCTGCTCGTTCTTCCTGTTCCGATTCGTCATGGTGTTCACCCTCCTCCTAGGAGTAAGTCTTACATTATTTCGTCAAATTTATAATTTTTAAATTTTACTCACCGGCGTCTCCTGTCTCTTGCGATCTTTGACCTTCTCCTCCCTGTCTCGTGATGATTTGCGTTCTCGTTCTTTTGAACGGCTGCGCTCCCTGCGACTGTCTTTTTTACTCTTGTCTTTGTCCTTGTCCTTTTCCCGACGGTCGGTTTTACGCTCACGTTGGCGATCCCTTTCACGCTGGTCGCGAAGTTCGCGATCTCTGCGCTTCTCCTCCTTCATAATATGCAGGTAATCCTCAAAGTACTCCTCTCGGTAGATGGACTCTACTGCCCGATAACGTGAATCAGATTCAAACTTCTTCTTGACGTCATACCAGCGTGTATGGCGTTCAATGTCATGACGCTCTCGAAGCATGTCCATAAAGTCCTTGCGTATCTAAAGATTCAAAATGGAATTTAACATGACAGCCATGCGGAAGAAAAAAGAAATTGTTTGAAAAAATAAGTTAGTTACGCTTCTGAAACTAATGCGAATTTCCCTTAAACTCTAAAACTTATGTCACTAACTTAACTTGCCTTAATAACTAGATAAACTTATATCTTATAAACATAGTTACACGCTTTAGCTGAAAAAGAATGTTTTGATTAGCTTTGACGTAGACCTAGCTGAAAGAAAAGTACATCAACTTCTGACCACAAGACTGTTAAGGAAATGCAGTACACAAGCAGGTGCAAGTCGGTAAACAGACTTGATCGGATATCAAACTATGTGAGGAAAATAAACAAAACTTATGTATGTATGTGTTAAGACAATTTTTGCAATATATATATCTAATTTTCTACATGCTTAAAGTGGCCGTTGTAGGTTTAATATGTTTACGTATAGCTAAAAAATAAAGGAGTGACGCCCTTTTTGTTTGAGCACAAAGCAATTCCTTTAACAGATTGTGTTCGGGTCAGAAGAAACGCTTCAGCTGGGCCGAAGTGTACAAGTCATAAAACTAAAGTAAACATACCAAATACATAATTTATAGTAAATTAAATAGTGTCTGAGTGAGAGACAGAGTCTATCAACGGACTGAGCCGTTGCCTAAAGCTTGTGAGAGCAATGTGAGAGAGGTAGAGAGCGAGGACGAACTAGTCCCAATTTGCAGTTCTTACGTTGCTCTGCACAGGCTTCGATTGGGTGGATTGGTTCTCCTGTTGTGGAAGCTGCCATTTACAAGTTTCGATAAAACAAAAAGAAATATTGGTTTAATTAAATTATGTATTATTCATACTGTTTGCTCAGCCTCTGCCTCGAAGCCACCTGTACGCGATATGTTGTTGTTGCTGGCGTTCTGTAATGGTTGTTGTTGTTGCCGTTGCTATTCAGTGATGAGTGGCTGCTTCCGCTTCCATTAGCTCAAACATTGATCTTCCAACATCAACATCTCATCTCTTACGAACAAATAACGCCAAATAACATCATCATCATCATCACCATCATTGATCATCGATAATCATCATCATCATTGGCACAACATCATTCCTAGGCGACACGTGCGACGCAGGGCGGGGCGGGAAGTGGAAATCACACCAACGATTATCAGGTAATTTTCAATTTTTGCATACCTTTTGATTTTTAGTGACTGTTTTATATTTTTGTATGGTTTTGTTTATTCCAAATTTGTTTCTTATTTGCAGAAAAACAAATTTTTTGTAAATTTTTTTGTTTTTGTTTTTAGTTTGAACTCACCACACAGACAGATTATGCAAGCGTGTGCGTGGTGAACTTGAGCTATCAACTTTGGCCGGGAACGGGCACCATGAAGACAACGAGATGAGGACGACAACGATGAAGACAGGATCAACGGCAGTGTGTGAATTTGGTGTTTGCATTTGGTGGGTGCTTTTGTGCTGTAATCTGTTAGCTCTTATCTAAAAATTTGATCGTACCGACCGACACACACAATTCGCAACATGAAATTGCAACCGAACCGGTCAGGGGCAATCGTTCAGATCGTTTCATGTTGTATTAATTAACAAAAATCAATAATATTATATAAATACGTTGTATACAAATAATATGGTAAGTCAATAACATATATAAGAATAGATATGCATATATGGATATGGATACGTAAGTGGACAGCGAGTCACACGACGCCAACACATACCTGCTCTTTCTTTAGCTGTTTATCCTCTTTCTCGCGGCGACGCACTTCGACGATATACTCATTGAACAAGCTCTCGCGTTCGCGAACCTTCTCTATGGCACGATACCGTTCCTCCTTGGCGTTCCGCTGACTAAACTCCGAAAAGGAAGATCTGTGCAAAGAAGTTGTTTATTATTATATGTATTTAAATAAATATACATTTTAATTGTTTCACTACTTACTTGCCATGCAGCTTGGCTTCCTCCATTAATTTACGGAAATCGTCGCGTTTCTGGCGCATCTTATTGCGTTTCTCCTTACGCTCCTCCTCGGCGCGATCCTTCACATACTTTTCAAATACCTGTTTGCGTTCCTTCGATGTCAGCAGCAAATAACGCGGATCGAACACAATCTTGTGCAGCTCCTTCTCCCAGGTGCTGAATGCGGAAACATCCTTTTCGCGTAGCATCTCCTTGAACTGAGTGACGCGTGTCTCCAGCGGCACCAATGCGCGCTCCTTAGCCGCACGCTGTTCAGCCTCTAGCACAGCATCCTCATTTTTTTTGGTCTTTGTAACTAAAGTTGATAAGAAAAGTAAAATGCATTAAGCATTTTTATGGCATTGATTTGTGTAACCAAACTTAATCAAGTAATTTAACATAGATATACTTCCCAGCTGATGAGTCCAATCATATTTTAATTTAAGGGATTGTTGTACTTACACGTACGCACACGTTTTGTTGGTACCTCCTCCACGCTTGACTCAGATTCAGTGCGTATTTTAATGATCTCATCATCATCATCATCATCATCTGGCTCTACGCGGTATACCTGTTGTTGCTGCTGTGGTTGCTGTTGTCCTAAACCCAGCTTCTCCATCGCAGTAACATTCTCCGTGGGCTTCTTATCGGGCTCGGCAGATTTCTCTTCAGCAGATTTTAGTTGCTCTGGTCGTTCATTTACCGCCTTGTCAACATCCTCACGATTCATCAAATCTTCGGGTCTGTCCCAAACAGAAGTTCGTGTCGATGGATTGTAGAAGAAGACACGTGCGTCCCCGGTCCAAACCACACACCATGGTGTGCCCGCAATTGGGGTGCTGGTTACCGGGCGTGATTTGTCAGTTTGCTTTGCAGTGGCTGCTGCTGCGGCCAGCTTCTTTTGTTCTTCATCTTTCTTACGTTTCTCCTCGGCTGCCTTCTTAGCTTCTTTCTCTAGGACTGCAGCCTGTGCAGCTTTGTTGTTTTCACTATTAGCCTTCATGGCTGCTGCAGCGGCGGCAAATGCCATTTGCGGATCAAATCCTGGTGCTGAACCCGGCGGCATATGCATTAGCGGATTGGGTAGCAAATGAGGCGGCATGCCAGCCGGAGGGCCAACTGGAGTTTGTGGTGTTGCGCCCGAGTGAGCTGCCATGCGTGCCGCTTCCATATCGCGAAGTGCTTGTGGTTTCTCCCATACACTTTCGCCGCGGGCTGCATGATAATAATATGGCCGACCATCCGGCGCACGGTGCTCGGACCATTCGGCTGCACGCGCAATAACTGCCGGGTCAATGACGCCATGCTTTATGATAAGATTTTTAGCAGGCTTGTCCTGTGACGCTCCGGGTGGTGCATGCATATGCTGCTGCTGCCATGGCGGCACACCCCAGGGCCCAGCTGGAGCAGTGCCGGGAAAACCGTAAGCGGGCGGAGGCATACAAAATGGTGATGGCTGACCAAATCCAGGTGGCGGCTGCATACCGGGTGGCTGCTGGAACATCGGTGGCGGTTGCTGCCTCACATTCGGAGGTGGCTGGCTAAGCAATGGCGCCGCAGCATTTGGAGGTGGCTGGTTTAATAAATGCGGCGGTGGTTGAGAAGTTAAGTGTGAATGGCCGGGGACTGCAGCTGCTCCAGATGATATATCAGCACGATCGGTTTGATTTTTTTCAGGTTTGGCAACGGCATTTGACTGCCGCTTAGCCAACTCCTCAACCTCAGTTTGTGTCATGATTTTTACATTTACACCATCCGGTCGGGTCCAAGTTGTCTCGCGGGTTACCGCATGGTAATAATACGAACGTCCGTCGTCGGCTTTAGTTTCTACCCAAATTTCTGGAGCTTGTGCTACCCCGTTGACACCCGAAGGTAATTGACTGTTTGGCATATGTTGAGCAGTTTGTTGCTGCTGTTGTTGTTGTTTTTGTTGTTGCTGCTGCTGCTGCATTTGCGTGTGTTCACCCATGGGACGACCACTAAATGCATTGAATGGTTTGTTCCTACAAAAATTAAAAAGCGATTCACCATGATAATACCATATAGCTAAAAAGACCCCTAATGCGAAAGTCTTACCATTGCACTTCGCTGGCGTTTGATTTTTCATTAGTAATTGCCACCCCGTTTATGCCGTCTTGACTACCAATACCGCCGCCAGCAGGTTTCCCATTTATGGCTGGAGAAGTTTGCGATTGTGAGTCTTGCGGATTTGGACTAGCTCTATCTGAATCCATGCTTTCATCCAAATTTGTTTCCATTGCACAATTGTCACAAAACAAATTCTATTCAATTAGCATCTACAAGAGTAAAGAAAATTTTTTCCGTAAACTTTTTTTTTGCCGCTATCGATATTTATAGACAGTTTGCCTCCCGTTGTTATCGATTATGGAAATTGACCAGTCATTCATCGACTTCAAATTGAAAATTAAATTTACACTCAAAAATACTGAAAGTACTAGATAGCTAAAAAGTGTTGAATAAAAACTGAAATTTGAAATTTGAATAATATAGTATTGATAAGAAGCTTCCAGATACAAATGGAAGTATAGTCGGGCTTTTAAATCGTATAAATATATCGTTCACTATTTTAAAACTAGATTCGCCAAACTTTGCAGGGCGATCACTGTTGATCTCGTCCACAGATAGACATATGGAAGTTGATCAATTTTGATAATCTCATCATATCCTCTCCTATTTGATTGTTAAAGTTAAAGTTCAGTACAAGTGTTAATACATATGTATGTTAGTATGTACATGTGTACAGCATGCTCTAACCTTTATGAAGTAAAGTTGAACGAATCAATAAATAGAAAATTAAGCTGAAAATCCAAATTACACGGATTATTTACGATTGAAAACAGAAAAACTAATGCCATCAAATGGTAAAATGTCTTTGACAAGAGCAATTGTGTATTTGTGCTACTTCGTTTTGACGGCGCATGCTGACCATATTAATGTCGATTACTGTAAGCATGAGTTGTGCAAGGGGCGTACAAAGCATGTGGCCTGCGGAGTGAAACCACATGTAAGTACCTACTAATTGAAATCTCAGGTGCCACACAATGATATCCAATCCGATTCGGTATGGTATACTCGCAGCATTTCGACCCAACTCATTGTACTCTCGATGCTCAAGTTATTCATTTAAAACAAAACGAAAGGGCGAGCATTGTAAAAACCATTAATAAGCTGCGCAATGATGTGGCACTCGGCAACTTGGAAGGTTTTGACGCCGCCTCCAATATGTCGGCCATCGTGTGGGATCGCGAACTGGCCTTCATTGCAGAGATGAATGTCCGCAGCTGTTCGCTTCATCGTGATAGCTGCCGCAATATAGAGAGGAGTAAAAATGTCGGGCAGACCATAGCTTACGGAGGAGTCCGAAACAAAACGCGTACTAATATGGAATACATTGGCCTGCATATACATAGGTGGTTTGACCAGCGCTCATTGGCAGTGATGAAAGATATTATTAGATGCGAAACTGACGAAGAGTGAGATACTTAAGATTTTGAAATTTATATTGCGCTATCCGAAATTTATATAACGCTATTATTTGTTGCAGTTCGCCACCGCATAACTTTTTTCAACTCATTCATGACAAGGTGCGTAGAATTGGCTGCGCCAACCTGAAGCAATCGAGTAATGGATGGGCTCAAAACTTTTTCACGTGCAATTATGATCATGCGCCAATCAAGGGTCGTCCAGTTTACGAATCTAGTAGCCACCCAAAAGACATTTGCAAGGGCTCTAAGAAACATGAATTGTTTAAAGGTCTCTGCATTGCGGATGAGCCAGAGCGCGGATCTAAGGATCATCCAAATGCTGAACCTTTGCATAAGTCTGACAGTGAGGCTATAGAATTGATGAGTAATGGAAATCTAACTCAACACAAAAAAATTTATAAACAAGAATTAGAGAAAATCAGGGAAAAAGAAGCCAAACAGTGGCGAGCTAAATTTAGCAGATTTTTGGCCACTATTGAAAAGACTTCAAAAAAGAAAAACATTAGGAATGTTCGGGTGTACTCCTTCAACTCTAATGTGGACGTTATCAGCTCCGATACAATTATATGAATCTAATGTATAAAAGAGAAATAATCTATATATATATATATAGTGCTACATGTTTCAAATTGTACACAATAGAGTATCCTTTTGAAAATCAATAAATCTTTTGATTTATGATGAAATATTACATCTGATCTAGTTTACTACTGTCGTGCCATACACAGAAACTTAAGATTATCATTTCACATTTTAATACTATACGGAATAGCAATCCTATATAGATTTATAACTACAAACGTTATTGCCAGCAGTGCTTTTGGTATTTCACTGCCAATGCAAGACTAATAGATTTCCTTTTGCATTTTCTTCCAAATGGCGTTGACGCGTAATCGTCCTTCGCGCAAATGCTTAAGCAGTGCATCCGCTGATATATCCTGTGTAGACTTCGGAAATATGTGCGACTTGCAAAGCGTTGCATGACGTTCGAAACGCCAAAGCGTTTTGAACGACTTATTACAATATTTACAGATGCGTTCCTCATCCTGATCGCTTATACGGCGATCAGCTACAGGACTTTCGTGCGGCTTAACTGATCGTTGCGGCGTCGTCCATTTGGGCTCCGACTTGATAAGCAATTGGGTTTTGTTCTTGCGATGCAGATCGTCCTGATGATTGTAGCGTATGTGATTGTACATCTTGGACATACTTGTCTTAGTCCGATCGCATAAGGTGCACTTCAGATAGGACCGATATGGTAAATGCTTAAAGCAGTGCTTTTGTAGGTGACTGCGTTTGGTGGTCTGCATCACCTCGTGACATTGCAGGCAAGTGCTTTGTCGATCCTTGATCTTGAAGCTATTCTCAATAAAATGCTCGAAGTTGTGCTTCTTAAAGACGTGACAACGCCAGTCATCCATGGACTCAATTTCCTTGCCACACTTTGGGCACAAATACGAAATGAGCTTTGCAAGCCCATTGGTAGGGACATCTACGTCGCCTTCTGGCTCGGGTGTTTGTGATACACGTCGCCGTTTGAGCGGTGGTGATCTTTCTGTATCTGTCTCCGGCTCGGTTTTCATTTTCTTCTTTAACTTATCCACTTCATCCTCGCCGAGAGCATCTATTTCAATGATCACTACTTCCTTACTTTGCTGTGGGCGTGCTCCAGTTGGCTTTACCGCATTATCAGTGTCCTCCAGTCGCTCCTCAAAGAATTCTTGACACAGTGCATCCAATTCTGCATTGCAATCCCCATCCTCCTGCTTCTCCTTACGCACAATGTCATCGTAGGCGTTTAGGCAGCGATCTAGCGCCTGTTCACTGTTATTGGCTTTGGCCTTTCCTGCCGATACTGCTGAAGATGTTGATGCATCCTGCTCTTCAGCCTGCAGGTCAATATCCATAAGCGCCTTTTGCAACAGATCATTGCGTTTACGCGGTTTATTCTTTTTATCATCCTGGCTTCGTTTAACGTGCTTCAACTTCGCCTCATACTTCTCAATCTCCTTCAAATGTGTGGACAACAAGTGTTCGTTTAGTGCCCGACGTCGAGTGTAGGCCAGGCGGCAATGGACACATCGATACGTTTCCCGATGATCCAGATGCATGAAGTAATGATACTGTAGCAGTGCGATGGTTTTATGGGCATTTTCCACCCACTTAAAGCAAAGCTGGCACTCGTGGAAATTCTCATCAATTTGAATGAAATTAAAGTCGGAATACGTCTTTTTGAGGTAGTCGTGTTTCTGATTAAGAGAATAAAGACCAGAATAATAAAGACGCTTTATTTTATGGTGGTCAAAACATACCGAGTTCAAGTGCTGTCGCCATTCGGCTTGTGTTCGAAACGCCTTGCCACATTCTGGGCATATATAGACCATATGGGCTTCCAGGCGGGCATTTAGTTTGCTTTGCTCATCGGTCAGCACGCTATTTCGTGACATTTTAAGCTTGAGCTAAATCCAAACAAACCTACAATCTAATTTCAATTGTAATAGTGATGAGACTATCATACATATTGATAAGCGTCTTTTTTTTTGGTAACCGATTAATCGGTTATTTCTAATTAAATACTATGATCAATAATCGTATTATTTTAAACGGATTCAAATATATATAATGATAATATGTATAGAAAAGTATATTTAAAACTTATATGCGTGAATATTTAAATTAATATGTTTATTAATGTATGCAATGGTACACAAACGATGAAAAATGTCGATATTTACAAATGTCGAAGGAATCAAATTCGATTAAAATATAACACCAAAATATCGGTCTGTCACTACTTTTGTTTCTATTCAGCAGGCAATAAAATAAAGTCAGATTTTTCCTGTAATTTGAACATGTCAGCTGCGGTAAAAGCGTCAGTAAGTAGACTGTGAATTACGTTTGACAGCTTCACACAATGGATACATTATTATCCCAATTCCAGTCAAGCAGCAGTGCAAGTGGAAGTACCACGTCCACAAGTGTGGTAGCGTCCACATCGGCATCAGGCAGTGGAAATGTCCAGGAGTTTAAGATTCGCGTACCCAAGATGCGCAAAAAGCATCATGTTATGCGTTTCAATGCCACGCTCAATGTTGATTTCGCCCAGTGGCGAAATGTTAAGCTGGAGCGCGAGAACAACATGAAAGAATTTCGCGGCATCGACGAAGAGCAGCCGAAATTTGGCGCTGGCTCGGAGTACAATAGAGACCAGCGTGAGGAAGCACGTCGTAAGAAATTTGGTATTATAGCGCGCAAGTATAGACCTGAAGCTCAGCCATGGATTCTTAAAGTTGGTGGAAAGATGGGCAAAAAATTCAAGGGCATTCGGGAAGGTGGAGTTGGCGAAAACGCTGCCTTTTATGTGTTCACACACGCTCCCGATGGTGCAATCGAAGCATATCCTCTCAATGAATGGTACAACTTTCAGCCCATTCAGCGCTACAAGTCCCTGTCCGCGGAGGAGGCCGAACAAGAATTTGGACGTCGCAAAAAGGTGATGAATTACTTCTCTCTTATGTTGCGCAAACGTTTACGAGGTGACGAAGAGGAGGAACAGGATCCGGAGGAAGTCAAATTGTTGAAGGCCGCCACCAAAAAGTCTAAGGAGCTGAAAATAACCGATATGGACGAGTGGATTGATTCTGAGGATGAGTCCGATTCCGAGGAAGAGGAGGAAAAAAAGAAAAAGGAGCAGGAGGACAGCGACGATGGTACTGGAAAGAAAGGCAAGGGCAAAAAAGGTATGGATAAGAAGAAGAAAAAACGCGATGTAGATGACGAGGCCTTTGAGGAGTCCGACGACGGAGACGAAGAGGGACGCGAAATGGACTACGATACAAGTTCCAGTGAAGAGTAAGTTGCAATTGAAAATTTCCGTGAGCTTGAATTTCATTAAATTGATTTTAGTGAACCTGATCCGGAGTCCAAGCTTGTTAAGGACATGAAAGGCGTAGCCGAGGAAGATGCACTCCGCAAGTTGCTTACTTCGGACGAGGAAGAAGATGAAGAAAAGAAATCTGATGAGTCAGATAAAGAGGAGGGTGATGACAAAAAGAAGAAGGAAAAGAACAAGGATGAAAACAACAGGGATAAGAAGAAAAAGAAGCATTCAAGAGATGACAAGAAATCAAAAGCAAACGGCAGCGATTCGTCTTCGGATCTCAGCTCAGACAGCACAGACAGCGAGGATGATCTCAGTAATGGCCCGCCCAAAAAGAAATCCTCATCGAACAAAGATAAAGACAAGGATAAGGAAATTGCTATGAAGGCAATTGCCAGTGGAAGCAATGCAAATAAATCGCGTTCGGCAACGCCTACTCTAATAAATGATCCCAACAAACGCAAGGTGAACAGCTTGCCCAGCGACCTCACAGGATCGGACACCAGTAACAGTCCCAACAGCACACCGGCAAAACGCCCCAAGAGTGAGCTGAGCAACTCGTTGCCATCATCATTTGCGGGCGTTGTAAACAATAAAGCCGAGTTAGTAGAAAATTGGAAAGTAACAAATATATGTTGAGCTAATTTACGATTTATTTTTACAGAGATTATGGCATTACCGAGGAAGCTGTACGTCGATACCTTAAGCGCAAGCCGTTGACAGCTACTGAGCTGTTGACTAAATTCAAGAACAAAAAAACAGGAGTCTCGAGCGATCGCTTGGTGGAGACCATGACCAAGATCCTAAAGAAAATCAATCCTGTCAAGCATACCATTCAGGGCAAAATGTATTTATGGATCAAATAATTTTAATTCGTTTTTTTTGTTTGCTCCATATTTGAATATTTTTCATTGTCAGTGCATGTTTGAAACTGACTTATTAAAAATTAAAAAATATATCTCAATATTTTTTACAAAAACGGCTTTTCATCACTAAACTCCCAATCATTTTCCAATTTATTTAAGATGTTTGTATTTACGGTAAGTTTATGGTTCATTTAAAGGATTGAGGCAATGTTAAGCAATAATAATATCGATCTACCATGTAACAACAACGATATCAGATCATGATTCGTCCATAAACATTTAAAATTTAAATGCAGTGAAAAAATTGTTAAATCGGTACAGATTTACTTAAATTGGTTAAGTTAAACAGCCTGAATGTGAATTGATTTGATTTTTAAGAATGTCTCGTTCATTGAATTTGTTCATAAAGGAACTAATTAAACATTAATTTGGATATACGGGAAGCCCATATAAATAACAAAGTAGCGATATATCGATAGCTAGTGCAAGGGAAACATCGATATTACAATGGTCACATTGGGCAGTTCGAGGCCTGCGCTGAGTTCTAAACCACAATACATCTTAAATAATCAAAGTTAAGGGCCTGTAAAATGTGTAATCAGCTAAACTGCAAGTGTCCCTGTCCCATTTGTTAAGGCAAACAATTGGTGGTGCGTGTGTAGTGTATTAAAATCCCAATTAACTGCAACGCAATTGCAATGGCGACGAGTCCGAAGAAAAACGAATGACAATGAGCGAGTGTTAAAAAAATAAGAAAGGAAAGAAAAAAACAGTACAGCGACCAGCAAACAGTTGCTGCCGAGTTCAATAGAATTATTAAAATAAACAATATAAACAAGTGAGTAGCAGCACACATTGTATCGATTGTTAAACTTCAGCACCAGCTGCTTTCTTAGATAAATTAATTCGCACACAAATGCATGCACATACATCGAAACACAAACATACACATACAGACACATACATGCGTAAAGTCGACTAAAAGCATAACAAAAGCTTACGCAGTTTAAATCACGCATTGTTTTTGTAAAGCAGTTTGAAATTATTTGAAATACAAATTATTTTTCCTGCGCTTTCCTGCATTTATCACCTGTTGGAGCGAACTGCGTGTCTTTCTTTATTTACAGTTGCAAAAGCCTTGACGCTATGTTATGCGTGTGTAAAGTTCAAGGCAGAAAGTATATGTATTACTAGGTGGGTGGTGCTGTGTGTACCTCCTTGCGCGCGACTGTGTGTGTGTGTGTTTGTTTGTGTGTATGTGTTTGGGAGTAATTTCTTTTCGGATACACATATAAACAGATTAAAGCTGAATTTGAACTGCAATCGAGAGGGACAATTGTTAGTGATATGCCTGCACTATGTGCGGGAGAGAGGAGGGAGCGTTAGTCATAACTTTTTAGTAGTGGTTGCTTACCCAGCGATAAGAGCATCGCATTAGAGAATGCCTAGTATATGTATAAGGCAGATCTAGCAACTTAAATTTGAAGCTAAAAGGTGCTCGCTTTGGCGTATTGTGTTTATTTATTTATTTATGTAAATATTATATTTCTCTATTTGCCGATACAATAAAAACAAAGTCACGTTCTCATTAATGTCACATTTGTATTGGTTCGATGTATTGGGCACGATGTGTTAATTACATATGACGTTCTTTATTTAATTATACATTTAATACAAAAATTAGTGACATTTTTACGCTAGCTCCACATGTATGCCAAAAGTATTATCGTCTCCGGCTATAGCTCATGTCTATTTTCCACGTTCCGTACCACTTGGCTTGGTTCATTTACGAAAACGGCATTTGTAATACTAAAGCTTTCTGCGAATGATATTGTCTGATTTTACAATGATTCAGTCTGTTTGATTTTACCGGCGAAATTGAAAGCTGTTCACTAAAGTTCGCTTTAACTACGGTAAATATTTGCACTGCATTTCATTTGAGCTCTGACTTATGCAGACATTGAAACTCGCGACAAGATATCAATTGATGCAAATTAAACTCAATCATAACAACGATCGCATGCCCAACTGGGTTTCATTGCATTAATGTTGCAAATGTTCCTTATGCAACAAATATATAACATAGAAACTATCGTTACAAAATGCCAGCACTAAGTCTCTGTCAACAAACATCGAACAGCTGATTGTGGCGACGGAACCAAAGGAAAGAAGCATAGCAAAAACAACATAAAACAGATGACACACACACTCACACGCGCGCGCACACACACATGTATTGAAAACCGTTTATCTTATCAGCAGTCGATGGCGGTGCTCTGGCCTACGCTGTTTGTTCGAATATTGAATTGAGCTTGCTTTTAATGGATTTTCATTAATGCACTTGTTTTGCAGGCCACCAAAAACAGACGCTCCGCCACACATCCGCACAGATGAGACATCCGAATAGTGCAAATGATAACAATCATATGCAGCAGCAGCAGACGCAGCAACGACAAATTAAAACAATAGTAGCAACACAACAGTTAAACAACTGCAAGCAACAACAGCTTTTTTAGCTCGAGCTCGCTTAAACAGCAGCAGCAGCACGCAAATCAGCATGGCTAGGAATCATTGTCTCACATTAGACCTAGCATTGCTGGGGCTCTGTTTGATATGTCATCAAGCGGTCGTTGATGCTCATGTGCTGGTATACAAGCGCACCACCACACAGGCAAGTATATCCGACAACATTGCTGCCTAATTTACTAATAACAACTTTGTTTCCGCGCAGCTGATTGAGGAGTTCAACGATTTGCCAGCCAGTTTCGGACCCTCTATTATTGGTAATAATCTTCGGGTATTTGTGGTGCCACACGATCCCAACAATCCATTTGGTTGCAATACATTGAAATATCCCCCACGCACTGGCTATCCCCCCGGCGCCAAGTTTGTAGCGATCGTCTCGCGGTAAGCATGCTTAAAGTCGTAGACAATGAAAGTGAAATATGAAGATATTTTTTTATGCTTACGCAGCGGTGGTGAATGCACATTTGAACGCAAGGTGCGCGTAGCTCAAAATGCAACGTATTACGCTGTAATCATCTACAACAATGAAAGCGATGAACTAGGTATGGCAAGTTATTTAAATAGCACTTACGATTCTCTTTTAGCTCAAGGCTGTGACTCACACGCAGATCTCAGATGTCAAGTAATGAACTAGCGAGCTATCTGTTCCTGTTTGTAATTTAATATTATCAGTCTGTACCAATTAGTAAAATTAGAGTAAATACGTGAAATACGTAGGTCAGATAATTCACTAAATATTTATATTTGCAAACTTGTGTGTATCAGACATCTTTATCTGGTGAGATGGCATAGACAAATTTACGTTAAATGAATACTAAAAACTAGACAATCAACAAGTCAAGCGAGTTACTTGAGGACAAATGTTAAACTTAATTCAACAATCTCTATTTGAATGTTTATCTAATTTTAGAACAAATGTCCGCCAATAATGGGACAGGCATAACAATACCCTCCGTGTTTGTGGGCATTACGACCGGCAAAACATTATTATCTTTCTTTACGTCAGATGTAGTGCTGATTATCAACGATGAGCTGCCCTTCAATATCAACACACAGCTGATATTGCCATTTTCCATACTGATTGCATTATGTTTCCTTATTTTGGTATGTCATTAACTGAAAGTTAAGTGAGTCTTTGTTGATTCTCATGTGATATTTTCTTTATCTAGATTGTTTACATGATATACAAGTGCATACGGGAGCAGCGCCGTTTGCGTCGTTATAGGCTGCCCAAGAGCATGCTCAAAAAGATACCAGTGCTCCGATATACAAAGAATAATACCACCATTAAATACGAGACCTGCGTCATTTGTCTCGAAGACTTTGTCGAGGATGACAAGCTACGCGTGCTGCCCTGTTCGCATCGTAAGTGACTGCCACCAACAGAAGCCGATTGCCATATGCAAATTTATAATTATTTTTATATTGTTACAGCTTATCACAGCCACTGTATTGACCCTTGGCTAACTGAAAATCGTCGCGTCTGTCCAATATGTAAACGGAAGGTTTTTACGAAGGGCGAAGCTCGTGCCAGTCGGAATCGACAGCCTTCCTTAGATAGCGTCACCGATACTGATGACGACACCACTCCGTTGTTGCAACAGCAGCCGCAGGCTGCCTCTGCTGCAGGTTCTGCGGCTAGTGGCAGTAACAGCGTCAGCATCAATTCTGCATCATCTGCAGAAGGCACCACAAGACATGGCACATTTAGACGTGGAGATACAGCACGCACTCTTAACGCAGCACAGGAATATCAAAGCTCTGACGACGAAAACGGTACGTATCTACTAGTTTTGTGGTTGCATTAAAAGCTGAAAAACTAAAAGCTTAAATTTAAATACTCTACTAGTTGCAAGCTAAGTTAAAAAGCGTAAATTCATATTTTGGTATTCTGTGTGCATCGGAGATATGGAATTTAACATATTTGTTATACAAGAATCTCATTGTTTAATTGTTATTGTTAAGGCTTATTATTTAAATTTGAATATTACAATTAAATAACATGCTCTTATATGCGTCTTACATTGGTGAATGCCAAACACAGCGCTACTGGATTCCACCCTTCCTCAGGCGAGCGCATCGTCATCGTTCCAACGCCGCGTCAATCCGTTCGATCGGGCAATAAATTTGCCAGCTCATTTGGCAAACCAGCTGAATCAGCCAAGGCCCTCCCTTTGGTCGCGTATTAGCTTCAGGTAAGTTTATTTGCAGTTTGCAATCAATTGAATATATATATAAATATCATTTTACATTGTTCATAGCTCTCTGTTTCGCCGTGAGCCCACAAGCATTAGCGTTGCAGCGCCGCCTTATCTTGATCACGTTGAGTCCGGTGCAAGTGATGTGGCTATTCGCGGTACAACAGAAGCGGCACAGATTACTGTTATCTCTAATCCTACATCGAACAACATACTAAATCCGAATTTAAGCGGCTCTTTCAAAGATGATGACGATATGCCACCGCATCGTTCAATTTACGAACCTATCGCAATCAGTGCGCCCACAACAGAGCAGGTTATATCTTCAGGTGCGGCTGCAGTTACTGACTCGGCGTTTCTACAGACGCCCACACAGGGCGGTATAGGAGTTGCCGCGCTACCCCACAGCGGTGAAGATCGCCAATTTCTAATATGAGTTGAGACGAATGAGAAAGTATAGTAATTTTCTAGGACATAGGTCACACCAAGCAAGCAGAACGACGAAACAGACATCCTATTAGTGGGAGTAGTAAAGTAGAAGTCGCTTGCGAGCGGCGAAGCTGCGGCTGCCAGCTGCTTTGTTTTAAACAATTAACAAATGTTTACCCTTAATACACATACTATGTAATTGTATTTGTAATCATCATTGTCATGAATCATAGATCATGGATGATTATGTTTTGCATCCCAGAGCATATTACATTCACACACACAAAAACACACAACAAACAAACATTAATATGCGTATACAAATTGTGATTTATTTTATATACCTTATATATTATTAACATTATTGGCTTGTATAACTAAAGTCGAAGCGAAAATGAAAAGAGAAAATACCATTTATCTTCGTATAAGATTGAAATTGTTTGCCTGATTCAGATTACATAATTAATTTTTGTTTGTTTTTAACCACTGAACACTCCAAGAAAAATTAAGTAAAAAAAGAAGAAAATTAATCAAACATGTGTAATTAAACCTATTGATAGCCACTAATATTAATGTGCACATGAAAGCTGTTTTCAGGCCAGGAACTCGAAGTTTTCATAAATAAGAAGCAATTCATTCATTGATTTTGTATGATGTTAATGTATATTTAACTAATTTTAAGTTTTGCTTTGTAATATATATTCAAATTCTCCCATTCGATTTTTTATTAAAAAAAGGCCATACGAATAATAAGAAAATCACATGTTAAAACCTATGTAATTTGTAGAGATGAAAATTTCAAAATCATAAGCTTTAAGGTAAGTGCTAGTTTGTGATTATTTTCTTAAAAAAATAAAATATAAAAGAAAACTGTTCACAACTATAACTATGAATATTGTAAAACGGAATCAATTAAACATAAAGACATTATAGCATATGTGTTTCACTGTGTAATCTAAAGTTAATTTACAATAAACAAAACGTAATTGATGTAAACCAAATGCCTAAATGGGGCTAGTTTGTGGATCTCTTTATTAGTTTATAGGACAAATATTACTGGCAAATGAAAATTAGGGATACTATATTGGGGACATTGAAATTATATCCTGCCCAACACAACAAACTGAAGGATCGCATTCGTAATTGAAACATTAAAATATTTACAGTATTCTTTTTATTCATATATTATTTAAACATAAATTTATTTATTTCTAATCGCTGCCTAAAAGTATGCAGCACTCAACGTATACAGGCAAAATCTGACTGCTATATACTTCGCTGTTAAACAAATTTCTTTGTTTAGGTAGGACTTACATATGCTGCAATAGCGAGGATCTGTGGAAAACGCCTATACAACTTCAATAATCAACAGTGTGTGGAATTTAAGGCCCAAACTTCTATTTAAGTTTGCTTATTTTATTAGATTAAATTACGTTTATTTTTAAGAAACTTAATGCAAATAACAGAAAGTTTTTTTCAACTAGGTTTTTACATAAGCAGCCATACGCCCATTAAAAATGCTGAAAACTAGGGACTGCAGCAGATATTATTTATTTATTGTTATACATTTCTCCTCTGTGAAATACGACAGCTGTTTTAGTTGCTCTTTATTTCTCTATATTAATATGATTGCTGGTGTAAGTGTATTTAATAGGCTTGTGAGACATTCTGTTCAATTATAAAGGCCAAGTAAATAATTGAGCGAAATATGGCGGGCAAGGGCTGTAGAATATAATTTAAAACAATAAAAGTACAAAAAATAGTTATTAATTGGTTTTGTACAAATACAAATGTTTTTAATGTATACGGTAACTATAAACAGATCTCATATACATATAGTATTTAGATATACATATTTATTTATAGTATTGAGTAATGCACAGAATCGTGTCAGCATTGCAGTTATGGGACTAAACCGTTAGCAGAGCTTTTAAATCGAATTTCGCTAAGTGTATAAATTTATGTTTTATTTATGTGTGTATGAATGTATAGATGTGTGCGATATAGTTTTCCACCTTGTTTGTACAATTCGTATGCAATTATTTATGCGTATACACATATATATAAATACATATATTTGTATAGATATATATGAAAATGTATATGTGATTCGTTAATGTGATGCGTGTTTTGTCTTGACACTAATTCAATTTTAAACTATTACGTTTTGTGTATTTATAAGTTATATACAAAATATCTAGTTTTAGCCTAATACTATTAACATTAAGAAACTACTAGTCGAACATGGAGTCGTCGCCGTCTCACTTTACCACCAGCGACTGTTTGAGATACCGCACAAGGCCTGCGCCTATATCCTGCACATCCGGCCATTGGCGTATCACAAAGATTATAAAGCAAATCGTTAGAAATGTGGTCAGCACGCGAAGCCTATAAATACAAATCAATTCATAAATTAGTAAATAAGTATCATAATTTATATATGGCGTGTACTTGCCTCGTTTTGAGAAAGGGCATTATGATGCCAGCTGCGGTGGCCACCAACAGCAGCACCACTTGCAATATCGTTAATACCACATTGATGAGTTTCACAACCAGGGCGCGAGCATTCGAATTGTCAATGCCCTCGACGGTGACATATTGCTGCTGAGACATATGCTCCATTTTCGATATCTATTGGCAATAGATTACATTTTATTGCTTAACATTTTGTAGCATTGAGGCCACAGCCAAGTGTGAACTTACTCTTGTTTGACAATTCTCGAGCACTTCATTGACATCACGTAGTCTTTCATCGCTTTGGTATTGTACTTTCTCCTCCATGTCAGCAATGGTTTGTTTCAGATTCTCGATTTCGTTCTGCAAAAGGAGGCAAAAAACGATATTAGTGAAAGCATTGAGAATTGAATCGCTGAAGCTAACCTGATGCAATTCCGTCAAGTCATTGATTTGCTCCTCCAAGCCTTCGGCACGAAAGCGTTCGCCTTCGAGAGTGGCGGTCAAATTGTTAAACTCCTTTTGGCTAGTCTAAAATTTAGGAGATTTGATAATTGATATTAACAAAAGTATGTTTATATATATTTAAAAACCAACCTCAAGACGTTCGATTCGCTCTTTAAGTTTCTCAGTCTCCGCTTTCCGCTCGGACAGCTCAGTGAGAAGGGACTTGAGCACGATGTGGTACTGGCTGGCGCCCGACTGACTCTTGCCAGATCTGCAGTAACGAGAAGATTTACGTGGTACTCTATGTAGATTCATCTGGCTACACTCTTTGCACTTACCCCGCTGGTATGCTTTCGCTGGTGACGCTGCTGCACTCACTGCCATTGTCGCTGTTGAATTTTCCGGTGCCGCTGCCAGTGCCCGCGTTATTGTTGTTCATGTTGTTGCCACCACCTGAGCCTGTGGAGGTGCCAGCGCCGGGTTGATGGAGCAATCGCTCATTGGCCGCTGCCAAGGCCTCCGCATTTGCCGACTGAATGCCTTGAAGCTCGGCATCGCCAATCTGATTTATATTGTCCGCACTGCCGAATTTGTTCTTGATGAGATGCGCAAATTCGCGCGGCTTCGACATCACCGAGCCGGAGAAGCCCGTGATGCCGTCACGTATATTGCCGCCAACATTGCGCAGTCCCTGGCCGACGTCGCGGAGCACCTCGCGCGGCTGCCGGTGTTGGCTCTTTGCTTGGTATTGATGATTCTGCAGATCCTTGGCTCGCTTGGTATAATTGTCCAGTTTCTTTTGCAACTGCGATATGCTGTGTGCGCTCTTCTGATTCTTCTTCTCGAACACTGCCTGCAATCGAACAAAGTTTTAGTAATGCGCAACAAATATGGAATTTATTTCTTGATTTTTACCTTGATGCGTTGCAGTTGCTGTTTATCGGCGCTGGCTGCGAGTTTCAGATACTCGTTTACATTATCTATGAGGGAAAAAATATACAAATTTAATATTATTCCCAATAAGTATGCTATGAAAGCTGATCGCCCAGTGTGCTGTACTCACCATCCCGGGCTGTTTGCTCCTGTCTGATGGATTCCTTGGTGCACTGTATTTTAGTATTGAGGCGATCGATGGCCTGCACACTGGAGCTGCGCTCATGGGTGCGTCGATGGTGCAGCTTCTTGCTGCCATCGAATTCATCCGATGCCATTGACGCATAGAAATCCTCATTGCCGGACAAGCGAGAGTCCTCTAGACCGCTGCCAGTGCCGGCACTGCCGCCGCCACCGCCTCCGCCGAGACCGAGGCCGACGCCAAAATCTGTCATATCGGCTCCGATGCCGGTACCCACAATGCCACTGTAGGCCAGGAGACCGCCTTGATCGGAACCATGCGTGCGTCGTTGGCGCTCACGGCTGCGTCGCCGGTGCGTGGGGCTGTGGCTGCGAAAACCTCGCACTGCCACGCCCCCGCTGCTACCCAGGCTGCCGGTCACCGTGTTGCCGCCGCTATAGACAGCCGCCTGTGCAGCTGCCACTGTGCTGGACGAGGCCGACGAATTACTGTTGGCTGCCGTCGACGTGGCCGGCGTACCCAACGCTCCTCCTCCTCCTGCTGATGCGGCTGCTGCTGATGTCGTCGTCGCTGTTGCAAGTGCAACCGTTGTTGCTGTGCCCGATGTTCCCGACGACGCTGCTGTCGCTGAGTCGCTGGTGCGCTCCCTGGACACTGTCGAGTTGTTGCGCATAGAAAGTATGTACGGTACGTTTATGTAGTTTAAGGCTTTGGCTCGATTCAAACTTCAATTGTCAAATGGATGAAGGCGAGGCACAGGTGCAGTCGCAGCAAACGATAACATCAAGCACAATGATAAAGCAATAACAAAAACCAAGTCTCAAAATACCACAAAGAAAAAAGTTCAATTTGCTGCTGTTGTTGTTGCTGTTGTTGTTGTTATTGTTGTTGCGGCTGCGCTTGTAAGCGTGTGTGTGCATATGTGTATGTTAATGACAGCCTTATAGACAGCTGTGCGTCAAAAGAGACAGTGAGAGAAAGCATGAGAGACAGAGAGAGAGAGAGAGAGAGAAGAGAGAAAGACGAACAGTTAAAAGGCAGCAGCAGAAAGTGTTAGCGATTTAATAGCGTTTAAAATCGCGTCTGCGTTGCTGTGAATAGAAGAATGTGGAAAATGCAAGAAATGTGTGAGTGTATGTATATGTATGTATGCATGTATATATGTATGTATAAATGAGTACGTGTATGTATGTGTATGTTGGCATAGATGTACTGCAGTTATGTGAGGACTAATAGAAAACGTTATGCACTGGCAAATACCCTAGCAAATTTAGATTTAACAAAATGAAAATTATTGTTTTTTTTATACTTTTTAATTTATATATATAAATATGTATATTTGATCTCAGATTAAACAGCGCTTGTGCTTTACTATAGTTTCTATTATTTTTCACATAACTGGAAGAGATATGGGTATGAGTCTATGAGACTATGAGTTTAAGTGTGAGATAGATAGAGAGTGCAGCTAGAAATATTTTTGCTATTTTTATACCTTTTTGTCTATGTATATATATGTGTGTCTACGTATGTATGTGTAGAAGTGCGGTCAACGGTTACAAAGCTGTTTAAAGACACAAAAGAAATAAAAGAGAAACGAGAACAAAAGGATAATCAACACACACAAGTTAAATGCAATACAAAGAACGATAAGCAAGAACACAAAAGTCACATATAATAAATACGTTTTCAGCAGCAATAATCAAAATAAGCAAATACATACTCATATGTATATAGTATAAACACACAAACAGAGGGCAAATGAAACGCTTAAAAGCACACAACACATATTTGCACTCGTGAGCCCTTAAGCCATTTGTTTGGCCACAAAATCTCTCTAAAGCACTACAAAACAACAAATGGACAAATATGGCAAACAAATTTGCGTATGATTCAGAGCAGCTTAAACAGTCTTCATGTCATACTGCAGGCCAGTGCAACAAAACTAAATGTAGCTAAATAATCTTCTTGGAATGAATATTTAAAAGGAAATTCTTATTTGACGTCACACACTTATAGGGTAGCTAGCATAAAAGGGTTCTTGTGATATATTCAAGACTTCTGTTGGAGCATATTCTAAGATTCCTTTGATGTTTGCAAATATGCATAAGGAATTGCCTTTAAAGTTAAGTTGAATGATTTTCTTCACAATATGATAAAGTATTTTACAAATGATCTGAAACTAAGCTACTTCTAATGGATGAAATTATGTATCAAATCTTGAAAGATATAATGGGAGAAGTATAGAATATAAGTCTGAAATCATTCCATAAATAAAAGATTAAAAATACTAATTCCTAATTCCGTTAAGAAATTTTAAGAAATGCTTTTGATAATTTGTAAATATTGAATAATATTCATAACATATCAAGAATATGAACAGGTTCTAGAGCACCATATATAAAACAAGCTTCTACAACTATTTTATATTTCTTAGCTAAATTTAATTGATATAATGTGAACTTCATCTAAAAAAAATTCTAACTATGGAATAATTTTGAATTGAATTAAGCTTCGTTAATCTTTTAAGGTTTATTGGCTTCTGCATGGCGACAAATCCTCTCGACATAATTATCAGCAGCGGAAGCGCTAAGTGAATAAGCTGCAGAGATTGGCTATCATTCCAAGCAGCATGGCATCCAAAGTGAGCCAAAGCATGCTGATAACACAGTTGATGAGCGTGTCGCATTAAACCAATTATGGTATGGGCCAAGTGATTAAGCTATTAAGTCTAGAACATGTCTAACAGGAGTGAGCTTTTGGTGTTTGCTTATGGCCAAAGCTTATGGTATAATATAATTACAATTAGATTTACTTTGCTCGTTGCTTCTGGTCGCTGAGGGCGAACGACTGGCCCGCAAATTGGAACTGGAACCGCGAGACGAGCGCAACGGCTGCAATGGCTGCAGCATTAAATGATCCCGGCACGTGATCTGATCTGATCGGCTCACTGGTGGCAACGAATCCATATTTGCATGTTGCTTGGCAAAGATCTCAGCAAGTTGCCTTCAATGGCCTGCGAATACACGAACAGAAAATAAGACGATTATTATTATTATTTTTAAATATTGTCATTGAGAGATTGCGCCCAATGCTAGAGCAAGCAAACAATCGCGAGGCGAGTCCAAAGTCAAAAGGTGAATCAACTTCAGCCGCTGATAATCCCACAATCAGAATCGCTTAAATCTGGACCAAATGCTCGCCCAGTTGCCAATTTCGCATACCAGAGCATTTCGTAATATTTCATAGTGAAATAATTCAACAAATTTTCAAATTCTTCACATATTTGGGATGTGTTCTCTGTGCTCCGTGCCGGCAGATTGAAAACACATGCCACGGAAATAGCGAGGGTGGTTACAGAAGTTTATTGGAAGTTCATAAATCAATTCAATTATATTGAGAAAATGCAAACTTTTTGAAATTCAAAACGGGAAAAATTGATTTAAAAAATATGAAATTTGTTATAGACTTTGTTGTTAATTATTATTTTTATAAATTTTTCTTATTTGTTTAAAATTTAATTTTATACTTTTTGAATTCATCATTTAATCTTAGTTCGAGAATTATTTTTAAATAACCTACGAACTACTCACTAGTTTCCGTGAACTTGCCAGCTGCAACTGAAAGCAAAGCACAGTGGAGCCATTGCTGACTTTGTAGAAATTACATCAGCAGTTATTTCCATATCATTAAACCTTTTTGATTCACTGAATTAATTCTGTAACAGTTTCATTTATTCATTCAATCAATTCGATTCATTCTTCTTCTAATTCAACCCTGTTCGTGGTACAGCGAGACCTTTGTACTGTTTACATGTATAAAATATATAGCATAATATTAAATCATTTGTTTATACAGAGACCGAGTTAGGTGGCTCGATCAATACCAAATACCAAATACCAAATACCAATTGGCTGACGTACGACGCTTTGCGGTTGCTTGTCAGCTATAAATACAATCGATACTGGCGGCACACAGTGCAAGTGTACCCATGCACCTGATAAGGATTTGTATTAGGTCTCCCGCCCGACTATGACAACATATCGATATGTACTTGCTCTGAAGTCGAGACTCATTCAGATCGAGACGGGAATACACAACTCAAGTGCCGTGCATTGTATGCCGATGACAGCGCTGCGATGATGGCATACAAAGATAACAATTGTTTATAATTCACTATAAATATTTATATAGCAACGCTCCAGACATTTCCCTTTTCATTTCTTCTTGCTTTCCTGCCTCGATATAACACACAGTATATACATTCCGATGCATGTGCTACGGTTCTCAAAATCAAAAAGCGTCGTATATTTTATGGGCAGAGGAGGCAGACCCACTCCGCCTCCCACAAAAAGGGTGCTCAATTTTCAATTTTCATTTTAAATGAAGCTGAAAATGTGGTTTTTGCTAAGCTAGTGAACAACCTTTCGAGCCCCAAGGTTGAGCCATTCTAAATAATTTAAAATTTACTGCAACTGTTTGCAACAGAAGTGTGTTCCAAGCTCACAAACTATATTTACAGTTCCAAGCTAATGCAAGGCAAACTAATCTATTCAAATATTTAACTGCACGAGTAACGTTTAATTAGTCTAAATATTGTATTTATTCCCTCGCCTTGTTATTAGAGTTCATCAGTTCGAGACCCCTCCCCAGCAGACTTGCACGATAACTAACAAAGGACATTATTTATTGTCAATTATAAAGTGATAAATTATTATAATCCTTCTTGAGTAATTATTATTTTATAGGCTGATACGCGCGACTGCGTTGTATGCGTGATTAAAATCGGTTCGGTTTTATCTTTATTGTTATGTTATTACGAACCAAATTTTGTGGCTTCTGAGAAAGTGAGATTTTTTCAAGACGCCTGACAAATCATATATTGCCATGACTTTTACAATTGAAAACACTATAATCGTATAAACTCGGGATATAAAAACTAGATTTGTTAGCGAAAGAAAGTATCCATCTTCATCCGTATCTACATATATATAACTGATGCTTAATCTCTTGGAAAGAGTTTTCACATTGCTTCAATGGCTTCTGGCTTTATTTTTCCATTTTCCTAAAGCTCTTTGACTTAACACAAATTTCTTCGGCTGCGCTTTCAACCCAAATGCTCATCTGCACTTCACTGCGTTCCAGCTGCAGGAGAAACTCTCTCTCCGTCTGCCTTCCGGCCTATTAAGCCAACTCTCTCGGTTACCACATTTTATCATGGTTATTTTTTTCATTTTGTTGTTGTTGTTGTGTGATCCCCTCACTTCACCTGTGGTTGCTTCAAAATGATAATCATCGCATTTTGTAACATTTTTTATATTATTTTTTTATGCTTTGCTGTTTTGTTGTTTACACCTCTCACCCCAGTTGCTTTCTTCGTAGTCGCGCTGCTTAAACAAGAAATAAACACCACGAATTGGAAATATCCTTACGGAACCAGCTTAAATTATTTCTATAGGAATATAATAAAGCTGCTGCACAGTTGCTGATAATATTACAATAAGCCTTCTGACAAAGAAGTGTCAATAACGAGAGACGCATATTGAAATAATTTATAAACAGAAACAAAAGCAAGAACAAGAAACGTGTTAAATTGTGTTTAGGGTTATTGCACTTTGAGACGACGCCGCCGCCACGCGCGCTGAGGCCACAGATAGGGTCTGCTGAGGCGTATTATCACGGGCCAATTAGACTCAGCCGCATGATGAGCAGTGACTCGTCAGCGTTTCGTAGAGCGCTGCAAATCGATTCAGTTATCAATCAAAAGCAACGACAACTTCCGCATGACTAGCAGGAAAATTCCCATTTATCTAAGAACTAGCTAGAGATGATAATTGTCTAAGTACACATAATGTGTGTGCATGTGAGACTGTTGATTTGCATTTATTAGATATAGTTATGCGCGAGAGCGTCACAGCTATTTGCTAATGAGCATCATCGTCTTGGGTAGCTTGTTGGCCAACCGAGACTTGTTGCCCACATCAGGTTTGAAGTCTATAAATGTGTAGTAGGTACAGTCCGTACTATATACGTATGCGTACTCTCAACTGACTGCGCCCCCACCCCGCACCCCCCATTGCTGCGCCCGCAACAACTATTTGTGAAGGTCACGGCGCGGCTGGCGTCGCTGCGACTATGGCTGGTTTATAAATATATAAAGAACCGCAGTTGATTCTAAGTAATACATAAAAGATCTAACATTAGAATTACAATGTGATAATGCGCCACAGACATCAGCGACATCGCCAGTCTTATGGCCTGACCTTAGGGGTTACTTTCTAAAGCCCCAAGGATGCCCATTTTAGTGTTCTTGAACAATCAACCGTTTTATATCTGTGCGATAAGTTGGCTTCCTAGATAAGCTCTGTAGTGAAATTCAGTTTGGCGTTTGCCGCTAGAAAGCAGTCAAGTTGCGCCTAATTACTTTTATCATCAGTGTGGTTTCATGCTTGGCAACACGAGTTGCGAGACTTCAGCTGACTAACGAAGTTTTCTTTTATATAATTCGATTAGGCACGTCATGTTGATTATATCAAATGCTCAGCATTAATTCAAGCACTTTGCTTATGTAAAACATAATCACAACTCGCATCGCTGCTGGCCTACAAAACAAAAACCAAATAAGTCAAAAGTTAGCTAGGTCAGTCCTAAAGTCAACCATTGAACTTGGCTGGCACGTAGCGGCGCTGCTTGGCCAGCAGATTTGCCCAAGAGACTTAAATACATAACGCGATGCTGTTTATGCAAAAATCACTATTTTTGTTGTCGGCGTTACCTCAACTTGTAGTATTAAATTACAGTAAGAGAGGTTTATTGCTGCAGTCGTTTAAAACGACAACAAATGCAACCTTAAAGCGACAGGGAAGTAACAAAAAGACTTGAGCGCAAAAAAGTGGGACAAAACAGAAAGAGAGAAAGATGGAGAGAGAGAGAGACAGCGAAAAAAGAGAGATAGTTATGGAGATAGAGAGGGGAGAGAAAGAATGAAAGGATAATAGAGTGCGAGGAGAGTGAGAGTGTGAGAGAGAATGACAGGGAGAGACAGAGAGAGAGAGAGAGAAAGAGAGAGAGAGAGAGAGAGAGAGAGAGAGGGAAAGATTAAAGTAAAAGCTTCTCTCCTTTTTGTATAGATTATAGATATGTATAAAGATCTATTTGATATATAGATTTGTTGCCAAATATTCTTTTATTTGAAATACTCGCTCCATTCCACTATATAATACTCAATATTATATAGACTATATAATACTCATTCACAGTTCGAAAACAACTTAAATATTGATCGCTTCATAATGAAAATAATAACAAAAAACATGATTAAAATCAATATTAATAATAGTAAATAGTGGGCAGTAATAGAGTTCTGTTGGTGCTCTTTAATCCAGTAACTGATTTTAATGAATTCGAATTGTTTCGGTTTTATCCATTAGTCCAGCACATCATGACAATTCAAATTTGAAAATAGATCTAATTATACGGTATTTTGAAGTGAGCTATTTGTATAGCTTACGGGTGTGAACCGTATACACATATGATTCACTTGGCGGGGGCACTACACAAGCAAATGTCGCAATACTTTGTTGTTATTGATTCAGATAAGAACTTGAAGCTGTCGCAAGTGGGAAAATGAAACGGTGTCAACTTTTTTTAGCACCTTTGTTATCGTGTCTAAATGAAATGTTTACCTTTACTTTTATTTTAGGTATGCAATATTCGGCTTGCATTTTGCTGATGAGCTTGCAATTGGTTTTTAATTACAACTATTCTTATCTATCGGGCGAGTCGAATAATTAGGTTTGAGGACTGACAAGATATATCATTTGTTTTTGTTTTTTCGCCAATCAGGAATTTTGTTATCTGCACAGTGGCTGAATTCAATTAAAATGCGGCACAATTTTAACAGAATGTTAAATAAGTGTTAGCTGATATGAAAACCTTAATATTAATTATATACTTAAGATAACTTATTCAAAGTCTGAAATTACGTAGGCTGCATGAATCAGCATCATAAAGAAAATTTATGAAGCTAAATTGTCTGGGAGATAAGTGGATTCCGTGATTAGTCTCTGATTTTTAAATGGAAGAAAAACAATAAACAAATGAAACTGCGATGAATTTGCGTTTTCCGAACAAGTCATTAGCGGCAACAACCTCTCCGCTGTGACAGGTAAAAAACAGGTAGTTTGAGCGCTCAAATGCAGAAAACTTGACAAACGGAAATAAACTAACGATCAGCATCATAAAATATTTTCCAGCTTGGGCTTTAGGTAAAGCGTGACAAACAGATAAGATAGATATGGCATAGATACAGTTTGTTGATCCGTTGGTAAAATATGGATAACTACGTTCAAGGACTATATATTCTGCAAATATCATATACAAATTTATTTACTTAGATACATATATTAGTAAAATATTAAACTGTTTACCCAACAGATATATACAAATATGTTAGAAGGAAGGGCATAGATTGATCAAACAAATTGTGAATACTGAAATAGTTTTTACAAAACTTAAATTCAAGTCTAATAACAATACTTGTATTCCTTACTTTAACAATTTCCTGGTAAAAATTAGAGGTGTTAAAATTATTTATGGATCTTCAGACAGACATACATATGTATATATGAATATATATCGACCAACACCTGGACAACACCTGACCGGATTGATTATTTGAGTTTCTTATCTGCTAACTCGTGAACACCTGGACACCATAATCAGGTGCAGCTGAGTAAGGGAACTACCCTTAGGCACAAATACCTCAATGATTACCCAATTATTTGGGCGCATGTGAATCTGGAACTGATTACACACCCACTGTCCATTCCATACGCTTTGATAATAGGTTTTAATCATCGGAATGGGCTGCATGACGAATTTGTTGATCTGAGTGCGACGTGATATCGTACTTTGGGTGTTTCATTATGATTCAGAGTCCCGAGCCCCTTATATGGACTCTGATTTTTGTTGATTTTGTTTTGTTGTTAAAATAATACACAAATAACTTGAAAAACACTTCCTGTAAATAGCTGGAATGCACTCAGCAGGAACAATTGTCGAGATGTCTCGCAAGCATTTGGGGTCCCCTTTCATTGTTTCTATTATCTAGAAAATTGCATTAAGTAATGCTCGCCCACGCTATCTTGGCTGGGACCACGATGTCTGACCGCCCAGACAATTATTTCAACAAAGGCGGAACTAAGGGGTATCCATCCGCCTTTGCATATTTTATGACATATTCTGCCATATACAGACCACACACACATATATGGTGTATGCATTGTTAATCAACGGAGAAAAGCTAACAATGAAACTTTTACCAGGGGGCAGCCCGTAATTGAGCCCAGGTCAATTTACTTGAAATATATGCAATTTGAGTTTATTACGAAAATCAATAAACTATATTGAGCATATCTTTTTTCACAATACTCTTCAGCCTCCCACAAAAGATATTACTTTCATCAGAAGAATTTCTGTATCGCATTAATCCAGTTCCAGTTTAGGAATTGATCTCTTTTTCTTGTTAATATATGCAAAACTCTTTTTGTCATTTCGATCAGCCAAAAGATTTGTATTTTTATCTCAAATAGCGAACAAGACAAAGTAACTCAAAAGCAATATTGCTTTGTATTTTGGAAACCGAACCAGTCCAGCAATTATCTCTCTGACAGTTATCCAATACATGAGCTTTGCTGGCAGGCAACCGGTTCGCCCAGTTGGTCTATTAGCGCAATTGGTTTGCGCCACATTCTCGGCCGTTCTGTTGTTCTGCTGGATGATGCTGCAGTTTCTCAGCTTCTCTAGTTGGCCATTGGCTTATGGCCATTCGCTCGTATAACTGATGTCACGTTTTGAACGTTTATGAGTGGGGGCCATTGGCCACTGGTCAGACCTTTGGCCATGCGGGTGTTTTGCTAGTCATCTACTCTCGGCGATAAATCAGTGTCATAAGCTCGTTTAGGTACGTGCTCTCCTAAACCTTGACCTCAGCTCAGGTATAAAAGCTATATTATATACTACGTATATAAAAATACGTGAGTCTACAACTGCGTCCTCTGCTGTATGAGAAAAAACAGTTGGACGAGATACGAGCTGCAAACTGTGCGAACAACAACACCTACACAGACCCTAACTATATGAACTGAAGATCACAAATGGTCAAGCCCGTTGAGTGTAGACTTTAGTGTGGGCCTCAACCCAAATATGGTTAAAAACGAATTTAGATTCTATAATAGATACGATTTAGCTTGTTACATACATGAGTTCTCCGTCTGCACCGAATGTGAAAGTAAGCAAAGGAATAACAGACCCGTCTAGACGAACATCAAGTCAACACAAAGTTCTTTATTATTTAGTAGTTTATCTAAATAAATTTTATAAACAATCAAAGTCGTTTATAAACAGTGCTCTGCCCTCTGCCAGCTGCTTTCCTTAGCATGCAAATTCTCTCTTAGCTTTTAGCCCACCTTGACTATGGTAATTAGGCCCGATTCATTTGGCACGTGGCCTCCAATTGCCCATTACTTAGCGTTTATGGCTAATTGTTTCGAAAGCACGCCGAGCCGAATGTAAACATTTGCTGGCGATTTAAAGCAAGCCCAATGACAATTCGAGACGCCATTTATGCCCCACTTCAAAGTCAGACCCAAAATTGCGGGAACGTGAAGTCGATTCCATTTTTTGCTCGGGCTTATTGCAACAGCCAAAGAGCTGAACACAAACAATAAATTATCCAATTCTCAATGTTTCCAGACTAAGCAAATTATGCAGACAAATTGACAACGCCCTTAGCGGGCCGAGGATGAGCTGCATTGCATCATCATCAACTGTCGGATCATATAATTGACATTTGACAGGCGGGTCAATAACTTTTCGAAACACTTTCTGTGTCACGGCATTTGTCAGCTGAGACGATAAACAACAGCAACACCGAATTAAATTTCAAAGTGAACTTTAAGCTCAATTTTGGTCGAGGCTCGGCTTGTGTGGAAATATTTCTCAACGCGATGATTCACATTCGGTTGTCACATATGCAAATGGCGATCGAGCTAGAACAAGACTTAATTTATTTTTTCCCTAGACAACTTTTATTTGATGTTATTTATTTACTTTTAATTTGATATGTCATCGCTTTAGTGTGTTTAACGAAATGTTTTGCATACTTCTATACGCAGAACTTATTGAAAATGGGAATTTAGTGTAACAGACAGAAGGAGGCGTGGCAGACCTCATATAATGTATATATATTCTTAGAAATATTTCATTCTTTATGTATGAAGAACAGTATAGCGCAGTTGGGCACTCCCCACTAGAACACCCTCCCTTGTCTCACTTTTCGCTTCGTTTATATCTTCTCTAATTGAGTATGATTCACAAAGATTTCCTTTAAGGCTTATCAAAATCGACATAAATAGCAGATAATTTAATATATTCTAAGCAAATTCACTTTTTGATTAAATCCAAGCACAAACATTCACCATCACTTCCCGGAATTTGAATAATTATTTATCTTTCACGAGATGACTAACTAATACTTAAATATATATTGTCACGAATACAGAATTGAAACATAATTTTATTTGTGTATCCATTTCGAGCATATATTCATTGAGTTTTCTACGAATTTCCCCATTTCCCCATTTTCCCATGTGTCAGCTTAATCGTATGCAAAATGCAGACATATAGAAATTAAAAGGCGTATGCAAAGTACGAAGATCAACCTGCTGAACATTTTTACACCGAATGCTCGGCGAGTGACGCCGCTGTCTGTCACTGTCGCATGACCAAAATGCAAATATACATAAGCCAAACTAAATAACAAACAGAAAACAGAAAACGACAATTTCAGCTACTTTGATAACTTCGTGCTTGAAATACAAACAAACAAAAACCAAATACAGCGAAACCGGAAAATCAAAAATAACAACAAAGCAAAAATCGAGTATATATATTATATATATGTACATACGACATATATGGTTATTATGCTGTTCAGTTTGCTATAAAGAAACGTAAACAAAGCACATATCAATGCAAAATGCCACTTCAGACCTGCCTCCAACACACGAGGGAGGAGCGGAGGCCCTGAGACTGAAACGGGTTTGCGAACTTTGGACCCCAGCTGCGATGCTGATGAATTTGATGAATCATCTGCATAAACATCACTCATGTATCTCTGCTTGACTTCTCGACTGCCCTTTAATATTTGCAAATGTTGTAAATCAATAAAATGGACCATTTTATTTCAATTATTTTACTTTAAATTTGGGGATTTAGTTCAGTTATCAGACTTTTTAATTATATAAGTTTTTTTCTCTGACATTTGAAACAGTTTTAATATATGCCAGTGCGTATTTATATAAATAATTGATTGACAGACTGACAGAGCGCCGCCTTCAAGCAGTGTGCGCCGCCCCTTGGGCCATTGCGGATGGGTGAAAGTGAACGCAGTTGTGGTTGTTGTTTTTATATGATCGTTGCTATTGTCATTGTTGTTGTCATTGTTGTTGCTCGTGTATATTTTATACAATTTTTACAATTTTTTACAAATTTTGTGCAATTTGCTTCAGCAGCGGAAGTCGTTTAAGTTGAATGAGACTAGCGGCAACATAGTGTTGCTATTGTTATTGTTGCTGTTGTTGCTGTTACTTAAAAGGTCAAAGTCAGATTTGGTCATCCGAACGTCGTTTTCATAATTGACACTATTTCTCCTTGTTGCCGTGTGAGAATTTAGAGCGTTGATTACGAATGACTCACATAGAGAAGAGCAAGCCATATGTTCACAATACGATATATATATATAGATACACATATCGATACATATAGAAAACTATATGTGAGCAATTACCACACCTCTTTGAATTCAATTTGTGCCATTAAAACGTCTCAAGGGAAGCATTCATTATACAGCAGCTTATTACGATTGAGCGGCTCGCATGACCGAAGAAATGCCAAAAGAAATCAAAGCCGATAAGCCGATTGAACGAGGGTGACTTAACTCTTTATATTTAAGCATACATATGTATATTAATATATATGTACAACAATAGAGCAAATGCTCGAGTCAGGATTTATCGATTAATCATGCGAGAAAACTTTTTTTTTTTTTTTTTTTTTTTAAATTCATTTATTATTTACCGCTTGTTGTCTTTGACTCTTTAGCGGAGTTATCGCTTAAATTACCTTAGCTTAATTTTAGGCAGGTACGCCTGTATGTATTAATCTAGTATTTACATACTTTACATAAAACAAATATAACATAAACAAATATAGGGTTTAAATTCCACGACGATCGAGGGGATGCAGTCTCTTTAATCTTCTCCTGCTTCGGTTGTTGGCCAGAATAGATGCGAGCTGGTTTGGGTGCGCTTCTAGTCTGTCCGCGTATCTAGAGCTGTGTCGCCCAATGAGTTCTGCAATTGTTGGAATTTTTAAGTCTTTATGCAGCACTGAATTTCTGACAAACCAGCTCGCACCAGTAAGCCTTCGTAAAGCTTTGTTTTGCAGAGTTTGAATTATGTTGGTCGTGGTCCTCGCCGCCGAGCCCCATACTGGGATTCCATACAGGAATGTTGGCACTACTATGGCCTTGTAGATGGTGGTTTTGCTTTTGAGCGACAATTTACTTGAAGCTCTCAGCATCCAGTCAAGCTTCTTCAATTTTATCTTGACGCTAGTGGCCACTTTTCGAATATGGGCGTTGAAAGTTAAACGCCTGTCTAGCGTGACTCCCAGATAACAGGCTTTTGTGGCGCTAGGAATTGGGGATCCTAGTGTCACGTCTGGGCAGTTACCTCTTCTGGTGGCAAAGGTGGTGTGCACAGATTTCTGAGTGTTAATAGAGATGCACCATCTTTTGGCCCAGGAACCAAAAGACTGCAGGTATGTTTGCAGCGAGGCAGAGGCTTCTTGCGCCGAAGTATCTCGCGACAGAATGGCAGTGTCATCTGCATGCGAGAAAACTAATTATATATTTAGTCAACCTATTTTGAGAAATCTCTATTTTGCCTAAGCAAAAACCATAAAACTGCCCTCGCTTAAAGCTATTTTGCCAAACAATTTCACATGAGAAGTAATCAAAAAAGAAACATTTAAAAATTAGTTGCAATTGCAAATGACAAAATATATAAATACAAAAACAATATAAATTTCTTATATTTTTTATATGTACTGTATATATTCAATAATAATTCATAAAATATAATAATTAATTGAAATTACAATAGAAATATCTTAATTAAGTTTAAGTACGAATATGTTTAGTTTTAGCTAAAATTTAGCTTTAAATCATCTGCTAAACTCTCTCTCTCTCTTGACTCTAATATCTGTTAATGATATATCTTAATATATTTTCGTTGCAGCAATTAGCCAATAATGAAAGTGGTTAACTAAATGAATCTAAATTATATTCATTACGGGCTCCCAGCAAGGGACCCGCATATTACAACAATTTTAGTTCGATTTCTCTAGATATATTAAGATTGATTATGTTGGGAAAGCTGAATTTATTTGTTTATCGATAGAAATAATAGCAAAAAATATATTTATGAATGTACATAGGTATAAACCATAAAGTTCAAGGAGTCTGTTGGGGCATGAACTGTATACATATATGTACATAAATATGTACCGTTCGCTATATACATAAGCCATATCGTATCATCATGCTATGTGCAATATAATCAGAGCATTAAAGCCAAACAAAGCACCAAATATCACGCAAATATTTGCATATCTAATTAACTTAATTTAATATGTGCTTTTCTCTCTCTGTCCCTCTGTCCCTCTCTCTCTCACTCTCTCTCTCTCTTTTACATTGGCTAAAAATTAAAAAAGCAAAGACTTTGTTCTTGAACTTTTCGAACTTCGGAATTGTGTGTTTTTTGTCGTTGGCCTTTGAAATTTGTATTTGTGTTTTGTTTGCTTGTTTGTTTTGTTGTTATTGTTTGATGCTGCTTTTAGTTGTGTTGTTGTTTGTGTTTTTAGTTTTCAGTTTTTATTGCGCACACATTGGCCATGTTTACCGCAGCGTTGTTGGGCGTGTGCCCAACCGGCAGCAGACCGAGCGAAGGGCCAATCGTACACCTGCTGCCGCAACTCCTGAAATTCAACAACAACAGCAACGAAACATGCGACTTGGCAACTGGGCAACGGCGCGCCCAAAAATAATTTGCCTTTTTTCATGTAGTATTTTTATGTTTTGTTTTTATTGAAATATTTTTTATTATTCTTTTTATTACATACATTTTTACATGTGGGCATATTGTGTTATGCTTTAATTACTTTTTATATTATAATAATAATAATAATTAATAATATTTATTGACATACTTTAGTACATGGCATCTGCTAGTCGAGCATATTTAGTCAGCAATTTAAGCATAATCTATGTTATTTTTCCTTTTATAAATTTGTTACTAAGCTGAATCCACGTGCATTTCTTTCATGTACCGAGCGATAGATAAGCTCTATAGATTAGATTTGTTCGGGAAAAGTATATAGGTACATATATAAATACAGATATGTGTATATATATATAGAAGCTCTAAATATGGTCAATGGCCAGGCAATAAATTCCAGCGAAGTTGTTGAGACTCTTGTCTCAAGTTCTTTTATAATAATCGTTAAAAATAATATAATATTATTATAGAGTATTCTATGAGGCGGCTTCATGAATTTAGTTTCTTTATTTAAATTGACTGACGTCACGTACTTCAGACTGTGACGCTGCAAATCTTGGCTAGATATATACACCTACATACATATATGTATGTATGTACACCTACGTACATACATATGTATATACACATATGTCTATATCTGAGTATTTGGCCAGCTCTTAGCAACGAAATTATTCAAATCGAATAAATGTCAGATGGACGCATATATAACATATAACATATTTCGTTCAATAAAATACATTTCACTCACACACACACACGTACGAATAATCACTTATGCTGCCCGAGGGTAGAGAGAAAGAGAGAGAGAGAGAGAGAGAGAGAGAGAGCGCATCATAAATAATATCATCAACGGAAAATATACGGGATTAGTAGAAGAGGGAGGATGAGCAGCATGTGTGTGTGTGTAATACATACATGCATATATACATATATAAATTAAATAAAATACAAAAAATTGCTATGCTCAGACATTGAGCAGAAATAGCAGCAGCAGCAACAAAAATACAAAACAGTAAATAATTCTCTTTAGTTGCGTTTTATTTTTAAATTTAATTCAATTGCAGACATAACCTGCGATTCAACAATCTGCTGCTGCTGCTGTTGTTGTTACTGTTGTACACATAACGGTGCCTGTCTCCTATAATAACAGCAACAACACAGAAAGAGCAATCTAAAGAAAAGATGAAGAGGAGAGCAGGCATACAGCTTCTTCACATACATATGTATGCCTGCACTATTTCCACTCACATGGAGAGTGGTGGTAAGTGCAGCTAATTGAATTGAGAGTCACTCAACGAAGCGCTGATTGTCAAAACTGAGAGCGCAGCCTGTTACAGTTCTCCATTGTGATGAATTAAATTTAAGTTGTTATTAACTGTAATTGAGATCCATTCTATGCACAAGAGCAAAGCAATCAAGAAAGACTGACAGACAGAGAGATAGCGAGAGATGTAGAGAAAGAGAAGGCATCCAGAAATCAGGCAACAATAAAAATGCACTGTATACAATAAACTAAACTAACACATACACACACACACGCATTCACATACACACACGCACTTGAATGAGAACGTGTAAGTGCAAGGTACAAAACTCGTTTGGCTGTGTGCATGCCAGTGCGCGTATGTGTGTATGCATGTAGGTGTGGTTGTTTTAGCTACAACACGAAAATAAGCGACTATAAACAATATTCGGCACGCACTCACTCACCTTAGGGTCCGCTTGGGTCTAGATTTTAGTGTTGATTTGGTTTTGGCTGCATTCAATTTTTTTTGTGACGCCCTTTTTTGTTTGGCACATGAACAAGACACACATACACATACACTCACCAACTCACTAACTCACACACACATACACTAACTCAGTAGCTGAGAACAATATTATTCATATGCATATCTATATACGCATGTACATATGTGTTTGTGTATATACATATATATTGCGGCTACACTTGATTATAAATATTGCCAACTATTTAGAAATTTTCACTTCTATATTCGATTTTCATTTGCAACTTTTTTTGGCCGTTTTCCTTGCGCTTTAACTGGCGCTCTGTGCGCATCACGAAATCTGCCGCAAAATTCGCATTGCAAGTGATCAATAAAATTTGAATGTTTATTCGTTGATATTTCGAGTGCACTGCGCGATAGTTTTTAGTATTTATTAGCTGCACTTTAACTGTATACCAAAATTAGTTATGCATTTTGCTAATGCGGTCCGCAACATGACTCCTCTCACCGCTCGAAATCAACACACACTAATTACTATGTCAAGCTATCGATGTTGCCGAATTTATTATCGGTGTGCAAGCCTGTCAGTGCCGCAGAAATCAGTGCTGAAAAATTCGTAAAGCACACTCTCAAAAGCTAAATGTTATAATACACCAGTTACTAATATACAAAATTTTTCTAACAAAATCACTTATAAATTGATTGTTGTGAACCATAAAAATTCAGTTTACCTTATTGAAATTATCATTTATATTATTGCAAGAATTACGCGCATATAAAATACAATAACAAAGTGGTATTTATTTAGGCAAATTTGGTAAATATGCTGGTTTCGAAGTACGGTCGCACTGCAAGCGTGTCTCCTTCACATTTTCTTTTGTGTTTTGTTTCTCGCTCTCGCTTGAACGGTACGGACGTGTGCTGCCGCTGTGCGTGTGTGTTTTAACTTGGCTTAAGCAAAAAATACTTAATTATACAATACACATGTATTTTGTTCTTTAATATGCAACAAATTGCATTCAATATACAAGTGCAGTGGGTTTGACATACATACACAACGTACGGAATAGCAGGCGAATGCTATAATAAGCAAAATACATAAGTTAAATTACGTGAGTGTTTGTATGCAGAGCACGCGATAGAGCGAGTCAGCAAATCAGTGCCCAACATAGCCGCGTTAGCCGTGTGAAAGAGAAGTAGAGCATCTAAATTGCTTTTGCTTCTTGCTGTAAATGTGACGACGAAAATGGCTTAAAGAAAAAATAAAATATTCGGAGTCGGCACGCGCGTGTATGTGTTGTCTGTGTATATATGTGTGTGAGTGTTTTCGTCTGTGGTAGTGTGTTCTGTTGTTTGTTTCGAATTTAAAATGAAATTATATTCAATTTAAATACATGTTTTACATAAAAAGTTGATCGAATTCATGCGGCAAAAATAAAATAAGAGGCTGCATCGTCTGTTGTTCAATAAGTGCAAGGCAAATAAGAAGAAGAAGCGCATGCCGCTTTCGTCGTTGTGTACGTGAGTGCGGGCATTGTATCTGTGTGTGTGTATGTGTGAGTGTGTGCCTGTGCGCGCGTGTACATATGCATGTGTGCGTGCATATGTATTTATTATCGCAAAGAATATATCTGAAACAGAAAAATTCCTTTTCAAAATGCAAAATTGTTAAGAATTGTATATTTTTTGCAGCGCTTGCTAAATATCAATCACACAACAACAACAACGAAGTAAATATATTGAAAGTTCAAAGTGTGGGTAACAAATACCAAAACAAACTAAGGTTTCGCCAAACGGTATTTTTGTCTTCCTCACCAACTCGGCTCGGTTGAGCCCGCCTAAAATGTCACATAACAGTAACAACGAATGGAATAAGTACTAAAGACTTTGATCAAGTATTTTAAAAATACCGAAAGACGGAGAGAGCGGATAGCAGCAGATTGGCAGTTAACGGTGATCGGGCGAGGGCGGAGAAAAATGTGAGTACCACCACCCAATGAAGAGCGAATGCGCTCTCTTCTCTTTCTATTACTTACATACACGCATTCACACATGTGTGTGTGTGTGTGTATCTCATTGCGTTTCTTTTTGTATGCGACGTATGAGTAGTGGTTCTTTCTTTTATTTTCTTATTTTTTTTTTCATTGCCTATGCAGTGCGACTATATAAGATTGTGGTCGCAATCGATTACAATAGAACGGAAATATGTCTTCTTCATTTCCTCTTCGTTGCGGTTATGAGTGATAAAGAGCAACAGCTGTTAATGAGCGGAAGCGAAATAGACCTTGTATGCTTTAAGTGTGTTTATATTCTATGTAATATGATAGATTTTAATTTGAAAACATCTAAAAAGTGCTGTTACGCTGTCAATCAAACAAAAATCCAATTAAAGCACAAAACAAAACAAACAACAAATAGCGAAAGACATGCACAAGAGAATAGAAAAGAATAACAACTTGGACTTGATCGCAATACACACACACACACACACACACACACACACACACACACAGCCACATGCATATGTATGCATGGCCAATTGGCCATTCCATTTATGTTGGTTGACCGTTTGCAGTCGCCTGTCAATTAAATTGCACTTCGAATTCACAGTTATTGTTGCTTTTCGTTTCTACGATTCTTCGCTCTGCATATATGTACATACATACAATTGTATGTATGTATGTATACAACGAGCCCACGCAGCAGCCGCTTCTTAATTCATTTCTCTTTCCGTTTTGGTGGCCTTTGCTTTGTTGCTGCGGCTGCACAACTTCATGCCGAAAGAGAAATCCATTAAAAAAGAAATAAGAAAAGCGTACAAAGCACAAAACGAAACTCCAAAGAAGCAGGCAAACAGACAAAAAATACGAATAACAACAAAAGAGAAAGAGAAGCTGAAAAACGTGGCAGCTAAACAAAAATAAGTTGCTCCGTTTTCTTCTCGTTGTTGTTGTCGTCGATGCAGCAGCGTTGGATACATACGAAAAGCAGACAACGGCCTCAGTCGACGTCAGCAGAGCCAGCAGCAGTAGCAGCGGCAGCAACTTTACTTGCGTTCGCTGCCTCAATTCTGACTCCTTCTTTGTGCTTCATGTCTGTGCGTGTGTGTGTGTGTGTGTGTTTGTGCTTGCAGCAATCGCTGTCTATGTTTTGTTTGTTGTTGTCTATAATATTGCGTTGTTTTTGTGCTGTTGCGGTCTCGGCGCGCTTCACTGCATTCGCTGCTGCGATTCATCGGCAGCAACAAAAACAACTACAGCAAGAAAGCTTTAGACTTCAGTTGCGTACGTACATAGATAATGCATATAAATGCTTGTAGTGTACCGTTTGCTGATACCCTGTAAATTGAGATTGCTTGCTAAAGATAGATTTTTACTCTAAGCTTATAAGAAGTTCTTAAAAACAATTGAAAAGTAAACAAAAAACAGCTGATGGCCAGTTGGCTGATACATTTTGGATTTTGTATAATAATATTATTATATGTATGTATATAACTGTACTATGTTTTTCCAAGCTCTATTTGCATTTTTATAAATATTCTTCGAAATTACTGAAATTTCAGAAAAGTTCATTTTATTTATCGCAATGTTTACACGCCCCAAAATAAAAAAAGCTGCGCCATATGCGAACATCTCTTGTTTCTTTTGAGATACTAACTGCATGTTAGAGTATCGTATCTGTGAGATACAAAAATAGCTTAGCTGTATCTGTAAGGCATTTTGGAGGTCTGGCCCGAACACAAATGCAAGCAACAATGCCATAGTGCACACAATATATGTATATAGTACATATATATGTACATACATACATACATATATACATTTAGACATTCATGCAATGAAAATAGAAACCACAAAGTAAAAGACCAAAAAGCAACGAAAAACGAATAAAGGCGGCAGGCGGACGATAGACGAAAGACGGCAGACGGGAGGTCAAATCTCTGCCTGCTGCAAATTGTTGACTGTTTAGAATTGAAAGTTAAATTTAGATGCGATGCACAAAGCGAACGAAAAAAACGACCAAAAGTAGAGGCGAAAACAATAGCAACAACAACAATAACAACAACAACAACAATAACAACAACAATCATAGCAATGCCATTAAAAAGGCAAAGCTCACAGATTTATTTGTATATGTATAAGTGTATATATATATATATATATATATATATATATATATATATATATATATATATATATATATATATATATATATATATATATATATATATTATATGTGTGTGTGTGTGTGTGTGTTTGTGTTGTTGCTGTAGCTCTCGCAGCAGCAGCAGCAACTTTTAATTTTATTTCATTTTCTATGCACGACGCGAGCGCCTTTCTATGTGTGTGTGTGTGTGTGTGTTTATTTGTTTGTCTCTTATTTTTTTGTTAATTGTTTCTTTTTTGACAGTTGAATGAACTCGCAGCAAAGGCAAAGTAAAGAAATAGAAGCATTAGGCAAAACCATATAAGTAAATAATAACGGTTTTAAACTTAAACAGCATGAAAGTTACTCAAGAGAGAGAGAGAGAGAGAGAGAGAGAGAGAGAGAGGGAGAGGGAGAGAGCAACAGTAAGTGATAGAGCAAGGGAATGCGGCAGATGGGTAAGCATAGCTGAAGAGACAACAAAAGAGCAAAGCGGAAAGATAAGCAAAGGAGTTTAACTCAAGTTGCCAGACATTAACAGTTATGCCGTTAAACAAAGTTGCACTTTATGTGGTGGGTCGAAGAGTTGAAAAGTCCCAGGCAAAGTTTCGATAGATCCCGACGTGTGTATATATGTAGTATATTTATATATATATTTATTATAGCAAAAAGATATTTCATTCCAGCACATCAGTAATTGGTACTCAATCATTTATAGAGTTTCAGTCAGTGGCATTCGCTCCAAGGGACACGAAATACTTTCGACCTATTTTGCTCTTCCCACACTTACCCACTTTTCTCTTCTACTCTACGTTTTTTCAGCATTTTGTCATGCCATTTAGTTCTGCCCTTACTTTTTTCAGTCATTTAATGGGCCCTATTTATAATCTATGCTCGTTCCATTCCATTTCGTTCCGTGCCTGAGTCAATTGTTGGTGCTTCGCTTTAATCGCACGCAAATTGAACGCGTTTTCCCTTGGCTTTAAGTCGACATTTCGGTTCGTTTCTCACGTTCGCTCACGTTTGACAGTTGGCAATGGATGAATCGCATCTGATATATCACACCTGCCAAAACGGGCTCTCAATTTGAGACTTTTGCAAATGTTGCGCTCCAGTTTTTCACGCTAAAAAACGACTTTTCACGTTGGCTTTGCTGCTTTTTCTACTTGGCCAACAGCTGGCACGCTAAGCAAAGGAAATATATATACATATATAGAGAGAGAGCGAGTGGGAGAGGGAACGAGAGACACAGAGGAGAAGACATGTGCCTGAAAGGGAGCCAAGACAAACTGGCGGCGCCGTCAGTCAAGACGAGAAGTCTCTGGGAAACGGCGGGCATAGGCGGAGGGCTGTTTGGATCTTGGCTGAAACAAACTGTAAATAGCGAAAAATGAGAAGAAACAAAAAAAAAAAAAAAAGAAAAAGGGAAAAACTAATAAAGTTGCCTTTTGTTGTTTCGCCCCTCGATGTTTGCCTTTGCCACGGTTTTTCGTTACCAATTTATGCTTCGTGTTAGAAAAGGGTTTTGCGGAAAAATATTGGACATATAGATGCCTATATATTTATGCACATATATGTTTATGTATGTACTCATGTGGCCTTATTCACATATCGAGAGTAGTTTTTCAGCGAAAATTTATGACTTGAAAAGTTGATTTTTTATAAAAAAAACGATGTATAAATTTGCATTAAAGCTAAGCTACGTTCTCAAATCCTTATTAGGCAGTTAAAATATGAACTATGTTCGTTATAATGCGCTGAATAATTGTAATAACAACCGAAAATGCTTTTCGGGGTATTCTGTAGTTGGGCACTCCCGATGATCTCAAGAATGTTGTGTAAAAAATAAATTCCATTAAGATTAATTTACATAAAATACAAAAGCTAAAACATACTCAATTTAGCACTGTTTTTAGAGTCTATCCATTTTTATTATGGTCTATTCCCAGATACTTTGGGTTTCTCTTTTAATGAGCTCTCCTTAAGTTATGTTCTCTTATCGTTATATTAGCTGTCCCACTATGTTCACTGTGTAACTTTTGTAGCTCGAAAAAATTAATAGCAATTTGTGTGCTGAGCCCGCATAAAGACTAAAGTTGAAGTCAAAAGGTATCCGATGGATACACACAACTAACTGGCATATGAGATACGGAGACAGGGTAAAGTTGGCAGGCTACTTGGCTTGGCCCAGTCAACCGTTATAACTAGCGTTAGATCTGCCTGTGTGTGTGCGTGTGTGTCTTTGAGATACGTACGCATACATATAGCTACACTGTGCACAACATGCATGCATAAAGCGCCGTAAACATAAACACCATCTAAACAGGCGACATGGTGGCCCCACCCTACCTGCCCCACTCCCCTCCCCTCCCTATAGCCCCCCTTATCATTACTCGTAACAGCTTAAATGGTTTTTACATGGCAACAGAACAGAAAATCGATGACAATTTACCGTGCGTCTGTCACTGTGCACGGCTCTGGCTGTGTGTGTGTGTGTGTGAGGGTATTTTATACACACACATATATATATGTACATACTTACTTCATGTATTATGTATCTGATGTACATGCGCAAAATTCCCACATCCCATAGAGTGCAGATGGAAAAGACTTTGGAAGAGACTGTATTATTATTTTTCTTTTCTCTTCTTCGTTTTTTTTGTTCGTAGACAAAACAAAACAAAAAGCCAACAACGATTTGAAAAAAAGGACAGAAAACAAGAATAGCCAAGTGGAAGAGGAAGAGGCAGAAGAGGCAAGGCAACGGCGGCGCATAGCTTAGCCACCCACAAGGTTTGCTTTGCTGCCTACGCTGCGAGTCTCTTTCCCTTGGCGCTCTCTCTCGCTCTCTATTTTGGTTTTTTTCTTTCTGCCTCCCACTCAACACTCTCGCTCTCTGCCCCTGCCTCAGCTGCTGCCTCTGCTGCATTATTTTCATTTTCAACTTTTTCTGCTTCTTGACTAATGCTGCTGGCGCCCCGCCTCTTGCTCCAGCGGCACACAGGCGACCTCATTCGATGAGGTATGGCGTCGCTTCTACTCTGACTCTTCTGCTTCTTCTTTTTCTTCTTCTTCCCTTGCTTCGCTTAGCACCCCATGTCGCTTAAGGCCGCAGCTGGCAACGCACATTTTGATAACATTTGTGATAAAATAATGCGGCAACAGCGCACGAGGCGAGCCACAAGCAGCAAGGCGGCGGCTGGGGAGCAGAACGTGCCAGGTCAGTGGGTGGAATGGAGCAGACAAGACGCTAGCCCAGGCTTTGTCTGCGTGTGTGTGTGCTTGGCTATGTGTGTGTGTGTGCGCGCTGTAACTAGTTTTTTGCGTTCGTTTTTACTTTGACATTCTTTGCTCTTGCAGCGTTGCCAATTTTCACTTCAGCTTAGCTGTTCGAAAGCTAGGCAACCAGGCTATTGCCCTCTCTCTCTCTCTCTCTCTCTCTCTCTCTCTCTCTCTCTTTATCTATCTCTCGCAAACAACGTCGATAATTTCATTCATTCAGCATGAAGATGAACGAACACCTACGAAGCTCAAGCCCGCCCACTTTGCCAAAAGCTTTTTGCCTTAATTTAAGTTAAGTCTTTAACTTTATACGATAATCACAAAAGTTTGGGCTTTGTTTATCTAATTGGAAATGTAATCGAGTCAACTAAACTGTGTTTGCCTAGTAAAGCACTTATGAAATTTACCGTTTAGCATTAGCATTTGATGGATCAGCTCTTCAAACTTCATAAAGTGGAGAGAGATATTAGCTTAAAGCGCACATAAGTGGGGTAATAGGGCTTAGACTTTGGCAAGAAATCTCTAAATTTGAAAGACTTTTTAGTGTTTAATCCATAAATATGTTGGCTTGGTACAGAAAACATCAGAGTATATGAAAAATACATATATTATATATTGCATATTGTGTAGGTACATAGGTCTTAGTTATAATCCTTATCAACTACATATGCCAAAATCTATTAATATGTTAAACTTCACTTAACTCTAGATAATTAACATGCTCTAAATAACAGCAAGGCATCGCTTAAATTACAGAATGAGCTTCGTAGAGCTCTAGGAAGCATTTATGGATTTTTTTTTAAAGGAACAATCTGAAAAAATGCTCCAAGAGGCAGATAATAAAATCAAAAAACTGATTTTTAGTATAAAACGAAACTATTATTCCCTGATTTCCCACTCTCAATGGGTTCCGGGGTGCAATAGTTACTTCATATTACTAGAGCTTTAGATTACATAACACTTAAATTTGTTCTATTTCTTTATGAACTCCAATTCACACAAGTCTGAAAGAATCATAAATATTCGCTGATCAAAGATTCTCATATACTTTTTATTGATTACCTATAGATTCTAATTTTCTGGATATATTATACCATCATATCATATATATATATTATTTATTGAGTCTCAATTCTCTTCGAAAGTTCACCCCAAGCCGAATCTGGTTAAAGGCCAAAGCTTACTTCTCGCTTATTGAATTAAGTTAAAGTCCTCACAGCATTTAAATGAGCTAAAAACAATAAGGCCACGCCCCGTTGGGCGGTGTCGCATTACCAATTCTCTGTGCCGCTTTGAAGCTAAATCAAACTTTTCACAATTCACATTAAATGAATGCGCTCCAGCAGGGCAAAACTTCAAGCAGCCACAACTATAGCAACAACAAGCATGAAAAGGACCCCCAGCGCAATTGCGCAGAGTGGAGCCGACGACGCCCCAGCCCCAGTTCCAGTCGAGTTTCGGTTCGAGTTTCGTCCTTGCTGTTAAATTTAAGTGCAGACGCCATTTCTATTACTCCACACATTAAATTATAGCACGCGCTGTTGCCAAAAGCGATATCCTGCCAATATGCCCAAGCCATCACCCCCCACTCACCCCCAAAAGCCAACCCACGGCAGCTCCTTCAACCTTTCGGGCCGAAAATAAAATCATGACTCGCACAAAAAGCAACTGCGAGAAGCAGTTTGAGCTGCGCCCAAAACGAGGCGCGGCAGCCAAGGCACATAACGGAACCCGCTGCTCTTATATACACATATATATATTTTATATATATATTTATGTAAAGATATATGTATATATATATATATATATATATATATATATATATACTTGTATGTACATGTATTAAAGACGATTTCTCCAGTTAGAACATTTTTCGCCAGGCACCGCCCCAAAAGTTTCTGCAAGTAGCACATTTTAGGACGACTGGGGGGCGGTAGGTGCATGATTATTTTTCATGCTTTCCCATTTCATTTTACTGCCTCACACACACACACACCCATACACACAGTAAAACTTTCACAATACGGCTCTGCCTATGGAGGGTTGCTGCTTTCAGCGACGTCAGCGTCGTCGTCTCCACCCACTCCGTTAAAAAAAATGAAGCGAAAAAGAAGCAGCAGCAGCAGCCGCCGCCTCACGTGCGCCTAAAGTTGACGTTCGTTGTTGTTGCTCTTCGCAGTGCCTTGCTCGCTCTCTCTCTCTCTCTCTCTCTCTCTCTCTCTCTCTCTCTCTCTCTCTTCTGTGTGTCTCTGTATCTCTCCCTCTCTCTCCCACCCATCAAATAGCTGCCTGCCGCCCAACACATTGTCTGCCCTTGATTTTATCGATTTTCGCTCTCGCCGCATGCGGCGCTTTTTGCTCTCTGCCTGCTTTTTTCTCTCTCTCTCTCTCTCTCTCTTTCTCTCTCTTTGGCATTCACATAAAAGCGCGCGCGCTTGTGTTTTATGCTAAGCTTTGCTATTTGTGTGTGTGTGTGTGTGTTGACTGTCCATTGTTGTAGTATATACATACATATACATATACATACATAAGCCATATATATGCTTGTATATGAACGTATTCCGGCCGGTCGTTTGTACATAATGTGCTTTGGCTTTTTGCTGCTGTCGCCGAGGCTGCGTTGTTATTTTTGGCATTTAACCCCAAGACCAACCCAGCCACACCAACCAGCCACCCACCCACCCACCACTCACTTAAATTGCTTGCGTGTGTGTGTGTGTGTGTATTTACAGTTTGCATGTATCTGTGTTGCGTGTGGCGCGCTTTAATCTTTTGCCGACCAATTTCATACAATTTAAATTTTGCCGTTATGTGCATGAGCCAGTCCGACTCTTGTTTCGTGTCCCTTGCGTCAATTTTTGTTGCATTTAAGCTTTCAGCTCGTCTGGCTTTAACTGACCCACCCCTGGCTGGCTGACACACCTACTGCCGCCCACTGATGTTGTTGATGTTGTGCGAGGTCGTCTCCTGGAATTTTCAATTAAAGTTGAATTCTCATCTCGACCACAATTTGCAGTGTTTCGAGTAAACGAACCAAATTACTAAATTCTTTGAAGTGTTTGCAAATAATTGGAGCATGAATATTTGACTCTGGCCATAATTAATGCCTTTGCCTTGATTTGCGTCGACATAAGCCGCCAAGCAGCTCTCTCTAAATAGTACATTAAGCCTAAGGGATAAAATGGTAATAGATTTCATTCTTAAGGAATAATTGAGCGGATGCAAATAATGGGGATTGGAAAATAGATTATTTATGCAAATAAGGGATAAAGGATAAAGATTTGTAGTAAAACAGCTTAAATATGAGGAAAACGAATGAAAATTGAAAAGAAAGTATTTAGCAATTGTTTAATTGTTTCATTAACCACAATTCCCATGCTTATGCTACTTAAGATATAGATCATATATAGAGCAATAGCTTATATGATATGATGATGTTTACATTAACTCCCTTCATCATTACTAACTAATCAACTTCAAATAACACATTACATATATTACATAAGCACATATATTGCCCAGCAATAAGTAAGGCATTTCTAGTCGGAGGTGAAGTGCATGACTTGGACATACCTCCTCGATCAATACTTCATATTTCCTTACACCACTTATTGACGTATATTTTGGAAAATTGTGATTTGAGCTAAATCGCCCTGTGCCTTAGCTTAACAATGAAGTTAATTATACTAGCTCTCCTTGCTGTTATTGTTACTCAAGTCAAGTCAACGGAATCCATATATTGGAAATTTATCATTCCAGTTGCAGTTTCCAGATTCTGTATTGTTGCGCTCCTCTGTAATCAGCCAGTCCTTAGTCCTTACAGAAATTAATTAGGCATTTAATACGGCAAACTATACAGCTATACGGCGTATTTACACAAGCAGGTAGAAATCGCGCAAGTGTCCACGTGTTTACGAAAAGTCTCTAACTCTGATAGATTCTGGGATCGAAGCGTTTACATATAAGGACAGACGGAGGGACAGAGCTAAATCGAGTCAGCTTGGGTCTGCCGCGGCTTTCTCTGCCTGTTAGATACATTTTGAGGAATCTTATATACCCCGATTTGCAGTTTTCCTTTTCCTTGCATCAGCATAAGATTCTGTTATACAATGAACTTCTGTCAATCAATGAGTTAATCAATTCACTAGGATCAGATACTAGATACGCCTAAACGTCCATAGCAATTAGGAATGCAGCGAAAAAGGGGAATTCGACTGCAGGCAAGGGGCCATTAACACCGTTAAATTGTAAACAAGCAAGTCGAGGGGCAAGGCGCACGCAGTTGAGTTACTTCCAATTCGTGGGTTAACCCGTGCGTCTCGGGCTGTTTTATGGCACTTCGGGGTGTGGCTGCAACAGCCTTGCCCCGCGCGAGGGTCGTGCGAAAAAACAAAATGAAGAGCAATAAACAGTCGTCGCGTGCTCAGACGTCATGAATTTAACAACCGGCAATGCTTGGCAGGCCGAGAAGTGGCCGTAAATCCGCCCCATTTTGGGGGAAGGCCAGCGATCGTCCTCCTCCGCTCGCTCACGTGAGACGTAAGCATAGCCAAAATGTCCTTAAACTTTTAGCACTCAGTTTAGCAGCGCACAAACAACTTTATTGTGCTCTGCTGTTCACTATTCGTCTCTGGCGCGCCGCTCCATTCAGTTATTCATTCGATTCACAGTTTGCGCTGCTGACAAGCCCTTTTTTCGCGCTGCGACTTTTATTTATGCGATAAAAATAAAGCGATAATAAATGGTGGGCAACAAGCGCCAAGTTATTGCACTCGCTCACCTCACCCCCTGCCGTTCTACTCCAGCCCCAGCTCGAGCTCCAGCTTTCGTTCGGGCAACAGCTGTTTGTGGCTCTGGCTTAAGAAAGTTGCACCGAAAGTTCAATTGCCTCGCTCTGGCCTCGACATCGACACCGACATCGACTGCGCTGCCCACATTTGCATTATTTATGCACATCTTAGCAGTAAGTGACGACGACTGCGGCTGCGACTGCGACTGCGACTGAGACTGAGACGCTGAATGGTTTTTTTTTATGTTTGCTTCATTTCCATTTGCATTTTGCATGTGTTGTTGCGTAATTTCCGTTGCTTAAAGTTTTAAGGCGACTGTAAAAGAGTGAGAGAGAGAGAGCGAGAGACTATTGAATGACACTCAGAGAGAGGGAGGGAGAGAGAGCGAGAGAGAGAGAGTGGTAAACCAGCTCACGCGTCTTGTTATAGGTCAGGTCCACACAGAAACTAGGAATATCTCAAATCAAATATGCAAATCGCTGAAGAACTGTAGGAAATTGTGCAAAATTTCAAATTCACTGCAAATGTTACCAATTTTGTAATTTGCAAGAGAAGAACAAGAAACAGGGCTATTTCAATTAGTTTAAATGGCCAATTGCGCTAATTACGCATAGGTAATCGGCAGTTCCCAATGAATAAATGATAAGCTGGAACTCTTGGGCCAGTCCAAGGCACCAAAACATTTTCAGTTCGAGCACAATTCGCACAAAGGATTCGTTTGCGGTTGATTTGGATGTTTCCTTTCTCACGGTGCATTCTACTCTTTTAATTATATATTGCTCCGTAATTACTGCAATTAGAGGGCGCAGTTTGAAAGAAACCCTATCGAAATGTGCTGATTAAATGTGCAAGAGTTTCGCAAAAGGCAAAATTCCCCTTTGGGAAAAATAAACTCAGGTGAGTCAGGCTTGACTTAGCTAGAGTCTATCATTAGGTAGCTAATTACTAGCTTTCCCATTTGCTCTACTGTATTACAGCAACAACAAAAGCATTTTGTAGTTAACTGTAGTTTCCCATTGCATGGTTTTCTATTTGTAAATAACAATACTATAAATAGATCAAATCATTCAAAACATGCGCATAAAATAGCTGTTTTATTGGCTTTTTTTTAAGTTTATTCAGGGTATCATAGGCCTGTCATACATCATCTTGATCTGAAAGAGGAGCTACAGCTCATCAGACTGAATTGAATATATATGTTCCTGCATAGGTGCTTATCATTTGTGTTTCGATAACTATAGCACTTGCTTATCGATAATAATTGATTATTGTATTATTTCGTATTTCTACTATCCTACTATCCCGAGTATCTCTAGAAATATGTTTTTGATTTGGGTTAAATTCAATCAAACTGATAACTAGTTTTTAATGAATGAAATGGATTGGGACTCACAAAATTTCGTCAATTTCAGTTGAAAACTTTTCGTTATTTATAAATATTTTTAATTTAATTGAACAATTTCGAATGGCTTTGATCCATAGATCACACTTCCGTGAAAGATAAAAGTAGCACTTGGAACCCAATTAATTTATTATCAGCGAATAAACAATTCAATGGCGATAACAGTTTATAAACAAAACAATTAAAATATATATGCAAATATTGCTAAACTTTATTTTGTTATTTGTTTAAATTTAGGATATCTGTATCTCAGAGAGAACGGGAAAATTGAAATCAATTCTGCCACATGCAGCTGCTAACTGTAATATAAACAGCGAACAAAAAAAAAAAACTATAAAAACAACAACAATACGCATACATACATAAAGATGTATGCATGTGCATTTGTATGTGTGTGTGTGTGTGTAAATAAAATCTGTGCCAAATAAACGTTGCATGTTTATGGCGAATTGCTGTAATGCCAATTTGTTGACATTGTTGTTGTTGTTGTTTTTGTTGCGTTTCATGTCTCATTTTGTACGAGGGGCTGACCTGGATTGAACGGACCTCCGCATGATTCATAAAGCGGTACCAAGTTCAGACCAAAAGAAATTGGCAAATAAAGCGGCAATAAAATGCATTAATATATGTACATACATATATATTTATAATATACATACATACATGTACATACATACATACATATACATACATGTACATATGTCTGCTTGCATGCGTGCCAGCTGCTTTAAATGGAATTCTAAGAAACGTGAAATGCGAACAAGAAACAAGTGACAAGTGCAAAAGCAACAGTTGTTTTTGTTGTTGTTGTTGGTTTATTAATACACCGGCTTGTAACGGTAAATTGTAAGCGACGATTACAACATACACACACATACACTCCCGTACTCAAGTATACGCAAATAGACGGCAAAGTAATTATGAAGGTGTGCAAGCGAGACAGCTATAAAGGAAGCGAAATTTAGCTTTGCACTTTAATTGAAATGCTCCTCCGGCCAGCGAAAGACAAACAAATAAAAGCAAACCAAACAAGAGACACATGCACAGGCAATGTACACAAATGCAAATGTGTGCGCGTGTGTGTGTGTGCCAGACAGGTTGCGTTATTTGAAAGTGCCGAAGAGAAGGCAAAGTGTGAGAGAGCGAGAGCGAGATAGACGGGGAGAGAGCGCGAGAGAACTCGAAACTCGAAATTAATAAATTGCAGACGCTTGGCCTGCGTATGTATTAATATGTAAGTGGTTAAGTGTGCGTGGCGGCTCTGTGTGTTTGTGTGTGTTAGACAGAGCGGGTGTATGTGGAAAGTGAGCGAAAGAGTCACGCACACCAACAAACGGCGAAACAACAGACAAAAGCTAAAAACGTCTGGCTGAGCCCGCGCGCAGTCGTCGAACGAGTTGAAGTGGAGTTGCTGCGGGGAAAAAAAAGACCAAAAGCGAAGAAGAGCGCCATACAAAAACGTGAGCACGAGTATCTCTGTATGTGTGTGTGTGTGTGCTGAGGTGGGTCCGTATTATATATATGTGTGTGTGATAAAGGTCGTTGGCCATGCGGCAACGTTGAGGCAAAAACAACAACAAAAGCAGCAGCAGCACGCTGGCAGAGAATAAACGCGACGGCGACGTATTTAGCCTAAGGGCATAAAATGTGTTGCAGGTTTCTGTTGGCCAACAACACTGCTCTTATTGTAGACTATGGCTACACAAGTTTATTTAAACACACGAATACATATAAATTTGGATATATATACGTATATATTTATGTATCTGTATATAATGCCTGCACATGTGTCTATATATAGCCGTCCGCAGCAGTTTTTAGTTGCATTTCAAAAGGCTGAAAACACGTTTTAACGCAAATAAATAGACAAACCGAACAAAGTTGAGGGCAAATGTGGGCGGCTGTGGATGCATGTGGGTTCTCTCTCTCTCTCTATCTATGTGTGTGTGTTTTGTTGTCTTTAAGGCCGTTATCGTGCACCGCCTGCTGTCAGTCAAAGCGACAACTTTAGTGGGCTTTAATAGTTACAAAATAACAGCTTAACACCTACGACCAACTCAATAAATGCAAATCAAATTAAAGTGCTCAAACCTTTTAAGAGGCCTGAATTAAAGCTCCATAAAACTTAGTGTTAAATGAAGGAAATGCATTGAAGAACATGCAATCTCAGATTGAACACTTATTGTTACATGAAGTCATGAGAATTGCATAGAAAGGCGGCTTTTAAGCGAAATTATGAAAATGGAACACACATATGTATATAAAACAATTATAAGATATGTAACAATCATAACATACATAACACATAATAAACATACATATGCTACATGACGTCAATTGACGCCCATTAAGATGATTTGATTCAATTAATTTCGATCTTTACAGCTACCGAAACACAGGTTGACACAGTACACTAACACATACACATACACAATCAATCAGTCCATAAAGATACAATGTACATAGATAGTACAGCACAGTAATGTATACATCAGATAATTCAGTTATCATCAGTATTATAACATCACTAACTATTAATAACTATATCCAATTAGTTACTATTCTTAAGAGTATAATAAAATAGATTTATTATGTTAATGCTTCTTCATAGAAACTTGTTTGGAGCTTTTCAGTCTTTAAAGATGATCTCATGCTAAATTAAAATCTAAAAAAAAACTCTACGTAATTAACTTAATTATTTAGCTAAGTAGCTTCAGGTTCAAGGCTAAAATCAATTTAAAGATCATAAAAAACTACAAATTTCATTAGCATTTCAATATTTGACCTCTTGGCTGAGCAGCATTTTTGTAATACTTGATCGAGGTGATATATAATTTGTATATATGTACATATGTATTGGAATAACAGTTTTGTATGAACAACCTTGCTCATTTGTTGCTTTATTGCATAACTAAATGATAATCTAATACCCCTGAGATGATAACTACAGCTAGAACTAGTTATAGTACACACACACACATATATACATAGACTTATTTTGTGTGTTTCTTTGTTGTCACTTCCTTATTTAACGTGACACTTTAAGAAATTGCATTGAAATTGAGAAGACAGCGCTGATTGCGCGCTCACTCATGCTCTCGCTCTCTCTCTCTCTCGCTCTCTTTGTCGCTTGCTGTTTACCCATCTAAGTGAAAATGAACACCTGCGCGTTGTTGTTGTTGTTGGGGCGGTTTGTTTCCTTCTCTCTCTCTCTCTCTCTCTCTCTCTCTTTCTTTTTTAATTTTGTTTGTTGTGGCGTACGTGCCAGTGCACTTCACTCACTCAATGCAGTTATGCAGCTATTACGTCGTCTATGCTCACTCACACACACACACACACATAGATACGCACTAGCGAACACCTGTCAAACGCATACACTTGCACAGTAGAGCGTCAATCGCTCTAATGCCTTTCAGCCATCTCGCTTGCACAGAGGCCACCATTAGTAGCAGCAGCAGCAGCAGCAGCAGCTGCTGGCTTATGTTTCATTCTCACATTGTTCCCGTTCGCATGCCGCTTCTTCTAATGTTGCCGTGTCACGTTCTTCATATAAAAATGTTTGAAATTCTGATTGGGTATTATGAACGTACGTATATACATACATACATATGTATGTCTGCTATGCGTGTGTGTGTATTGTTTGTTGTCTGCAGCGTTGCCAACTGTCTGCAATTAGTGGCTTGTGCGTCGTTGCCATATTTCACGGGCTTACTCACGCAATAGCTTCAATTGAAACAGGTTTTATTCCTCAGCCCACAGCTGAGAGTGCCAGTGCGAGTGCGAGTGAGAAAGAGCTGCGATCATGATCCATGATCGTCATGAGATCTTTGTTTTTTTGGTTTTACCTCTTTGTTGTGTGTTCACTTGTTGTTGTCTCTGTTGTCTGGATTTGGCTTGGAATTCTTTGGTAAATATGTTCACTGACCTTTGCCGAAATTTCCAGCTCTTATTTGTCTCTTTTCAATATTCAGTTACTTCGTTCAAATATTGTTGCCTTTGCCTTTGCCTCTGCCCGTCGTGTTTATTTTTGCTTAATAATTCTCTATGAAAACAACTGTGAATAAGAAAGAGACGCGTGCGGCACGCAAATGACCTTCAACTTGATTTTTAATTAAGTTCAGTTCAATGAACTGGAATTGGAACTGTCAACGACTCGTCCCAGAAACTTTCATATGTGCGTGTGTGTATCTCTCTCTCTGTGTGTGTGTGTGTGTGTGTGTGTTATAATTTCACACATGTGTACATATATACATTTTTATTCACTTTTTGCTTTTACACAATGCTTTCTTTCGCCATATATTTACCGTAAAAAATAAATATAAAATTTGCATTTTTGATGTGGGCATCTATTTTTAGCATTTCTGTATGTTTTTATGTACATTATATATACACATCTGTGTACATATATGTTTTATTTATGATGACGCTACGTGATGTTTATTTTGATTGGTACAATTTAAAGAAGAAAAAAAAAACAAGTTTACTTGTGTTCAAGAGCAACGTTGACAAATGTCACTTAAATGCAGATTTTAATTTCAAATATTACATTCATTTAGAACTATTAAAATTCTTTCAAAGAAAATTATTCATGGATTTTATTTTCCTAGGTTTTCTTTAACTATAACTATAGGTGTTTTAATTTAAGGAACCATTCTATTCCTACATTCCAGGTTTATCTCGAATTTTATTTCTTATATTTTAAAGTCCCCTTCTAGATCTAAGGATCAAAGACAAATAAGCCTAGTTCCTCTTAAAAGCTTTAACTGGATAAGTATTTGATATTATTATAAATATTTAAACCAGTTTTTCTTAAAACGATCTCTTGTAATATAAATCATATCCTGACTTGAGTTAAGCCCATTTCCAACTATGTAACGCTGGAAACCACCTCAAAGTATGTACATTTTGACACATAGCCCAAGGGCAGCGTTGCCACATTTCATCTGTTATCAACTTTTTCCATAGCTTAAAGCTTCCGTTGCTGGATTTTCTTTATCTACAATAACTCATCTCGGCTGCGCAGCATTCAGTTGCCAGCCATAATTTATGCAATTTAATCGCCTTTCTCAACCTACTGTGCTTAGTTTTTTTTATATATATCTCAAGTTTCGTACTTTATCGCTGTTCGCTGCACATAAATTTTAGTGTTTTTTCTCTCTTATTTCTGCTTTTCTCTCGCACAGACAACAAATTTTTTTCAATTTACATTTTAACCATATTTTATCCGCCCTTTTTGCTCGTCACTCTGGCATTCGCGCAAAGTATCCAACGACTTTTGTTGTTGCCAACAATTTCAAGTGCGCGACGCCCCGATCTCCCTCCCACTTGGCCAACTGGCTGGCGTCCAACAGCGTTAGACAGATTTTATTAGCAGCTACCATTGCGACTTACCCGGAAATGCTTGTCGCACCCTTTCCACACAAACAACACACACATACACACACACATACATACTCGTAAACTCTGGCAACCCTCTTGGGCTAAGCTGAACTGTTATTATTATTCAGGTTTTTGCGTCCGACCGCCTGGCAACCCTTGTGGCAGGTTCTTTTCGTACTCACCAAAATTGTTGCATGTCAACTCACCCGCACAGCACACCCCGCCCCACCCCACCTTACCACACCCTGTCATATTGTGCATAGTTTTTCCCATATCAATTTCAAAAGCAAATAGTTTGGGCAACCCTGGTTGGGCGTACAAGCAAATCCTTTGCCAGGAAGGATGTTTCAATTTCTATTTTGTTTTATTCTTCTCTTCCTGTTTTTATCGGTCGTTTGTGTTCTATGTAACGTGCCGTGTGTATGTGTGTGCGCAAATGACACAAACCTCCCCAATTCCCCAGCTAGCTCTCCCTGATCTCTCTCACGTTTTGGCTTAGAAAACAAAATAGAGCTGTGAAAATTGGCAACGTCGCACCGCCTGCCATTCTATACGATTCGGGATTTCGCCTTTGTTGTCGTTGCTAGCCTTTTGATTCTCTGCTTCTCCAGCTTGGTCTCTTTACCTACCTAATCTATAAACTGGAAGGACTTTTTATTTATTTAAGGCTCTTTGCTATTCCTTTGAACTAAACTTTATTGTTGTTGTTCTTCTTCTTCGTTTCCTTATTCATTGTTCATTGTTGTGCAGTCTGTGTTTGTGATATGTTCTCGTCTATAAGTCGGCAAGCTGATTGTGTGAGCTGTCTGGATGCGATACGTGACGCTAAAGCGAATACTACAGTGGACTCTAGATAAATATTACTCGAAGCGGCCTAAATAGATCCTTTTACTATTCTATCTAAATATCTATATCTCAAAAATGGTTGAAGAATATAGACAGTGGGAATTACAAAAAGTTAAGAAAAACGGGGAAAAACATTCAAAGAATATATTGTATAGTGAAGGCCCTTATAGTATGTTTGCATAGTCTAGTTGTAATCTGAGAATAGTTTTATGGAATGCCTAAAAATACTATGATGTAAACTTATATGAAAACGTCTTAGTTTGGAGCTGAAAATGTTTCAATGTTCATTTTACGTTTTCTGTTTTACTTTCAATTCACTTTTGTTCGCATCGTCGATACTTTCCGATATTCAAAGCGAGCTGAAAGCCGCAAGCGTTGCTTTTGCATTATTGACCTATTTTGCACGTTCTTAGCACGTTTCGTTGAATGCGTTGGCTTGCGGCGCTGTTGCCACATTTCTGAGGCAAAGCTTTAAAGTGGCAAAGGTTTTAAAGAGCTTGTCAAGAGTGCTTCTATGTTTGTATGTATATGAGTGAGTGAGTGTGAGTGTGTATGTGTGTGTGTGTGTGTTTACATCTTATGTACGTGCTGTGCCGCCGGAAAGTAAATATTCGTTATGTACGCTATGTACATGCAATTATGCAAATTTACATAAACATAACCTACTAACTAAGCACGCTATTGAAACAAACGCAGCCCCGGTTAACTGTAATGCTCCCGCCTCTGTCCCTCCCTGTCTCTCTCACACACACACAGCCACATAGAGCAGAAATAGTTGACCTCATTTTTTAGGATTGTGCACAATTTTACTGCAACTTTTTTATTCCACATTCACTGGGGCGCCGCCTGGCGGGCGTTTGTTATCGCTACTGCTGCGCTTTGCTTTCTCGCCCCCCCCTCTCCCGCCCGCCCCCATTGGTCTATTTGCCTGCACTTTCGAGCTGCGCTCATTTTGCATGCATGCATTTGGCAACTCTGTCGCTGTTTTGCTGACGTTGCTCACGATGGCTCGAAGGCGGGAAAGTGAGAGGTGGTGGGCGTAGCTGGGTGGGGATGGGAGTGGGGAGAGGGGTGGTTGGGTCAGGGGACGTGGTGTCCTACTTTTTTGGGCTTTGTTTTGTTCTGAGCCTTCATAAAATGCAGGCAGGTGGCGCTGAAAGCGTTTGCATTGCTTTTCAAAAAGCCGTCATTGAGGGAATGTACTCCTCGGATAGTTGTTGTTGTTGTTGCTGTTGTTGCTGCTGTCGTCGGTTCTGTTGCCACATTTCATTCACAATAACAAACAGAGGATTTTTTCCATTTGGCTGCTCTCGGCTGCTTTTCATATTTATTCCACGTCCTTGTGCTAAAAACAACAGCGACGACGAGCATGCAGAAAGAGGTTGAAAATGCTGCAGAAATCGATAAAGCAATTAATGCAAAAAGTGGCTGGCAACCCCCACAGCACAGCGTAGAGCAGCACATCTGCAACCCTACGGACAAAAATAAACATACAAACACCCATCCACCCACAAGAGCACAGCACAGCACAGCCCTGCCCAGCCCAAGCCCCAGTCCACGGCGAGCGCTTTGTGTTCCTTTTATTTCTTTTTTCCTTCGTCTTTTTTCTTCCACCTACTGCTCACTGCACGGCGCTGTTTGTTTGTATTTGTTTCTTCTTTTTTACTCTGTCGTGTTTATTACTTGTTGTTTTTGCTGAAGCAACCCTCGTTTGTCCGTTGCGTTGCCAGGCGGGCAGAGTTTCGTTGGGTGGGCCACGCGCTTACCCTGCGAGAGAGAAAAGGAAAGCAATACCATGGGACACGCTAAAGCGCGCACTTTACTTTAATGAAAATTTACTGCGTGTGTGCGTGTGTGTGTGTGTGTGTGTTTGGGGCGACTTTAATGTATTTAATTTCATATATTTTTTTCACTCTACTTGACTTTGTGCCCGACAAGCAATATTGAAGAGGAGTTATACGGAAAAAAGTAAATAAATGTTCATTGAGAGCGAGCTTATTAAAATCATTTAACAATATATTATTAAAACAGATGCAGATGCCTAGATACGTTGGATTATTGAATATTAAAGCTATATGCAATTGAATGAATAGCATAAAAATATAGATATAGATAAAGATGTTAAGTATCTGGCTTCAAAATGCAGAATAACAGAAAAAGAGTAGATCATTCAAAGGGAGCCAAATATTACAGTTATTATTGGCTAACTTTCTTTCTGATTTACCTTGCTTAGCATATATAAATATGAATATATGACTTTTTGTCATATTTGATATATATATATTTACTGTGCTTCATCCAAGCTGAAAAACTTTCATACTGTCGTTAATTCAGGATTTCTTAATAATCTTGCTTCTCGCAGCACAAGCAGAATTTCGTGCAATTTTCCTTGGCTGTAATCCCTTTTTGCCTTGTCTTAGTCTTAGTTGCCTGGCTTCCAGCAATATTGATTAACTTTTTGCTGGCTTTTAACAACAAAATCCCTGCCAACATGCATCCAATGAAATCTGTCAGAACTGCTCAAACTATAAGTTGACGTAAAGCCCCGCTCACAACAACATTTTCCGAGATCCGACATAAAATCCAATATGGACAAAGTTTTGCTTGGCTGAAGCGTAAAGCTCCTTGTGGTCAAAGACCATAAGCAATATTGGCACAGATGGTCTGCGATAAAATAGCGAAAGAGTATCTTGTAAATATTCGAATGAATGCAAACTCAGCAGCTTTTACAAAATATTAAAGTTAATGAAGGCTTATAAAATATTTAAGTATTGTTACACAGACCCAAGCAGATTTGATATACTAAAGATAGTTTCGGCATAAGCAAGACTTAAAGCCTGTCGGCTTGTCTAATCAAAAAGAATTTAAGGACAAGAAACAGAAAGCATGAAAGGAGCTGGGCTCTGCTTTACAGCCATTCCCTGATTATTCTTGTATGTGGGCCCATTGCCTATACAGTTACACACATACATAAATCTATATAGTCCATGCGACTTGGCCCCACCTCAAGCCAGCCCATCCCTAAACACACAGACATACAGACACTCACACACTTCGTCAACATTTTATGCCTTTTGCTTAGCAAGTTTTCAACAACTTTTTGCATATTTCGAGCCTGCGACCCACACATGCACCCAACCACCCAGCCGAACAGCTCACCACCCACATGCCACGCCACATTACTGTATACATATTTTATAAGTTTGGCTGGGCACAGCTTTGGCTCCGTTAGAAGCCCTCTGGCATTAGTTTAGTTATTTCTCTTCATCATCATCGTCATCATCATCATCATTATCGTTTGCTCCAACAATTCGCTATTCCTCTTTGACTTTGCTCCTTTTTGTTCGCATTTTCCACATTTTTCCCACGTTCGCTTACTGTTTATGAGTGGGTGTATGTGTGTCGATGAGTTGGGGTTGGGACTCTTGTGAAACTCAACCCTCAAAGTAAATGAAATCTGCTTAAAACGAGCAAAAAGTCTCTTGTCTTGTTCCATTCCATTTCGTTTCCTTTCCTTGACCATCTCTGGCACTTTAATATCGCATTTCCTTATTTCCATTTGATTCAGAACTTTTGCCTCTGCTTTTTATAATTTGCATTTCTTATTATTTACCAAACTTGGAACAGACTTGGAACTTCCCGAGCTTACGCATTCCTTGAGCTATTTTTAAGTATGCAAATCCTTGTTCTTCTTTCGGTAGTTCATTGTGGGCGTGTCAACTGTTTGTTTGCCGTAAAAAGGTCTTTTTGCAAAGCAAAACACAGATGAAAGAAAACTTGAAACTTTGACTGTGAGAGTACCTTAAGCTGCTCTAGATCTTAATAAGCGATATAGTATATATCCAACTGTAGGGTATTAAAACTTTAGCTGCAATTTTTACATATACGTAAATATGAAAGAGTAATATAAGAATGAGATTCTTTAGCGCGACATTTGACTGGGGAACACATTCCTTACAAGTTAATATGATAGTTTTAATTTTCTGACTGACTAACACGCAGTCCGCTCAAGATAACTGAGAATCAATATTTTTAACTTACCCCAAATTTACACATCTTTATCGTTGTCTATAATTTCGTGTCAATAGTTCCTTTACATAGAAATGAACACACATCAGTATATACATTGCTCGACATACATACATAATTTCAATGTAATCTTCGTCAGTGTTGTAGGCTGGCCGAGTCTGCTGTCATTTATTGCACATGTTGGCCGTAAAGTGTGCTGTCAAAGCCTGGCCAAAATGGTTTTGGCCGTCCGTCTGTTGGCCACGTGACCCGTTATGCTACCTGTTGCCTGTATTCAGCCATCCTGTGGTTACTTGATAAGTTCCCTCTGCACCATGCACCGTGCACCATGCTCCATGCGACGTGCAACGTGCAACGGCAAGCGGCAGCTGTTTTTGGGGTAACTCAAACCGCAGGCACAAAAAACAACTGGAGTCAACCAGAAATTACAGGTACACGTGCTCGCTTAATGTGCAAATGATCGACTAGCAGATGCCCTGCATATTTATTTCAATCAAACTAATGTGATCAATACATGTGCTTGCCTTGTCGATTATTATCAATCATCTGACAGACTTGAATAGGTCAAACCGAACTTAACTTTAAACTATTTACTCTACATTCAAGTCTTGTCGTATAGGGCATAATACGAAGAAGTTCCCCTCTTTGGCGTGTACCAAACCTGACTGCTACTGCACTTTACGCGCTTAAGCTTACAAACATACAAACATCCTCTCCCCTCGCCCCTCGCCATACCTTGCGATCGGCAGCGCAGGTGTTTGACTTGTTGCAAGCTGTTCGTATTAAAAAAAAAATAATAATAAAATAAATAAATAAATACAACTTACAAATATGGTTGGCAGTCACATGTTGTTCTTTACAATTTTATTTATTTTTATTTTTATTGTATATATCTGTACATATGTATATATTCATACATATATAAATATATATCGTAAGTTTCTTAGTCATAACTAGGTCAAACGCTTTATCTTATCAGAGCATTGTTTGTTCGGCGTTGTTGTTAAGCTGATTAGAATCAGCCGCAAACATTTGACGGCCTTAAATTCCCGCTGCTGGCGCTCACGATAATCTGAGTGTATAACAGAACTCTTCTATGCTGAACTGAATCTGTTTATTAAATATTCGAGATTATTTGTAGATTTAAAAGTAAAAATTAATTGGAAAAAAATAAATATAAATAGGAAGTATACACATGCAGTTAAGTAGCTATATATGTATATATATATATATATATATATATATATATATATAACATATATATTTATATAATTGAAATTCTATAAAAATAAGTCTTATCAGTCTCTAAAAATCAAGGCTTTCTCATTTGTTCATTACTCAGAGACTGCTTTAAGTCTGTGCACACTGTACACGAAGCTCACATATGTATATACATATATGTTTATATATTTATATATATACATATGTATGTTTCTATGTGTGCATTTGTATAGAACGCATTATTGATTATCAATATTGAGCGCATGACCTCAATGATAACACAAAATGTCTGTCGCCACATAGTTGCAACAATAACAAAAACACAAAGGGGCAATGCGACCGACGTTTTACATGATTTCTTCATTACATTTCGAATTCCAGAGAGAACAGACGCACATATAAATGTATACATGTATGTATATGCATATATGCACATAATTATATATATATATATATATATGTATATATAGGAAAGTGCAATAATTAAAATTGTGCTGAAAGCTCATTTTGCAGCTGTTGGGTTCGATTATTATTCTTAGCAATTCCGTGCATATTTTTGAAAAACTTAAGTTTACAAATATTTGAATGGAATTCCATAAAAGGGTCTAAGAATAAACAGAAAATGGCAATTATTTCATTAGCAAGAATCGGGCAAGTATTTATATACAGAATGCCTGACCCCAAAAGCAACGACCTTGCGCCAATAAACATATATAGCTAAAGTTGTTTCTGTTTCTTCGTTGTAACAATTAGAAGCAGAACAGCAATTAGAGCCGACAAGAAGAAACAACAGCAATAAAAGTCGAAACAAATTAACGCGAAATCAAAGCGTTAACTAATTTAACCTTCAGACATGCAATCACAACAAACACGTGACCCTGAATATATAGTATATATATAGTAATTGTGCCTGTTGCTGTTGCTGATGATGTTGCTCGCAGCAATATATGTATATGTATATACACGTACAATATGAGTGTAAAACTAAATAATCAAATTATATTCGTAGTCAACGATGGCATAATGTAATTACGGCAAACAGCAAGTGGGCAGAGTGTGATATATGGACTAGGGGGCGTCTGCGAACAAAAACTGTTTGCTGTAACGGCATTTAATAGATATTTCAGCTGACAGATGCACAATCACACACACACACACACACACACACACACATAGAGACACCAACACACACTCGGAACAATTTGTGCATTATTTGCTCGTTTGCCTTGCGGCGGGCGAACAGACAGTTGCGATTTATTTAATTATTTGTCACAATGACCTTGACCCAGAGCAGCTAAAAATGAGCAATCAGAATGGCCAATCATATTAATAAAAGTTGCTCATAAAAATAGCAAAGCGCACGCTAAAATAAAAGGCCAACAACAAAATATGAGGCGAGCGAGTGAGTGACTGACAGAGAGAGAGAGAGAGAGAGAGAGAGAGAGAGAGAGAGAGAGAGGCGCACAGTTCGGAAATTTTTATTCAGTTTAGTTTTAGTTATTTTGCTCGCATTTTGTTTGCGATTTGTTTTTATTGTTGTTTCAGTTGCGATATCAACAAACAGAACACAACACAGACGCAGACTGCGTGGCAGGCAAAAGTCGTTAAACAAAAACAGGGCGAGAGCCGACAACAACAAAAGCAAACGCAAGAAGAAGAAAATAAGTTCGCGTGGGCGTTGGCAGCGCTGCTCGCGTGTGTCAGCCACCAGACATAGTGCATGCAAAAGTGCTCTCCCCACAGAGTTGGCGAACAGAGGATGGGGTGGGGGCTGGTGACTGAGCGAGCGCAAGAGAGAGAGAGAGAGAGAATGCCGCCAGTATGGACTGTGAGAGCTTTTTAAGTTGATTAAAAGCGTGGCAAAGTTCCTGCGCTCTGTAATTGTGTCAACCAGCGTGCGTGTGTGTGTGTGTGAGTGAGTGTGCGAATGAGTGGGCATGGAATGGAAATGTGTGTCACGCCTTCATAGTCATGCACAACAATTAAGAAAGTTTGTTCAACTGTATTGCACTCCACAAATACCCTCCTGACTCTATATATGATAAATAAAGGAATATTTATGCCTAGCTTTTAGCTCGTTAACTGAATGGATGTTCATTTAAGCAATTGCGCTTGTTTCTATTTTAGATATTATTCTTTTGTCTACTATAGAGCATAAGCTACACCGGTTTTCATGTTTGTTGTGAGTTAACATCCAGTTAGCCATCTATTCAATTGCGCTATGATTGTCCTTGTTTGAAGTCATCTCGTACAGACTGCATAGCACAATAAGTGAATTTGATTATGACCAATTTAAATAATTACACAGAGATTTGCTTTGACGTCAGCATGCGAAGCATACGAAGCCCCCTTAATGATCTGGAGTCTGCAGCTGGCTTCTGGTTGCTCTCTAAATATGGTTTGAATGTGCCTGTGTTTTACGAGAGATTAATATATAACTGAAGCTAAAGAGCAACTCAGCAAAAGGAACAGTTTTGGTTTCATTCTCGAGCAAACTTAATACATGACCTAGTTAGGCTTCACAGAAACTTAATATTCTTGTGATTCATAATTATTGCTGGAGGAGCATTGGGTTTGCCAATCGAATTATTAACTAAAAGCTTCAGTGACCAACGACAATAATTTAATTGCTAATTATTGATTGAATTAATGTAGTTGAATAGCCATTGTGTGTGACCCGGCGGATGCTTGATTGGCTATGTCATTAAGCTCAAGTAACAAGCACACACACACACACACACACGCAGCAGACATGTCTGGGTAGACAACGGTCTCTGGCCACAGAGTGGTTAACCGCCCGTACAGGATAAGTGGCAGGATCGATACAGGAGGGGGCCGGCCAACTGCAGCGCAGTTGTTGTCTGTTGTCAAGTTGTCATGCCAGCAGATACAGATAGAGAAAACATTCGCACAGAATTCACATACAGAGAGCCACAGATGCAAAGCAAATGGCACACGTGGATGCATAGCGAATATTGAACAGAGCCATATACATAGCGGCATTTATGTGCATGTGTATATGTATGTACAAATGTATAACCATACATGTTTCGTGCCTGTGAGTGTGTGTGCCTGAATAGTTGCCAGACAGGATTGGTTTGGGCTTCAGTACAATCTATTCATATACATATGTATATAGAGATATATGCATATACACTTTAATGCGGCGCTTGTGTGGATACAACGTCCGAGCGAAGTGCTTTAAAAACGTTAGCAATGGCCAAAGCTTTAATTAAGCCTCATACCCCATGCGACTAATGGAAACGGTTTTGGGGTTGTTATTGATTTTCTACAGAATTTGTCTAACACCCTCCCCTGCACAGCCATAGAGGCTGGAATTAAAATAACTTTGGCTGCTCTCGACGTTTTTGGCTATGCTAATGAAGTCCCATTGTCGTCCTGTTTGACACGCCCACGCTCGGCAAATGCGTACGGAAATAAAAATTATATGCAAGAAGAAGAAAAAAAGAAAAGATTTTGGAACGTGCCTTGTTTTACAAATGAGCATTAGAAACGCAAAGAATGTCTAAATAGCTAATGCGAAGTCTTAAAAGGAGAATCTTTTATGCGCTGAACGGAAAATTGTGAGCGAAATTTGGGCATCATTAAGGCTCTTTCACTTGTGCAAACCTTGTTTGGGGCACGATTTGGCGTTACATTATCTAAAGAAATACAATATTTGCCCTTTAGCTTGCAGTTTACATATTAATTTGTAAATTAATTTATGAAAATACACTGTCAAAAGTCTGTTGACTTTTCCATTTTCGCTTCCGCTCTATTTGAAGATATTAATCCCTTATAATTGATGCTCATCTACTAATATTGTGTATATTAAACTAAATATTAATGAATATTTGTTTTACTTATATATTTTGAACTAAGTATATGATATTTGATGTGTAGATTACATAGTTTATTTAACGTTTTAAAACTTTGGCTAGCTGGAGTATACCTATCCAGCCGCTGATCTTGCTACCTGCTAACTGATTAAATTAGTTATATAGTTTTATAATAATAGTGTTAAATACCTTAGTGCGTTACTATTTTCCTCACAGTTTTGCGCACTCATTTAATAATAATAATGAATACTCACCTTCCTCCATCAAAGCTCACGCATGGCGCAGCATTTCTTGAACAGCTTCTGTGTTTTATTAACATTAGCTTACAGCACGCTCATAATCAGTATCTCACAGTTTCTTTTTGACATTTGAATCACATTGATTTTCGATTATAAATTATATTGATTTTTTAAAGCATTTTTAAGCCTTATTTATTTATGTTCTACCATTTCTCTGTTTCTTCTCTTCTTGCAGACCCCAAAAACAAAAAACAAAAAAAAAAAACAAAAAGATTTCTCTTAAAACTTGTTATCTACATTCTAAACACTCATTCGACGTTTCGCAACACTGATCGACGCGCGGGCATAATGCGTTACGCTAGTAGACACAGCGCGCGTGCCGAGCAACGCAGTGAAGTTAAATGCAATTGCTGGAATGCACGACGATGAAATGAAAGTAATGCAACAACAGCAAGAGCAACAGCAACTGCAACTGCAACTGCAACAACACTAGCATCGGCGTATGACAGTCGAAAATGTTGTCACACATTGAGGAAAATGCATCGTTTTCTTAACATACAGCAAAATATTAAATTACGCAACTATCATCAGTTACTTTTGTATTTTGTTGCTGTTCCATTGGCTGCCACTGCTGCTGGAGGAAGACGACGACGTAGAGGAGGCAGAGAAGACGGAGCGAGACAAATTTGTGGGTGGGAGCGGCAGCAGCAGCAGCAGCAGCAGCAAAGATTGTAGCAGCCATAACGTAACGGCCGTAACGTAACATACCGTAACGCCACGCACACAGAATCCACTAGAGGATTGTCTCTTCTTTTTGTTTTGTTTTTAATTTAGCCCAATATATACACGTTAACATAATTAACCCAACGCTGCCACTGTTCCTAAGACGACAAAGAAACGACCTATCATCGTCATCGTAATTTTAACGCAAAACTCTTAAGTTAACGAAACGAAACGTAACACCACGTAACGCCTCAACACTGCTCCCCTGCCAACGTTTTTGATCATCATCATCATCATCATAATTGTCATTAGAGCATCAGCATCAATATATTCATTATGCATATATAGCACACGATATATGAACGAACGCCCATGCTCATTATACAAGAACACTGCAAGCAACTACAATAACTAGATCAGCAATATACACAGATATACATACATATATAACAATAACAACAATTAGAGGAACAATTGCGAAGCATAAAACAACAACGTGACGTTGTTTTAGTGTTTCGAACCCCATTGACCTTTTGCCGCACAGCTGGCAAGGGAAAAATATGGCAACACCTCAAGTCAAAGACTTGGTGTTGCGCTCGCCAGCTGGCTCCTCCGAAACCATCACATTTGCCTGGCCACTGCAGGTTGGACATGGACAGGATAAGCATGACAATGGCATCGACATTATCGATACAATTAAGTTCGTGTGCGATGAGCTGCCATCCATTTCATCCGCGTTCGAGGAGATTAACCTCAATCACATTGACACTGCCTGCTATAAGACTATGACAAATCTTGTCGATCGCTTCAACAAAGCCGTCGACAGTATTGTTGCATTGGTAAGTACATGACATTACCCCAAATCAACTTAAACATTCCTTCGTATACTTAAATCAACTATCGGAAATATTGCAACAAAACTCTATAAGGTCTAAAAAAAAATTACTTCAATTTGAAAAGTTTTTCAATTTAAAATAAAATATAGTTAACTAATAATTCATTTCATGCAATTTTTCCATTAATTTAATACAAATATTTCCAAGCAAATTAATTAAGATAAGATAAAAGATTGCTATTAGTTCTCATTCTTGGGATACTATAATATTTCAAAGCTTGACAGCGTCTTAGACTTGATCAGATATTCCTTACGATTTCAGGCCGTGAAATATAAACTAATGATATGCCTCGATATTATTTATAGGAAAAAGGAACTTCACTGCCCGCCGAGCGTTTGAATAAATTCGCTCACCCTAGCCTTTTAAGACACATACTGCAATTAGTTTACAATGCTGCCGTGCTCGATCCGGACAAACTCAATCAGTACGAGCCCTTCTCGCCGGAGGTCTATGGCGAGACATCGTACGAGCTCGTACAGCAAATGCTCAAACATGTCACCGTTAGCAAGGAGGACACGTTCATTGATCTCGGTTCCGGTGTGGGACAGGTGGTACTACAAATGGCCGGATCGTTTCCCCTTAAAACATGCATTGGAATCGAGAAGGCGGACACGCCCGCTCGCTATGCCGAACGCATGGATCAGATCTTTCGCCAGTACATGGGCTGGTTTGGCAAGCGCTTCTGCGAGTACAAACTGATCAAAGGCGATTTTCTGGTGGATGAACATCGCGAGAAAATCACCTCCTCCACGTTGGTGTTCGTCAATAACTTTGCCTTTGGTCCGACCGTCGATCATCAGCTGAAGGAGCGATTTGCCGATTTGCGAGATGGCGCTCGAGTTGTTTCATCCAAATCGTTCTGTCCACTCAACTTTCGCATCACAGATCGGTGAGTAATACATAACGAAAACGTAGAAATATTTCGACTTAACTTGATTTCATCTTGATTGCAGAAACCTTTCTGATATTGGCACCATTATGCATGTGAGCGAAATACCCCCACTAAAGGGTTCCGTCTCGTGGACCTGCAAGCCGGTTTCATATTATTTACATGTGATCGATCGCACCATATTAGAGCGCTATTTTCAGCGCCTGAAAACAAAGGGCGGCGATCACGAGCATGTGGGTAAGTAATGGGCGCTGAGCGCTTAACGGAGAAGCAAATGATAATAGATATATAACATATATACGAAACACGTCCACTCAGTCACAAATCAATCGCGAATATCAGTCATGATCAAATCAATCAATCAGTCAGTCAGTCATAAATTTGAACATTATCATTCCCAGTCATTTTCGATAAGTATCTTAAGTTGAAGCAATCCCTATTAATTAGATATGTAAGAACATGTTCTGTTAGGGCTAAGGATGATGTTTAATGAAAAGCTATAGAAAAAAATAGATTGGTGTTTAAGGAACTCTACATATTGAACTAAGTTTGCATGTCCCTAGGTCTATTAAGTAAATGTTAAGTATATAATCAAAGTGTTTATGTTTATAATCGTTTGATGTTTACGCTGTAAATTTGGATGTGAAATTATTTTTGTGTGAAAAATTTGCATTTGTTTTTAAAATTTACAAATACAGTTTAAAAATTAATTTTAAAATAATTTATTTGAATAAAAATATATTTAAATAAATTATTTTAAAAGATTCTCTGGCTTAGGTTTCACTTTATGTATTTTACCAACCCAATCCGAGCTGCTGTGGATAAATCTACGCAAAGAATTTGTAGGAAATCAAAAGAATTTTAAATTTGGGCTCACATTATTATTAAACAGGATTGTAAATCCAGCGCTTGATGAGTTAATGTTAACGTTTCTAATCGAAAAATCCTGTCTCCTAATGTCTTACAGGTACCGTTCGCACCACACGCGATCGCGCCAAGCGTGAGGCGAACACTGGCCAGCACAACAATAATCACAATAACAACCAGCACAATAACAATAGCCAACAGCGGGAGCAGCGGGAACAGCAGCGTGAACGGGAGAGGGAGCTAATCAACGGGCCCGCTCAGCAGCGCCATCAGTCGCAATCGCCGGCGAATGTTAGCGGGGGCAGTGGAGGTGGATTACCCGCCTCCAAGACGCGTCAACAGCTGGCAAGTGCACAGCAGCAACAGCAGCAACATCAGCAGCAACAACAACAACAACAGCAGCAGCACCACCAGCAACAGATACAGCAACGCAATCTGAATATGGACAGCAGCACGGACAGCGATGGCGATGGGGAGGTGAACAATGGAAACTGCGGAAACACCACCACAGCGACCAACACCACATCCGCTTCGAATGGGCCAATGACGCGCAAAGTTTGGTCGGATTGGTGCAGTTCCAAGGGCAAGAGTTCCCAGTCAGATGATGAGGAGAACAACAATAGCAACAGCAACAACAGCAATAGCCACCAGGGACGTGCCCCACGCGCTGTCACAACGCTGAAGAAGCGCAAGAAGCTAACGCGCAAAGCGGCGATTGCCAGCAAGTCGGCAGCGGCAGCGCAGCGGGAAGCAGAAGAGGCAGCTGCGGTGGCTGCAGTTGCAGCATCCGCCACGTCCGCTTCGGCCAGCAAGGACTCCAGCAGCAAGGAGGACCAACCGCGAGCGGCCAGTGCCGGGCCCGGACGCAAGGGCCGCTTGAAGAAGGGACAGCGGGGCCGCAAGTGCTTAAAGATTGCCGGCCTGGATGTGCTGCACAAGCAGACGGTGCTAAGCACCTCGTTGGATGCGATGACAAAGAAGCTGCCCGCTGCACCAGGTACAGTTGATCAGCAGCTGACGTCGCTGCTCACTGGCGATATGTCGCATCGCGAACTGGACATACCCACAGCGCCTCAGGACACGCCATACGCCCTGCAAATACTTCTCGATGTGTTCCGCTCTCAGTACATGACAATTATTGAGCATATGCGCTCAAGCACATACCTGCCGCAGGTGCAGAAGCAAATTGCCCAAGAGCAGGAGCGGATGGCGCGGTTGAAGAACCGAGCCAGTCAGCTGGACAAGCAGATTAAGGTGCTGATCGATGACAGCGTGACGCTGCTGAAGGTGCGCATGAACGAGCTGGGCATAAATGTGAACTCGCCCAACGATCTGATTGCACAGGCGAAGGAGATTGTCGGACGGCACAAGGATCTGCAGCATGCGGTCAGCAAGATGCGTAACGAGGTGACCGTCTACGAGAGCGAACAGAAATTGCTGTTGAGCAAGCAGCTGAAGCATCTGCCCGAGTATCAGAAACTATGCACCGTCGCCAATGGCGGCAACAGCAAGGTGAAGCTCGAGCTGCCCCAGGAGCTGTCCGAAACAGCTGCCCAGGAATTGGTGCTGAAGGAAATAGCGAATACGCTGAGCCAGCGCAAGAAGCTCTACGCACAGGTTTCCACCATCGAACAGGAGACTACCTCGCTGCAGAAGTCAGCCGAAGAACGTAGCACAGCTGCAGCCTTGCTTGCCCAGGGCACAAACATAAGCCTGGCTAGTGGCGCCCCAACCATACCGAGCAATGCTGCAACGCCCACGGCGCAGACAAATTGCAGCAAGCTGGTAAGTGGGAAGGTGTCGCGTCGCAGCCGCGAGCATCGAGCACGCTCACAGGAGTGGCCTGAGGTGCCGGAGGTGGGCAAAATACAGGAGAGCAACCCAGAGGTGCTGGCCCAGAAAATACTCGAGACCTGTCGTCAGGTTGAGGCGGGCAAATTTCAGCCGCCGCCAACTGCGGTCAGCGCCAGCAGCGCCGTCAATCCTGTTAGCTTTGTCAATGGCAAGCCCAAAACGGAGCCGAAGACCTCGCCTGCACTGTACAAGGATAGTACTCTGATGCCAGCGCCGAAGCAGCAATCCCAGGCGCAACAGCAACAAATACAACAGCAAGCCGTACTGTTGCCCAAGTGCGAGCTGCCGGGACTGGGCCGCAAGCAGGAGTCGCCGAAAGTGGCCAACTTTGAGGACAGGCTGAAGAGCATCATCACATCAGCACTCAATGAGGATCAGGAGCAGCGCAGCAAGGCACTGCCCATCATAGAGACGCCTCCAGCACCGCTGCAGTCTCCCGCATCGAAGCGCAGCAAGCAAATGTCCCAAACATCGAGCGCCAACAATCTGCACAACATTATCACCGTCTCGACGCAGGGTCTGATGCACTTGAATGCGAACACGACAATATCGCCGATAACACCACCTTTGCCGGGACCGAGGGCTGCAGCGGCCGCCTCCACAGCGCCGCCGCCGCCTGCCAATTTGCCTTATGGCAGTGCCTACATGAGCAGCAAGCAGCAGCAGCAACATCACCAACAGCATCAGCAACAGCAGCAGTTGTCGAGCAAATATGGACAAACGGTGGTGCTGAAGGAGTCTAAGTACTCGCCAGCAAGGCCAGGTGTATCAGCACCACCGCCTCCGCCACCACCGCCGCCTTCGTCGTCTGCGTCGTCGGCGCATATGGCAACGCTCTATGCTGGACACGGCGTCTCGTCCGCAGCGGCGCCCACGCCCGCAGACCTAGGCTATCATCGGCGGCGTGGCTCGGTAAGCGCCAACAGCTATGAACACTTTATGGTACAGCAGCAGCAGCAACAGCAACATGCGCTCATGTTGGCACATGTGGCGCAGCAGCGACTGCAGCAGCAGCAGCAGCAGCAGCAACAACAACAGCTGCAACAGCAGCAGCAGCAACAACAACAACAGCAGCATCAACATCAGCAACTTGCACATCATGCACAGCTTGGACACCTGCACCATCACCATCAGGGCCCGGGCACCTCAGCAGAGTTTAAGGCTCCAGCAGAGAATCTGCTGCAGCGTTCAGGTAGTCGCGAACAACTTGCAGAACAACAGCAGCAACAACAATTGCAGCAGCAACACCAGCACCAACAGCCGCAACAGCACACCTTGGAGCTATTGCCACGGGCGAGTTCCGCCAACTCGGACTATTCTGGATACCGTGTGGAGCGGCTGTCTGTTCGACCACCGAGCCGACCCAGCTCCAATAGCTCGCAGCCAGACTACACGCAAGTATCGCCAGCCAAGATGGCGTTGCGTCGCCATCTCTCGCAGGAGAAACTCAACCAGCCGCCGCAGGCGTTACCCACACCCCCGCCCATGGCACTGGCGCCCCCAGTGACATCAGGCAAGACCATCGGAGATCTGGTCACTGGCGAAATTGAGCGCACACTCGAAATCTCACACCAGAGCATCATCAATGCGGCGGTCAACATGAGCACTGGCAGCGGCAGCAGCAGTAGCAGTGCGCACTTTATGGAACGTGCGTTCCTCGCCGATCGCACCAATGAACGTTTGCTCATCAATCTGAATGCCCAACGACCGGAACGCGTGCACGTTCGACCCCTTAACGAAGATGCATCTGAGCCACAGCCGACCAACTACAGCCAGGCTGCGTCTAGCACCAGCAACAACCTGGCCACCTTGGCTCATGTCGCGTACGCCCACAAATCTCAGCCGGGAGCACGGGGCGCCTCGACGGCACGTACTGGACGCGATTATCAGGCGGTAGCATTACCGCGTGCCGAAATGATGGGCTGTATTGAGGCTTACTTTCATGAGGAGCAGCAGCAGCAACAACAACACCATCAGCAGCAGCAGCAACATCAGAAGTCAAAAAGCACAGTCGGCGGTGCCAGCACGTTGCGCGCACCACGCCTTAATGGTGCTAACCCGCCATTAGAAGGTAAGTGTAAAACAGAAGTTACTTACAGTAATCTAGGCGGGAGTGCCTGAATTGGAAATACCCTTAGCTCATTTGGCAACTGAATGCCAAAGCTCGACATTCAAGTAGTGAAATATTTATATAAAATTATAGCTTCTGTATTTAGCATGTCGGAAAGATGGACTCGCGCAACTCGCAGTCTTCTTTAATAATTAGTGAATGAGCTCATACAAAAATTTAAGGACGAATTTCCCATTTAAATTATTAAATTGAATTGAAAATCTATAATGGATATTAAAACGATGTCAAACTGAAGCTCAATAAGATTTGGATTGAAGGCAGCTGTTGCTTGAGAGCGAAGCCTGACGATCTGAGTGAAGTCGCATTCGTAGTGGTGCTGAAAGGTTAAAACTATCAAAGTGAATTACTTAGGTCTCTTTATATTCATATACGTAAACATTAAAGAATAATACAAAATACCAATTTATGTACAAATCTAAAAATATAGAAAGAAGACTCCAAATGATGTCATCAGATATGTATCAGAAGTACAGATATAAATACATAGTACAACTAAGTGCCAAACAACGATACTGAATGGATGAATCGATGAACACCTTTTCGTATTGCACTGTTTGACTATTAACCACTTTTTATTGTGGTGTTATCTTGGCTCGTTAGATATAAAGTGATTCCAATATTAGATCGAATCTGTGTCTGAGATGACACCACATTATGATAACTTATTTATTCACATTGCTAATAAACATTGTCAATTGTTTGCAGGACTTGCCGCGTCGCTGCAGGATCATGTGCGTGCACGCAAATACAAGGAGGAGAACGAGGAGCGACAACGACGAGCAGCTGCCGCGACTTCATCATCATTGGAATTGACGCCGCATTTTGCACACCAGGCGCCGCCTGCCCATAGCTACCATCAGCAGCAGGCGCATCATCACCCAGCCGCTGGCAATATTAATGGCACGCCACACAAAGTGGAGCGTAAGCTACATTAATCTCTTCATCTTTTGTGAACAGGTATTAATCCAGACGTATTTTCATGTTCACAGTGGGCGTTAAAAGGAGCTCGCCCTTGGCCTCGCATCAGCAGCCTTCACGACCTGCCAAATTGGCGCATTTCGATCAGCAGCCGCCTGCCCATGCGCATCAGCATTTGTATGTGACAAGCAACGGTGGGTCAGGGCTGCCGCCGCCTGCACATGATGCAACCACACCTTCTCCGACGCCGTCATCTTCATCGTCATCGTGTGGCAGGCGTAGCAAGTTGCTTGTGGAACCGCCGATGCTGATGAGTCCGGAGATTAACTCACTGATGGGCGATGAGCGGCCGCTGCAGCTATCGACGAACCATCAGCTGCACCACCACCAGCAGAAACCACATCAGCATGCCCAGCAGCAATTGCGTGCCTTGCATCAAACCAGTCACAGCATCACGCCCACCATAGTGGGCGGCCAGCGTTCCAATGCCGGCGATGACGGTAAGCCATTTGTATACCAAGACCAAGATATAGCCACAGCATTACACACACGCGAATTCCATGCACCACACGCACCACCAGCACATGTACAATATCATCAATTGCACCACTATCAGACTCGACTCGCCACCCAAGTGATGGCTCAAGATCTTACCATTACGAGCAGACAGTCAAACGTCTCCGTTTCGTCAAACGATGACAACTCAGACACTGACAGCGTCTCATCCTCGAGCTCTTCTTCCAGCTCAGGCACCACTAGCTAAATGCAAATCCACCGCTTGATCCACACGCATATTTTACACATTTTATACAATTATACACTTTACATTTTTTTATTAATGCAATTATTTGTAAATATATATACAAAAACCAAATACTTCCGGCCTTGCTGCCAGATATTAAGTTTAAAGGATTTTATTTTATTCATGTTGTGTGTTGTCCCTAGTTTGCTTTCTTTTCTTGTTTCAATATTCAATTTTTTATGATTTGCACTTTTATTTTGTAGTTTGGCTTTTTTTGTACTCACATCTAATTTAAAATGCTTTCCTTTAACATGAAAAAAAAAAAAAAACAAATAATATAATATTAATCTAACTTAGCTAACATATATTGCTTAACAGATAACGCAAATGCTGTAAACGCATATTTAACTAAAAATATAAATATAAACAAAAAACGCGTTCTTAAATTTTCTACAAAACAAAACGCATTCTTTGACACGAAATAAGATCTTCCGAAAGATCCTAAAATAATACGTATACCGAAATCGTCATGCATAAAGAAATCTTTTTGATATTTATTAGCTCAATTCCCAAATTAATTGCCATATTTTATTGTAATCAAATATTATATATTATATTTATAAAAAAAATTTAAAATTTTTTTGAAAGATTTATAAATCAGTGAGATATATATATATATATATATATATATATATATATATATATATATATATATATATATATATATATATATATATAGATATTCATATTTAAAGACGTTGTACTGGCTATACACAGATACAACAGGTAATAATCTCCGGTCCATTGACATGACGCTGTCAATGTAAACAATCTATTAACACTATTTTGAATAAAACATCAAAAAGTAATAAAATAAACGAAAAACTGCCGAAAACATGCAACATTCTACGCTAATTTTCATTCAATTACTCGCGTCATGCCAAATATATCATTAAATTCATAAAAAAAAAAATAATTCACACATGAAACACGCATACATACATACACAAAAAGCTCTTTGTAAAAAAAAACAACATACATAATTTAACTTAAAATAATTTTTGTTTCCTGGATATTAACAATCTCCTCTGGAATGTTATTTTTGCATAATTAATTTTCAAACAATTGCTACTAAAAAATAAAAAATATTTATCGAACAATGGACAAAATTTATAAAATTAAAAAAATTAAAAACAAACAAAGCGACTCGTTACATATCCAAAACTCGACTTTATATCCCTTCTATTATGCTCTACTCCCATACAGTTACCGATTCGGCAACGCATCGTTCTATAACTAATTACGATCCCAGACGTCGACTTCGCACACCGACTTCGACTTTGTCTGGCGCCACGAAACAAACAGCTATAAATTCTAATGGATTTGTTGTGGCCGATAGTAGTAGTAACAATAATAATAACAACCATTGAATACCTCCAAATTTTCAAAAGCCAAAACCCAAAAATTGCGTAAAAACGAAAAGTAATTTAAACAAATAATTAATATAAAGACGAGAAATCCCCACAGAATGCCAAAACGTAAAACGTATTGTGTTGTTGTTGAGAAGCAGAGTACAAAATAAAACCACATCTAATATACTTATAAAAGAACGAAACGAAAAACATATAAAAAGACAAAACATAATTTATTTTACGTTCAATAATTTACTCTAACCGAACTCAAAACAAAATTTAAACAAATTTATCTAGTATATTATGTTATATACACATATATAAAATTAAAACATGAGCATGAGGTAAGTTCTGTTGCGCCTAATTGGTTCATTTCTCTTCCTATTCTTTTTTTTTTTTTAATTTCATTGAATTTTTATTTTTGTTTTGTTTTGATTTCATTTTATTTATGATTTTCCTGATCTTTTGTAACGCTCTAATTTGATCATCAAACACACACACTCGCACACGCCGCAAGTCCCACTCCATCACATTTATTTGAGTCTACTTTGCGAACTGTTCAGGGTTTAGCTACACGTCGCTTAATCGTTATCGTTATCGTAATCGTCATCGCCAATGTTGTCGATCTCACACAGCCTCGCACTCACTCACACCCACCCACACACACACGCACACACACACACACACATATACCGAAACACCACGAAGAGCATCAGCACACGCAGCAGCTGACCCGGCTGTAGTTGCTGCTGCTCTCTTACTCAATCGCTCTCACAATGTGCATTTTGTCTAATCTATTTCTTATGTTTTTCTATGACAGACGATGTCATTGCGGCCGACGAAGAATCCCATTGGCAGCATCGCGTCAGCTCCGGCTTTGATCGGCTGGTGGCATTTGCGAGCACTGAGCTGGACAAGACGCGCCGTTCCATTGATGGTGATACGGTGCCCGCTTCTATTAGTTGCAACACCTCGCCCGACTCGGGTATCACGCACAGCAGCAGCAATTCGGATGCTGTGCGCACCTTTTTGTCCACCTCGTCGAGTTCATCTCAGCTGGAGCTGCCCATTAACAACAGCAGCAGTGGCAGCAGCAGCAGCACCAACAGCAGCCTTTATGTCAGCCAGGTACACAATCTGAGCCATCATTCGTATCAGCATGGTCATCAACCGCTGCACCAGCAGCAGCAGCAGCCACTGCAACAGCAACCGCAACAACAGCAGCAGCAACAACAGCAGCCGCAGCAACAACATCAACATCAACAACAGCAACATTTGGCAGACCATTTGAGCGACAGCAGCATGAAGTCGACAGCATCCTCGTCATTGCACGCTAGCAGCTCAGTGAAGACCATTTCTCCTGTGGATCCGAGCGCGATTGAGTCGCCGCCACTATCCGACGTTGGTCTGCCACGTACTCCCAGCCCCAGTGCTGCAAGCGTGGCCACGCCTCCACCTGTGCATGCGCCGTCGTTGGTGAACGACCTGCGCATACCGCTCAAATATCAGCGCAAGTTCAAGGGCGGATCCGAAAAGCACTACAAGAAAAAGTTCTGCGAACGGAACTGGGAGTACGACTGCGACGAGCTGCTGGCCTACTCGAACTCCAGTGTGCCGCCCACGGCAGCCGATGCTGCAGGCAATGTGCCGCCAACTGCGCTGGATGCGCCCGCCATCGTGGCAGCTACTCCGCCAGCTGTGCTGAGCAAATCGGGCAAGTCGCCAAAAGAGAAATCATCGCCACATCATGGCGCCAATGCAAATGCGAATGCTACTGCAAATGTAAACGCTAGCTATCATCACCATCACAAGTCCTCAAAGTTTCGGCCCAAAGGCAAGGATTGGGACTGGTCGCTGGACAGTCGCAGCAACACGGGTGAGCCGACGGCAAATGGAGCTGGCAGCGGAGCCGCCACCTCGAGTAATTAATGTAAATTAATTTAGTTAAATTGCTGAAAAGAATGACAAGTAGTAGGAAGGAAAAGGGAAATTAGAGAGAGGAGTGCATTTTCCACAGGGAAAATCTATCAATCCGCGGCCACATGCGCAACAAATGAGAATAATGCAATGTCTATTTTTGCTTTATGTTTAATTTTTTTAAACCATGTTTTAATCGATTCGAATCGAGCTAATTTTTAGGGTTTTAATCTGTAACTAAATGAATTGTGTTTGTAGTTAACTTATTGTATAGAAGCGCTTTTTGCCTTGTTTTTTATTGTCTGTATATTTTATTTCCACGGAATGTAATTAGATTAGTGTAGCTTATTTTTAATTGAACACGTGTGTTAGTTCTTAAGGCACCGAACGTACCGCCACAAGCCCCAACCATTACTGATGAACAATGTTACTGACTTCATTATTACCAAGTTTATAATTACGATTATGATTATTAGACTTAACAAATTTATTTTATTTTGTATTGTTTAATAGATTTATTTGTGTTCGTTTTAAGTTGTGTGTTTTGTCCTTTACATTGGATTTATATGCGTTTTTTTTATGATTTTTAAATAAATTTTTAAACTAATTACAAACTACTCTATGATACTACTTTTTTTAATCACAAGCTTTTTTCAGTTCTGTTCAGTTCAAGTTTCTCATTTTGGGACCAACAAGTTTTGAAAAATCGATCCGTTCGTGTTCGCAAATCGTCAGCGTCGCTTCCAAAATCTTATTACAAATTAAATATATGCAAATAACAGTAATTAAATATTCAAATTGCAGTGAACGCTTCTCATGAAAGAAAGATAGAAAACTTATATGCGAGACTTTGGATAAATGCACATTGAAGATTTTTTCTAATATTTTACAAATAATTTTCAATGAGTGCGCTTAACATAAATAATTACGAGAATATATATTAAATATACAAGTTTTTTAAATGAAAACTGGGCGTGCCTGTGGGCGCCTTGCTCAAGATTAGCAAGACGATACTTTACCATATTCTAAAATATTAACAACATTTGCAACAGCAATAAGCGGTCAGAAGAATAACAGCAACAGAAACAACAAGTAACCTTATTAATTAAAGAATTTTCCACCTCAGCGAAATAACAACAATTTTATATATATTATATACATACATAATTAATATAGCATTAGCGGCATATACAACACACACACACACATATATATATATATATATATATATATATATATATATATAATTGGATGTACATATAGCATATATATGTACATATGTATGGCCATTCCGTTACGCAGTTTCAGTTGGAGATCTGAGAGTTTAAAGTGAAATTGTGAGCGGAATCGGGTTGATAATAAATTGAAAAACGCAAGTCAAATATCAGGAAACCAATTGAAGAGTAAACAAACGGAATAACATAATTTACAAGCATTTAACAAATAATAATAATAACATTGAATATTTAGTAACAAACATATATAAAATATATACGTAAAACATATTTAACAAAATAGTCTTAAGGGCAACGGCAACTGCGAAACATTGATTATAATAAACAAATATATATAATAATTAGCAATTTAATTGAATTTTCAAGATGTGCTATTAGCGTAGTGTACAAGTGGCATTAATAAAAGAGAAAACGGTGTAGAGATAAAGGCGCATAAATGATTTTTATACGTATACATATTTTACTTATATTTATTGTCATATACAAAGTCGAAGGGCAAAACAAATATGAAAGAGAAAACAAAAACTAATTACACACAACAATAATTTTATAAACTATTAACGGTAGCCACGACAACATGCAGAAGAACAGTTGTAGCAAATGGAATATTATTTGGCGCTATTTAAATGTAATGTAAAATGCATATAAAACAATATAGTTAAATTTACATAAAACAAATTAACATACAAGTATTATACTGGAGAGTAAGCAAACGCAACTAATTAATAACGGCAACAAATGAATGAAAATATTTAAAAATATTTAATAATCTAGCACACAAGCATATTAAATTTAACGGTATTATTATGTATATTAATGAAAACAAAAAACAACAAATATTTATTGCATATTAATATTATTATTTTAAACTTAACAGTTTAATAAAAAAAAAAAAAATAAAAATAACAAGATATCAGAAGTCTTTCGTCTTTCAATGAATATATAAATACGAGAAAAGTATATATGGTGGGAATTACTTCGATTTAAATTATCTCAAATACTTCGAATTACTTTAGCGCAATAAACATACAGAAAATTGCGCTCAAGTTGGGAGTGCCGATTAGAAGATACCCTGTACTGTAGTATGTAATAAAATACTGAAGTACGGATTATTGGATCAGTCAGATAACTCATTTGATACTGCGCGTCGTTGCTGACATATACATATAACATTCCAGCATACCCTGTTTACACATATTCTAGGGGTTCAACTACATCCGTCGTAAGCAATCTCACATATCAATTTATCAATTAAGTGAAATATTTGTATTTACAGTTGCGACCCCATTTCCAATTCCTATGAAGTGAAAGCACAGTTATTCGCTTGTTCCATAGGTCTTTTTATTGACTTTATTTGTTGTTTTATTGTTTTTCTCTTTTGTATTTGAAATATCTTATAAAAAGTACAGTTTGGTTCGTTTATATTTCTGTTATCTTTATGTAACTATTGTATGCAAATATGTATATCGTTGTCTGTTTGTTCAAAGTGTTCCCGCTGAAAAACGTATAAACGTATATGTACTCCTACTCGTATTCCTTACGGGCTATTTCTATTTATATTATAGCGGTTGCAGTTGGGAAAGGGGACCTGCGTATCCAGTTTCTTAGCTTCGATTGTTTTCTCTGATGCACATAGATATACGAGCGGAATATTGATTTAGTTTAGAATTAAGCTGAAAGTGCTAACGGTTGTATTTGCCATATGGGAATTTGTTTGTATACATATGCTGAGTGGATTTACTGCTGACTGACTATTTTAATTCTTAGCTGAATCTGAGGTCTTTGACAAATTCATTGTTTTCCTAGCGCTAACTTTGCATTTGTAAATGAGTGTATATTTTCATATATGTATATATATGCGTGTATTTTTATGTACACGTTGATAACTTTTATCTTTTTTTTTGTGTATATATGTATATTAAATATGCAAGAATATAATTGTTTTACAATAAAGCCTGAGGCACATTTATGAAATATTTTAAATTTGATTTTTTTTATTTTTACAAATGAAATTTTAAGAATGCACTGTTTATTCAGATGTGTGTATTTAAAATTTTTACTTTGTTTCACAAACAAACTAACGTTAATTTTAGCAGAGTAAAGAAATCTTACAGTTAAACTTTGTTCAAAGCCGTGAAGACCCAATGGATAGATTAATAAACAGGAATTGGGAATCTTATTGGGTGTAGGACACTAAGGATACCAATAGCACTAAATTTATAGATAATAGACCGTGAATTACATAGAAAACTATATCTAAAGAATTAGCTATAATAGGAGTCACTGCTCTAATTATGCATTATCATTCCAAACAAAACACGCGTAATAACAAACAAACACTTAACGCTAGTTAATGACCACTTCATGTGGTTCGGTGATAGGGTGGAAAAAATAACAATTTAAGTGAATAGAAAATAGAAATTACATAGTACCTAATACGTAGACTGTTAATAAAATCGAAAGAAGGTCGACCAATTTAAGACGTATTTTTAAGCTGTCAACGTTATCAGATAGCGCGTTTAACTTACAAATTAATTTGATAACAAATACGCCACGTTACTATACGTTATGCAATTTTAGACACACATTGAAATTTGATAATTATTATTGTTGAACGCTTGCCACTGGTTCGGACCCTCAACTCTTGGTAGCTTACAACTATTCTGTATGTTTAGTTTGGGTTCTTCCCGGGATCGGTAAACCGGAAAACCGCAACCCCAGCCGGGAGCTTTAAAAATGTTACAATCTTTTACCTGCTATGTGTATATAAATATTTTTAAAAACCGCTGCACGTCGAATTCATTCAGACTTTAAGTTCGTTTCATTTGTAAGGTTCTCTACTCTAGTTTTTGTTTAATTTTGTATCGTTTATGTTTATAGTTTTCTTTTTAAATCAAGGGTCAATTTAAAACAAAGCACTCAACTACGGAAAATTGTCAACATTTTCCAGCTGATTACCACTTTATAACAATATGCCACATTTATAGCATAGACATATAGCATTACAGATACTACATATACAAAAACAAATGTATATGCACGCACATACGAATAACAACGGCCTGAGGGATACTTGATTCAGGATGGTTTCGATGACATGTAAAATTAAATATGTTGATATTCCAATTTACACAAATTGCTTTGGGCATCGTTGAAACCAATTGGAGCTTAACTTAATAAATTTCTTTGTGTTTGTGTGGTCTTCCGCTAGAGAATTACGAAGAGAAAGCTCGTGACTGGGCACATCAAATATGATACAACAATTATTTAAGATAAACACAACAAAAATACGTACACGAATACAGACTATGTTATGTTTGTCTATCCAAATTGTGATTAGTTTTCCGATAACAGAGAAAATTAGAGAGAACGAGAGTGCGTCAGTGAGAGGCGTTTATAGCTTATCCACATGCTGTAGTAAACAGGCCATAACCAGCTCTTCTGGCTGCGTCTCGCTCGCAATCTCCGTCTGCGATTGAGCTTTCTCTTCGGGCAAATTCTACAAGCCGTCGAGTATATCGACGGCACCAATTATGGCCTCTACGTCGCTGTTGTTGGGTGCACCGTCATCAATCAGAGTATCGGTGCTGAGCGCCAAGACGACATCTGTGGCGCTGTTGAAAGCTGTCACAGCGGGCGACGACAGACTGTCAATTGTGTTGCCGTTAATCAAGAAGTCGCGATGTAGCTCGACAGGACTGTAGCGGAAACAGGGTGTGGTTATGGGCGTCGTTGGCATCGACTTGGAAATATCCAAAGGATTGCGTGAACTGTATGACTGACCACCGTAGGCCACGTTGCTGGCGCCCCAATTAAACGCTGGTGAGATGTTGAAGAAGCCACTCGCAGTATTGCCGTTGCCATTAGCGCTGCTAAGGCCACTGTTGCAGCTCTGCAACTGGGACTGCTGATGCGGCAGCGGTGTGGAAGGCACAGAGCGCGACACAATGCCGCCTGCACTGCCAGCACTGCTGTAGCCACTCGAAGAACCTGCCGAGGAGCTGCATGTAGTTGTCGTTTGTATGCCGCCGAACTTGTTATTAAAGCTGGGAGAAATAAGCGCACTGACATCCACTTCATCGTAGAGTAGACTTGCCGATACATCCACGTCGCCACCGCCTAGCTTCAATGTGCCGACCGACTGCTGACTATTGCTGTTTTCCGAAAAGAGCGCGTCTTTCACTATGCTAGTGGTGACTGCCTGGTTTAGCAAGCGGTTGTATCCCGTTGAAGGAGAGTGGTTGCTGCTGCGTTGCAGCTGCGACAACGGCACCGATTGCGAGCGCTGCGTTTCGTTTAGCTCCATATTTCCGCTTAGCGCCAGGCTTGTTTCCAAATCCATCGAGTTTTGGTTAACCAGCAGTTCGACATTGCTGTTGTTATTGCTAACGATGTTCTCGCTGAACTGGTTGTTGCTGCCAGTGCCGCCAATGAACGACCAATTGACGCCCATGCACTGCTGTAGCAGTGAAGGACTGGGTGGCGCCGAAGCAGAGCTGCTGCTGGGATAGCTGTAAACGTAGCTACGTCTACGCCTATGCGCACCAATCATGGGATCCCCATTGCCGTTGCTATTGTCAAAGTCTAGCGATTGCTGTTTGGTTAACAGGCTGGAACGCTGGCGCATGCATGCTATGCCCGGGCTGGCAAAGCAGTTCTGCGTGGTCAGTTTACCAGTTGTTGTAGGTGCGACTGTTGGCGTTGCAAGTGAAGGTGCAGCTGCTGCCGCTGGTGCTGGTGTCGGTGCTGCAGCTGCTGAAATTTTGCTGTTGGTGTTGCTGTTGATGTTTGGTGAAATGGGCAAAAAAATGCAGTTCTTGTTGTTGCCGTTACTAGACGCGTTGCTTAGACTAATTTTGCGCTTATTGCTGGTATTGTTGTTGCTGATGGTTTGCAGCTGTTGCTGTTGTTGTTGCTGCTGCTGATGTTGTTGTTGTTGATGCTTTCGTGACATTAGTGCCAGAGACGCTGAGGCAGAACCCACAACATTTGCTGCTGCTGCTGTTGTTGCTGGTGTTGGCAAAGACATTAATCGACGCGCCTGCGACTGCTGTTGCTGCTGATGTAATTGCTGTGGCGTCGATTTGCTTGTTGTCGCTATTGCCGTGGCCAATCTGGCTGTTGATGTTGCCATTGCATTTGTTAATGCAATAGCAGAGGCAGCCGGTGGATTTCTGTGTTGTTCTGCTTGAGCATCTAAGGAATTCAGTTGTTTTTCCTCAGCGTCTCCCATCTGAAAATATTGAAGCAGTTCGGTATCGGGTCCTTCAGAGTTCTCTTCCTCATCTTCGCCGGGCAGAAAGTAATCGTCAAGCTCATGCTTATCCATATTGCATATGCTAATCACGCGCTCACGTGGCAAGCCCAGGTTCTCAGCCAGCCCAGTGTCCTCTGCAGCAGCGGCTAGGGCTGCTGCATTCTCTGCGATTAAGCGTTTGGCCCGCAATGACATCATGTTGCGCGACGCGACCTTAGGTGTGGTAGTGTTCGTGTCCAGACTGCTTGACGGGCTGATGGAGCTGGGATGATTCATTTGAGCTGGTGGGCCCATTGAGAGCACCGCCGCATTCGCGGGAGAACTCTCTACAGTTGGCTGTGCGAGAGGCGGTGGTGTCGCTGCCGTTGTAGTTATTACTGGAGGTACAAGAAGGGTGCCCCCAGTTGCACTGCCGCTGCTGGGCGAGTTGGCCCAAAAGCCTTTGGTCTGCTGCGCTTTTAACACTTTTTTGCAAAATATGTTGGTGGTATTATATTCTTCTGTCTCGTCCTTTATGACCAGCACACTGGGTGATAGTGGCTGCTGTACAGCTACTGCGGCTTGCAGCTCCAATAACTTGGGAGTTATATTGCGGACAGCATTACTGCGCGGCTCTGTGGCCAAATTCATCGGCAAAACCTGCTGCTGCTGCTGAAGCTGTTGTGTTGTCAGATAGCCACTGGGTGAGTCTATAATCTCCTGCTTGATCTTTAGTAATTGCTCCGATTTCTGTTCATCACTGACTGCTTCCTGACTACTTCCCGCATCTTGAGTGCCACTCAGTTGATTGCAACTCGATTCCGAGGATGTGGAGCCTTTGCGTTTCTTTTTACGACGCTTCTTCAACGGTCCCATGTCCTGTTGACGATGTTGATAACAAGCAGTAGTATATGAATATTATAAGTCAAATAAACTTACTGCAAGTAACCGCTTCTCTTTGGGTTCCCTGGGCGTGTACTTTTTGGGTCCCAATGCCACGTTAATGGTTGCATTGTTGTTCTTGATCCGTGTGGCTAGTTCTGTGACACTTTCTAGTTTTGTGTTGAGCAGTTTTTCTGCCCAGTTGCGCACCACATCCCAGTTACACTCATTGTCTGCTTTCGAGCCGTGCGATTCCGCTGCGGCATTCGGTGATTGCTTAATCTGTGCGGGAGTGGACTCCGTTGTATTAGCGTCATCAATTGGCTCATCCTTGCATAGCTGCGGCAGCTGTGGTGGTGTCAATTTTGTGGTCTTGCGCATAGCTGCGTAACAGTAGCGCGAATTTCCACGCGTTCCTAGACGTCGAGGACGGACGCCAGGGAAGACTTGCTTCATGACCTTACCAAAGTCAGCCGTTGACAGAGGCTTGATGCTCAGGCGTTCACAATAGGCGCTGAAAAGTGAGAAATATTTTATGAAAGCTTAGTATTTTTAATTGGACTATCTTAAAAGGTTTATTTAAAAGCATTTGCGAACATATTGGGTATTCAAAGATTCAGATATCTAAATGTGAATCATTGGTAACTCACATATAATCATTGTAAACGTCCTGTTTTGGTATGGAAACCTGAGGATCGTGTTCGAGATGTGAGCGCACCCAATTGATGGTGTGATTTATTTCGGATCGTGTGCCCAGTGGGTTCTGTGGCTGCCTTAATGGATCCGTATCCGCGCTCTCGCCGGGTAAGCGTAAATACAAGAACAGTTTCTCAATAGGCTTTAGCGCCGCAACACTTTCCAGAATTTTAGCGATTTGTACCTTTGCAGTGTCACTGAATGGAAATTAATTAATAGTTATAAAAGGAATTATTTAATATAATTTACTCACTCCAAGCTAGTTTCGATGACCTGTTGGACGCGTCGCATGCGTTCATCGTCGCCGGTTAGAGAATTCATCACGTTTTCCGCAATTGTGGAATTGATGGCGCCACTGGGTGCAGCCGGCGGCACAGCTACCGAGCCACTTTCACTGGGGTGTGTGTGGGGATGATGTGGAGGCTGTGGATGCCTTGGAATAGCTGCAGTTGCAAGCGTTCCTGAAGCCGAAGAAGCATTCATTGCATGCATTATCTTGCCTAATTCCAATTGTTGAGCGCTGTTGAAGGCATTGACAAATGCAAGGCCAGCATTGCCAGCAGCCGCAGCAAAGGGATTGGGCGTGAGCACAGACGTGGTATTACCGACAGCTGGTCCTGGAGCACTCACATTTGAAAACGAAGGTGGCACGAAGCCCCCGCTGGGAACAGGTACATTTGTGGGTGTGGGCGACACCTGGGACTGGGCGAGTACCAAGGATGGCGACACAATCGGTGCAATGGTCAGTGGCGATGACTTAGCCGCTTGTAAATGAATGGGTGGAGCCTGGAACCGTCCAGACGTATAGGTGGGAATGTCCGGTACCGGAACAGGCACGCCACATATTCCATACGGGCTTGTGGCTTGTGTTGCTTCGTATATGGAATTGGAATTTGGATTGGATTGCTGATGCTTCTGCAGCGACGTCGATGCAGTCGTGCCCCCCGCTGATGCTGCCGTTGCCGCCGTTGCTGCTGCTGCCGATTTCGCCGTCCACTGCGCACCACTAATCTGGCCATGCTTCTCGGACATGTTAGCTGGTGGGCTAGCTCTCAACACACTAACCCGCGAGCCACCAGCCAGCAGCAACCAGTCTGTGTTACTTCTGGACACTGTGGCTTTTCAACGTTTCTTGTTTGTTATTATTGTTTTTTCCCGATGCTAACAAATTTGAATTGGTCGAACAGCTTACGCACTAAATGATTGATGACGCGTGCTTTAGGAGATGAAGATTGCGAAGTCGATAACTGGCGCAACGAACATTTTGGCGACGACGGAAGACACGGATGTTAACAACGCAAGATAATAAACCATTTTGCCAATTGCATGGACAAGCCGTGTCTAAGGCTAGCGTACACCTTTAGCGCCAGATACAGTAAATACTACGATTGTTGAAATTCCAATACACAAACTAAATTCTAATAAGATTACAAAATATATTGGAATAATCCATTTTTCGCGGAGATAAGAGCTCCGTTCCTTCTGCGTCTCGAAAAATATACACGCTATGTGACCAGACTCTGCAACAGTTGAAACAACCGATAAATACCTGATGATTTAATTTGTAAACACTGTGTTGTATTTCGATATATTTTGAATTTATGCTTGAAAACTTGGTTCAATACCTTATATTCAATACAAGTTTAATACAATTTAGGCTGTCACACTGTTGAAATATATATATAAATACATTGCAAGTGTTTACTTTATTACCGACAATCTTTTTTATATTTTATATATTTGGTATTTATTTAATTTAATTAAGTATTTTTGCTGCATACCATCCACGACAAAATACATGCGTAAAATGCGTATTTCAAGCAATATATTCTCAAAGTAATTAAATACATTTGTAAAAATTTCCAACGTTGAGGTATACTTTTCGAACTATAGAAAAAGTCATTGATTTTTAATTTTGATGCATAATTATTTAATTGTTATCTAATTTGAGCAACTCCAGTGTTATCGATAACAATTGTACAACTGTAATCGCTACTCAGAAAAAATGGCGATTTCTTAAGACGGCAGACGCTTTACCTTTACACAACACAGACAAAATTTTAACACTAAAATACTGTTCTATACCGCAATTAAACAAAAGATGCGCGCTGAACTTGGTCCAAACACTTGCCGTGTGTGCTTAGAGCCTAGTCAGCGTTTACAAAGGATTGATGAATCCCGCGAGGAGGGTGAGGAGACTCCAAATGAAATGCTTATACAGCTACTGGGAATTTCTTTCAGTAAGGTGCGTATTAATAGTTACAAAGTGAGCTGTACATAGGAAATGCCACTTTAAATTTCTGTATTCTTGTCCCACAGCTAAATGGCAAAGATCAGATTCCTGATGGTATCTGCAAACCATGCAAGGTAGAGCTCAACATGGCATTCCAGTTTCGCGAGAAGGCTTTGCGCAAGCAAGCTGAAATTGAGGAATATTGTCGCGAACTGGGCCTCCTAGATGAAGCCGAAGATTACCTTATCAAGGAAGAGTTTGGTTCACAGCATCAAACAGGTGAAGATGATGAAATGAGCGAATTTGTGATGAACGATGCAACAAGTACAGGCCACGGCGATGCTGATGCTGATGATCATGATCAAGATCATGCACAGAGCGATGAATTTCTAGAAGTCGATGGCTCCCACGAACAGCAGCAGGAAGTCATAACGGATGATATTGAGTACTTGGAGGACAACTATACTATAGAAATGAATCCTGAGCACGATGATGCCGTGCTGGAAACTAAATATGAAGATACGGTAAATCATAGTGATATTAAACTGAGGCGTGGTAGAACACGCTTTGGCATGAATATAGTAAAGACAGAGCATGACGAGTTACAGCATTCTTATGGCCTGGAGGCTGGAGTAGTTGACATTAAACCGAGGCGTGGGCGGGCACGGCCTGGTCTTAACTCACTCAGAACATCGGATGGAACGGAGAAAGGTGGTTACGTCTGCGATGTGTGTGGCAATTTCTATGAGAAGCGTGGGCGCATGATGGAACATCGCCGTCGCCACGATGCTGTCTGCCAATATCAGTGCGAGTAAGTCTTGAAAAGTATATAAAATATGTGCAACTTATGTTTTCTAAATAATTTTCGTGCATGTAGACTCTGTGAGGCCAAGTTTCAGGTCCGCGAACAGCTGCGCAAGCACATGTATTCTCACACAGGGAGCAAGCCTTTTAAGTGTAGCTTCTGCAGTCGTCAATTCTTCTACGAGAGCGTACTAAAATCGCATGAAAAGTAAGTGGGTTCAGTCAATAAAATTAAACTGTCTAACCATACGTACCCAATATATTTATCTGACAGTGTGCATCGAGGCATCAAGCCTTATGTGTGCAAGATATGCGACAAGGCCTTCGCATACGCACATTCTTTGACTAAACATGAGCTAATACACTCGGACATCAAATTGTATCGGTGCGACTACTGCCAAAAGGATTTCCGTTTGCTACATCACATGCGCCAGCACGAGGAGACCAAATGTCACCAGAATGCAGTTATGCTCGCCGAGACATTAAAGTACGACCGCGAGGAGCAGGACGTTGAGCTGTTAGCTGTGGATGATCTGAAGGATGTCAAGCTGCGAATAGCCCAGCAGCATATGCTCTCCTAGTTACATTTTCATTACCACCGTTGGACACCACAGCGTATAGAAAGTCCATGTTACATGTTTAAGTAGGTCCTAAAATTAATTCCACAATTAAACAATGATTATGAGAAAATTGGATATTATTTGATGTTGTAATTAAACATCTTTGAGAAGAACTTTATACAGCTGAATTAACAAATGTAATAGACAAACACAATATCCCTTTATGTATTATATTAGAGAGGATCTTTATTGATTTCAATTATTACAGGCATCGAATTTATTTATATATTACAATGTACATGATCAATCGACAATGTATTAGTCCTTTACATCCGTAAACTTGAACTTCAGAGGTATGTTAGGGACATTTATTAGAATACTCTTGAATGCCTTTTCCGTGGGATAGTTAAACTCAATATTAAAGTTTCGAATAAGTCGTGCAATTCCCAATTCCAGCTCCATTTCGACAATACGTTTTCCAATGCACATACGTGGGCCGAATCCAAAGGGCAAGTAAATAAATGGGCTGCTCGCTTTAAGAGCGTGCGGGCACTCTCCATTTGTAGATGTTTCTTTGCTCAGTCGCATCCATCGCTCGGGCAAAAACTCGTTGCCTCTGGGATAGTGCTGGTCATCGGTGAGCAAGCCCGTGGACAACATCATAACCTGTGTTTCGCTGGGTACCTGGTAGTTATCTAGGACAAGGTCGGATTTGGTCACGCGACCATTGCCCACTGTTAACGGATAGAGGCGCAGTGATTCCTTTATGACGGCCCGCAAGTAGGGCACATTCTTCATGGAGGCTTCTGTGAAGTCGGAGTCCTTGTTTGGTAGGATTTGACGAATTTCCTCACGCAGCTTTGATTGCTTCTCCGGATTTTTAGCCAGACAGAGAAGGACACCTGTAAAGACGGTTGTTGTCTGGAAATGACAGACTTTGTATGAAGACATTTCAAATTACATTAGTTTAAACAGATTATTTTGTACCGTATCCACGCCGGCCATCAGCATATCCATAGCCATAACTTTTGCGGTCTGTTCGTTTGTTTTTAAAAGTTTTTCCAGTACGCTCATTTCGTGGTCTGGTTTGATGGACGGCTCGCGCTCCAGTCGCTCCAGAGCTTCGTTAATATAGCCAGATGTTATCTCCTGGATCTCGTCGAAGGTTTTGATAAGCTTTTTGAATTTGGGCGTGGCAATGTAACGCCAAACCGAAGGCTTCATTTCAAGTTCTCCCGTTAACTCAAATACGACATTAAGTGAATCAAAAAGCTTCTTAGCCTGGGGATTGTTGCGATTAGCCTGTATCAGTCCCAGCTGCTTGTCCAAAGCTACCACCGAAACGGATTCAAGGGTCCACCGATTGATTTCCTCCTCAAAATTTTCAGGAACTTCAAATGTGCTGCTATCGCGAATTTCTCGTATGCTGATTGAGTGCAGTAAAGCTGATAGCAATAATTACACAATGGCAAATTTGCTGGAATAACTTACCGCTGAATAAATTCTTTGTTGACCGCTGACATTTTTTCATAGTAGAGACGGACAGTTTTCGGTTGCATCATTACTGGGTTAACACTAGAGCGGAATTTCGACCACTCCTCACCTTGTCTGTAAAAAACATTTGCATTTTTCTTCCCATTAACTTAAAAGAGGATTGGAATTTTTGCTTACGTCGATATTACGCCTGCGGTACCCTTGTAATATTCCTTGCGAAGCTCTGTTCGAAAATAGTGCAATATTTCATTCCCTGGACGCTCCGGCCAGGGTCCTTCAACCCGCATAACTTGTTCAAAATGCTGCGGATCGTTCGAAATGAGAAACTCCTTTTTACCCACATTTGGTATTCTGAAAAGAGGTCCATGCTGGCGACGCATGTCCAACATAATATCCGAAAATTCCTTGTTATGGTACTTTCCGCCGGGCATCAATTTGAGTACATAGTTAAGCAGGGAAACCTTGGGTATCTCATTGTATGGCCGAGCCTGGTCCCATCCAACAGGCTTTCCAATGGTCGTCTCATTTTCCGTTACGTTTACGGCATTACTCACAGCATATGTCTGATGTCGCTGTATTTAAAAAAAATAATGATAAGATAATTATATAACATTTTATAATAATCACATCAAATTGCAATTCATGCTGAATTCGAAATAACCTGTTCTGTTGGTATAGCCCGTATTAATTGCCGTAGCTTGACTCTCTGCCCTAACATATTGTATTTACGAATTATTGAGAACTGAGCAACAAGTTTGTTTATTTCGGACTTTATAGTTTTGCTCGCAAGCTTTTTTTTAATAGATACGTTGTTGGGAGAGTAAACAAGACAGAGAAACACAACCAACAACAAATACATGAGAGCTTTGAGTAAAAATGGTATATGTATGTAAGTAGCTCTAAGCTCTTTATTAATGTTATCATTTAAGAGTAAAATTAAAAGCTCTGCAAGATATACAAAATTAATGTACATATTCATAAATATATTTCAATTTTTGCAGAGCAAATTTCATGACTTTTGTGATTGTTTATGCGTGACAATGATATTTGGTTGTTTGATTGATTTATATTTGAGTCAAGTAAAACTGGAATGGAAAACATCTTCAACTACACATAAGCATCAGGTCATTGCCACCGTATCGTAGAATAGAATAGAAATACTACAATAATTATATATAATAGACTTTCGACTTTATTTATTTGAATATTGATAGGTATACAATATCGTACGAATGTATATTTAAAACAAACACCAATGTTTTCCTTTACAAACCGATATTAGACTTCCAATAGTTGTTAACGGTTATTACGTATAAGTAAGTAATTTATGTAAGTATAAATAGTGGCATAGAATAATAACTTAGGATTACAAGTAGACTACGATTACTTCAAGTTTCACTGTAGACAGAGTTTTTACAAATTGATTTCCATGCGTTGTTCGTTTTGGCACGCTTGGTGTAATATGGTTTACATAGATATATGGTTAATGTCGTATCGTTTAAATCGTTTTAAAATAACTCATAAGTATTCGATAAATTTATGAAGTTTAACATATTGAATATGTTTCTCTGGGACAGTGAAGTCCAACATATGCAAATATCTAAACTACTCAAAGGACTAAAAGCCTATGATAATCTTGGACAATAAATATAGGGCTATGCTAAGTTGGCGTTATTCATTGGGACGCCTGTTGCTGATAGCTGCATACAATTTTGGCCGCATCATTCATCATTTTGGCCGTCGAGCGCACAAGGAACATCAGATGACACTCATCGTAGACGGTCAGCTCGACGCGCGTGCGAACTAAGCCATGCAGCACTGTCGCGCGCTCCAGGTCTAGCCAGCGTTGCAGCGCGAGCTCACGTTCCTTGGTTGTGCCGGAGAGCGCCACATCAGAGGGACCCCAGAGCACAAACTCAAGCACTGACTTGGCCTTGGACAGTGATTCGGCGCGTTCCTGTTGCAAAATATCGGCCAGAATGGCTGTAATCTTCGTGGTGGGCAGCATGTCGGTCAAAGCGCTGTGCGCGCACTTGCATAGCGTACCCATGGGCTCGTCGTCATCGTTGTTATTGCTGTAATATTAGAGATTATATTTGAGCTCGTGCATAATAGTAGATATAAGACTTAGTTTCTTACCCTTGTAAGACACAGAGTCGCGCCTGCGCATCCTTGTTATCCATGTCTTTAGAGAGAACCACATTCGATAGACTTAGTGGGGTCTCTTCAATGGCCTTGGCCTGCAGATTCTTCATGCCGTTGACCAGCTGTAACATTATGAACGCCACCTCACGCGTCATGACATCATCGAAGGCGGGCATGGCTTGGGTCGTGGGGGTGATATCCTCGCCATCGTTGTCTGCGGCGTTGCCAGACGATGTCGATTCCTCATTCAATGTGCTCAGATTCTGCACGGAGACCACATTGCGCAGCGCATTGGCACCAGCTGCATCCTTCAGGCTATTCAGATTTGGTATGGAGCCTCGGAAGTTAAAGTTGCTCTTGTCCAGCACTTGGGACTTGCCCTTCAGTATTGATCCGATAGATTGCAGAGTTTCCAGCTGAAGTCTTGGCAGCACGGATATTGTGGCCTGTAGAAGTGTCACCTCAGTTGTGGGCATCAGCGGCAGCTGGTAACTGGGAACCAGGTCGCAAAACTCGGTTATGGGATTGAGCACATCACAGACTCCTCCCGTGAGCTGGCTCAGCTCGCCTCCAACACCCGCCAACTGGTTACAGTCGGCCGAGAGAGCCAAGGTAACAGGAGATGTGGTCCACAGTGCGGCATGGAAGGCTTTCTTGCCCACGACAAATGCCTGAGCGCCCTCCAGAATGGTGAAGTCCTCGTAGCGCAAGTTGATGGCATTGGCTAGCGGTCGCAACGAGGCTGGCACAACTGGCGTTTGTTGAAGCTGTTGATGGAACATAGGGTTTGTTAGTTTCTTGTTTCTGGGCTGGGATATGTGCACAATTTGGACTCACCTGATCGAGCACCTGGGCAAGTGCCTCATGATTGGCCACTACAACGGCTGTGTAGTTGTCTTCGATGGTCTTGTGCACGACACTGCGTCCCTTGCGCATGCGCAAACGATTCGTGGCCTTGCTGCGGTTCTTGTTGCCCTAAAACAATTACAATTGCCATTTCAGGATGTTCTCCAGGTATTGAAATTTATCTAGCTCACCGTTGGTAGGCCCCAGACGCTGTCGTTGATATCCGTAGCCACGTCTCCCCCAGCCTCGCTGCCATAGTAGCTGTACGGAGCGTAAATGTCGAACTCGCCTACCTCGCTGCCCGCATACGAGGCAGAGATAACGCGTGGAATGTTGGCTGCAAAATATACCAATTCAGATAGGATCAGCACAGAGACTTTTATAATATTTATATAGATTTAAGTTACCTAAGCTACTGTTCAGGCCGTAGTTGCGTACTGGACCGTACTCGCTGCGCGTATAGCTAGCTAAGGAAGCCGTATCCGAGTAGATATTGTTCCGTCCGCCAGATCGGCCATTGAGTCGCTGCCCGGGCACAGCGGTTAGGTCTAGGTTGCTGCTGCGAATCGGTGGCAGTGGAGGCGTCGGTGCCGCTGTCGTGGCCGCGGCTGTCGTTGTTGAGTTGCTGTTGCCATTCCCCATTTTGACAAATTCGTACATGTTCTCATAGTCGCGCTTGTCCTTCAGATAGCTGTCGATGGTGCTGTTGATCTTGCGCACCGAGTCCTTCAGGCTACTCCGCTGGGCATTGTCTGTGGCATCGTGTGCGCCTTGGGCGCGCTGCTCAAAGATCTCAAGCTTGCTGGATATGGACATTTTGGTCTCGGCCTTCTTCGGCTGTCGCTCGAATGTGCTGGTGCGGCTATTGACAGTGGGTGCTCCGGTAGTGGCTGAGCTGGCAGGCGGTTTGCTAACCTCGAAAGGATTAGTGCTGAACACCTTGGACTGTTCGGCCGTTACGTTCTCACCGTTTGACGAGCAAATGGAGATAGTATCGGTAAGTATGCCCCGCTTGCGGACCAGCTCCAGCTGCGCCTCTCGCTCCCGCATGCTCGCCGTGCGCTCCGGCTTGCGCGGCGCTATCGAGGAGCGGATTTCGCCTGCGCATTGTAGAGTATATAAAATTAGAGAGACCCCAATTAGTAGTGTAGATCTATATAATGTTTGCACTTTTGCATGTCAGCGAATTTCCTATGCGAATCTATAGATATAATCTATTCGAAGCATTTGCTGGCCAAGTTTCGTGGCCACAACAATGCCAACCGACTGCACCAGCTGGCCGTGCTTTTTTTTGCTTGCTGTATAACCTGCGACACTAATTGTGAGTTTGACCCAAATTCATGCCAAATTACAATTCGCATAATGGTGCCTAGTGGCCAAGATCTCTAACAAATAGCTTTTCCTCAGACAACAGTGCTGAGCAGTGAGCTGTGAGCTGTGAGCTGAGAGCTGATGAGCTGTGCGATGGCCCCTTCACCAGTCGCCACCTGCCGGCAGCAGATGGCGGCAGCAACAGGTGTAACAAGTTCTCGCCACATTTGGCCTGACCACAAAATGACAGCCAATAAATGGGTCTCGGATTCTAAATCTTTCACTGCCTGCGATTCTCGTCTCACCAGTTTTCCGGTGGCATTTTTAGCTCACTGCCGAGGCATTCATATGTGGTTACCTCATTGGCTTTGGGCTGTGGGCTTTGGCTTGGTTTGTTTTCATTTCGATTTTTTGTTGCTGCTGTTGCTGTTGCTGTTCTGCTTGTTCATCTGTAAAACTACATATTTCACTTGATAGCTTTGGCTCGCTCACTTAACCTACTTTAGTCAGGCTACCTGGCTGGTTTATGGCCGCAAGAAGCGACGATGGCTTCTGCGGATCGCTGTGTGCCCGTTATATTGATTGAAATGCGTAACTCGTTTTGCTTTGGTTCTACTTTCAGCTTCAAGCAGCTTCGAGCTGCGATCAGTTTTGTGGTCTCCACTTGGCCGAGTGGCACATTGGGCGAAGAAGAGGCCCTTTAGACCCACATTCTGAAGGTCGCATGACTCTGTGCCTTGGCATTTGGGCGCTGTCAGTAAACGTGATCTGTTTGCGCTTTCTTTTGGAATCGCAATTGGATCACGATCACAATCATGATCGCGGCTAGAGCAAGATACACCCACGTTAGCACTCCACTGATCGATTATGTATGGAATGCGGTCGTCCCAGTTACCCATTTAGTTCGTCTATTTGTAAACTCACCCAAATTGGCATACACATTGTCCGCTTTAGATTTGATGGAGCCTCCGGCATTGGGATTGCCGCAAATTTTGGCGGAATCCACGCTGCTCGAGCTGAGCGTGGCTGTCAGCTCCGTTTTCTGCTTGCGACGCAGCTCAGCGCTCTTCGGCGGTGGTGGGCGAGCCGGCTTATTGGCCTCATGACTGCGCTGCCCCTCGCTGGCGCGCAGCGGCGGTGCTGGCGGCTTGGCGGTGACGACAGCTACCGTCTGCGCGGAGACAGCATCGCTAGTCTTCGTAATGTCCTTGACAACTTCCACGGCCGTGGGATTGATGTCAATGGGATGTATGATGACCAGACGCGGCTTGCCAACGACACTGCCGTCATCACCCGTACAGATCTCAGTGTAGACGCTGCCCTCCTTCTTGGCCAGCGGCTCACTGGACTTGCCCCCGTTGCTGCCCATGCGCAAGAACTTCTTGATCGAAAACTTTGATTTCTGTTTCTGTGGTGGCGAGGCATTGGGCGATTTCGGCGATTTGATGCTCGGATCGGTCAAGCCAGCGGCCGCCAGGCACTCCTCGGACATGGACAGGTGTCGCTGATTGCGCGGCGTGGGCTCCGGCGTCAAAGGCTGCTTAAGGTTCAGCACCGAGCTGGCAGACTGCAACTGCAACTGCTTTGTCGCATTGGCCCGCTGCATCACGAAATTGTTGAGACTGCGAAACTTGGGATTGATCACTGCTCGCTCCCGCTTGTCCTTCTCACGTATGACGGGCGCAGCGGCTGCCACAGGTGGCTTTCTGGTGTACATATTACTGCTGCTGGGGCTGCTGCTTGGCGCGACTGTTGCTGCTGAAGATGTTGCTGCCGCTCTAGCGGTTGTGGGAGTTACGGCAACACTTTCTGCTGCTGCTGCTGCTGATGCTGGCAACTTCTCGTTGGCAGTCGGAGTTTCCGTTGCCTTGGCAGCTGACGACTCCGCGTTTATTGCCTGCTCGAACTCCACTACTAAACTGTAGTCGCGCTCCGGCGTAGTCGGAGCGCTCAATTTAGGCTCGGGCGGCGGATTTGGAGCTTTGCCTTTTTTAAGCTTGGCATCGTCTTTGGCTGACTCAGCCGCTGCTGCTGCTGCTGCTGAAGCTGCCAATAGCAGATTTTCGCTTGATTTGGAGATGGCCGTTTGGAGCTGGCTGATGAATTGCTGCTCGGCGTTGCTGGGCTGCCGCTTGCTCATGAAGGTCTTCAGCGGCGAGTTGTTGTTGCCGCTGCTGCCGCTGCTGCTGATGTTGCTGCAGCTGCCGCTGTTGCTGACGAGCGGCTTGGCAGGCAGTTCGGGCTTTTTGAGGCCATGCAGAAAGGAGGGACGCGCATCGATTTTCATGGGCGGCGGCGGCGACTTGGGCAGCGCTGGCAGCTGCTGTGACATCGTGTCTGTTGCCGCCTCCTGCTTCTTCTGCTGTTGATTCTGTTCCAGCTTGTTGTCCGGATCGGCACTGCCGTCGGGCTCGCCGTGCAGCTCGCGGCTCTTGACTGCCGCCTGATTGCCGGACTGATCGCCAATCTGAATGTCCTCGTAGTCGGAGTTGTTGGTGCTGGCGCTGAGCTTCTTTTCGACTAGGGAGCGCTGCTCGATGCTGCCCTTGACTGCGCCGCTGGGCAGATTCTTATAGTCGCTGCCGATGCTGATGCCGATGCCCGAGTCGGACTCGCTGCGTATCATATTGTAGGCATTCTCCTCGTCCGAGCTGCCATCAAAGCTGCTGCCCGTGGAGTCCAGTGCGTCGTCCGAACTGCATTTGGTCACGATTAGCCCGTCCGAGGTTATTTTGCTGGTCATGAAGTTGCCCTCGTGGAGGTTGTAGCTGGCGGCACGAGTCTTCGAGCTCAGCAGCATGTCCGTTATGTACTGCGAGCTGGAGTAGTGCGCGCTGCTCGACTCCGCCTGGGCGCTAGCCACGCCCACCTTCTCACTGTACTTGCCGTCGGGCAAGTTCTCGTAGCTCAGCTGCGTCTCGACCACATCGTAATAGGCGGAGACGCCGTTCTCCGTGTCCGAGCAGTTGCTGTCCGTGTCGGAGTATTTGTGGCAGACGTTGACCTTTGGTTTGGTGTGATCCTTGGTTATGGGGGCATTACGCGCAATGGTTTTCTTAAGGTCGAGAAATGGCTTCGGCGAATCAGTTAGCGAGCCCAGCTCGAATTTGATTTTACTGCTGCTGCTGCTGCTGCTGCTGCTGCTTGCAACTGTTGTTGTTGTGACTGACGTTGCTGCTGTAGCCGTTGCCGTGTTGATTTCGTTTTGTTTCTGCTTTTGCTTCTGCTGCAGCGTCTCTGAGATCTCGTCCAGCAGAGACTTCTCCATGGCGCGCTCGATGGGCGGACTGTCCTTGCCATCGCGCGCTGGTGCACCTGCCGCTGGCTTGACCAGCGTGGGCGTGAGCGTTGTCGTCACTTTCTTGGTGGCTGTGCTCGTTATGGTGCTCTTGATGGTCGTGGCTGTCGCTGTCCCAGACTTGGCTGTCACTGTGCTGGAGCAGGCAGCTGCAGTCGTTGTTGTCTTCGACGCTTCCGACGTTGACTTGCAGGGCGTTGTCTTTGAACTGGCTGACTTTAGGGGCTGTCCGAAGGGCATCACATTGATCGTTAGCGTTTGCTTCTTGCCCTCCTTGTCCACCTGGGGTGCACCCAGCTTGAGCGCAGCAAATGACTTCTTGATGTTCTCCTGCGCATCTCCCAGCAGATTGCCGTTGTTCATGTTGAAGTCTGTGTTGGCGCGAGTTATGCGCTTCAGCTCGACGGCTTCCTCGTCGTCAGTTTCCGTGATGGCCATGTCATCGTGCTCATTGCCCAGATTCATGAAGTCATGGTCATCGTCATCGTCATCGTCCTCTGACCACTCGCCGCCATAGCCGATGATCTCATGCAGCTGCTTGGGGAAGCAAACTTTGCTTGACTTGGAGCCGCTGCTGGCTTTGAAGGAGCTGCTGCTGCTGGTGGTGAGGCGCACGCCAAAGGCCTTCTTGATAATGCTCTTAGCTGGCGTTTTGTGCTTGTTCGGGTAATCAGTCTTTGTGTGGCTATCTGACTTGAGGGCGCTGACCTTAGTGCCCTGTTGTGCCGCAGCTGCAGCAGCGGCCGCAGCAGCTGCCTTGTGTTCGTCCTTCGACTTGAAGCAGTTCGAGCACAAGTCCTTTTTCCACGCATTCTGCGTGAAGTGCGAGCAAATCGAGGAAGACATATTGTGTATTGTTACCGCCTGCTGCTACTGTGATTGTTGCTGTTGCCGTTGCCGATTGCTGCTGGCCTCCTTATTCCACCATATTCTGCAAATGAAAAGAAATTAAAGTCAAGTGAGTTATGCCTGATATTGTTGGTGTCTTTACAGTGTTGGGCTGCGTTATTAGCGCATCAACTTGAAGGCTGATAAAAAAAAACTTTCATTGCGACGGCGATTGCGCAAGCCCTCGCAGCAATTGTTGCTGCTACTCAGGTTGCTGTTGCACTGGCCGGGCCAACAATCAACTTTCACTACGTAAATGCAGCTTCTGCACCATGATTCAAAATTATTGAATGTAAATATAAGAGCGGCAACAGCATCAGCAACAGCAACAGCAACAGCAACAACAACAATTCGCAGTAGTCCAGCTTGGCAATTTGCATTAGTCGCCTTCGACTACCCAAGCAGCCAAAACCAATTGACCAAGTGGCCGTGCGGCTATTCAATGTCTTCACCAACAAAACAGTCAAACATTCATTTACCACGGCGACTATCAATCAATCTTCATCTTGATAATGAAATTATTGAAATTATTGTTGCTGTTGTCGACATAGTTGTTGTCTGCTGTTGTTGTTGTTGTTGTTGTTGGTGTTTTTGCTGCAGCTTTGGGGATTCACTGAGCATGTTTTTTTTGCTCACTGCCTTTGTCACATGGCCATCGACAAAGCTGTGTTTGCTTTGCTCTCAGCACTTTGAAAATGTCTCCAATTGCTGTTGGGTAATCAGTTGTTGCTGTTGGGCATTGCTGTTGTTAGTTAGTTAGTTAGTTTATGTTTGCGCTTCAACTTGTCGTGTGTGTAAAAGTGTATATGACTTTCTAAAATTGCCCAGGGAAGTGACGGTCTGTGTGTGTGTGTGTGTGTGTGCATTAAATGACATTATCATAAAAACTGCGGAACACTAAACTTGCCCAAAAAGCGTAAAAACTTAGAAAATGTTTGAACAAAAAGTCGACATATATTAACTTATAAATAAAATTGGCAGGAAGGCAAACCAGTTTCCTTAACAGAAACCGCCATATCATTTTTTTGTATTTCCTCAAGAATTGTCTACAATTTAACAAAAAATCAACTCTAATGAGAAAATTGGTTTTTGGATAGCCGAACGTGAGATAATCATGCAGATTTTTCGCCATTATTTATTAATTATTTTTTATCAAAAATATATAGTAAATATAGTAACTATAAGCGGTGATATAATTTCAGTTCTCACAATCATCTCAGCAGGCGTTGCTTCTGTTACAGTTAAGATCGGTCCCACAGCCACAAGAACAGAGAGACTGAACAATGCAGCATTTACGTCTGCAAGTCATTAGCCCCGTTTAAGGCCAGCAAAGATTGCAAGTGAGTTTGTGCGTCAATTTGGCCAGCAGCACAGTTTGTTGGCGCCTAGTTGAGAAAGTGTTGCTGCTGACAACAGCGACAACACCCACAAATACAGCAACACCAACTCATAAGCTGCCGAAAAAGCTTCGCAACAAAGATGACAACAGCCACGCAGTTTGTGGAGTTTGTTTCTTGGGCACATTTATCAACGCCAACATGAACGAAAGTTGACCTATTGTTAAACGGTTGCCGTTATGCAGCTTCTTCTGCTGTTGCTGCTGCTGATGATGATACGCTTGATTTTTGCATTTGCTGCAGCAGCAGCAGCAGCAGCAACTGCTACTGTTTTGGTTTTTTGGGTCAGCGTTTTGGTTAAGCGTTAATATGCATAAATCTTGGCTTTGTGCAATCCGTTCGCGAATACCATTGCCATCGGCTGGCCACTATGGGCGAGGAGGGGGGAGGGGATTCTGCGCTCACCTAATTGCATAACTGTGACGCTGCCAACGGTTGCTGCCGTGTTTTTGCTTTGCATATCGCATTTGTTTGCCGCCGTTACACATAAATTTGCTCGAGTTGCTGTTTGTTTTTGTTAATTGTTGGCATTTTTTCTTTCACTCATTTGCATTTGGTTGCGGCATCGATACTCGATTTGCTTATGGCCACAGACGAGGCTGCAATGGTGCGCCAATTCTCAGCCAGTCGCTAACCAAGTGGAGGCTGCATTGTTGCCGGCCTGTCTGTGGCTGAAAAGGGATCACAAGTGGCACCAAATTTGTACAAAACTGAACCACATGGCGCAGCAGAAATTTGCAACAAATGGTTGAGCTATTTGACCATAAAGAGGACCGCCAACATCCGACCACAACAAAACGTTGCGGCGGCGAAGCAACAACTTGAAGCTAGTTTTCAAGTTTAGCCATCGCACTCTCGCCACAAGGAATGCGACGGTCAACGCTTGAGATGAGCTCAAGGAAAAACAGATATCCATAGAGATGTTGCTGTAGCTGCAGCTGTTGTTGTAGACGTAGTGTAAATGTAACACAAATAAATCTGCATAAATTTCATGGTCCACACTGACGGATCTAGCCGGCCCAGTCAGGACGGGTGTCAGCTCGTTAGCCATAAAGTTGAATTCGAGTGGTGCAGAAGTCGGTCAGCTGGGTTCCGCGCCATTTAATTGATGCTCGAGAATTTGTTTTGCCAAATGCTGAGAGTACATGCAGGTATTCGTATTTTTAGCAGTTCCAGGCATCAAACCCGTTCCGTGCCGCCAGGCCATTCCAATATTTTGCATTCGACTCTTTGTATTTGCCTTTATCTGATCGTCGGCATACAAAAGTTTTGGTGCTGCTTGCAGGCAACGAAACAGTTAGCTGACCGTCGCCTCGTCTGCGACTTCCAATTGGGGCCAACAGGTTTAACCAACAGCAACAACAGCAGCAGCAGCAGCAGCAGCAGAAGCAGAAAGTTCTCTTCTCGCCCGATTCGGTATTTTCTCTTGTCAGTTGCACTTGGCCAATTGCCGCTCGGAGGCTAATCTCTGGAGTCTTAACGCATTTTACACATCAGAAATATGCGGAGAATGCGTGAAGCTCGTTATATATATGTATATATGTATACTATATATGTACAGCAACAACAAACAAGTTTTGAGAGAACAGAACAGAAGTCGTAAGTGTTGGATGCGCTGCAGTGAGTCCGTTGATTGAATCAAACAGCTGAGGCTGTAATCGAATCAAACGCTCCATTAGCGATCCAGAAACGGGTCTGCACTCTACATTGTCAATTAGTGTGCTCCATTTGAGTCAGAAGTCAGAGCCATAGATCAAGCTGCAACCTCACCCAATTCACAGATCTACAAATTACCACAAGAAGATTCCCCCCGAAGCCAAAAATCGAAAACTCGAGATGAGCAAAGATATTTGAATACAACTTTGATCTCAGATACGAGAGATGTGCGCGTTGTTTGTTCCACATTTACACGTGAGATTTATGCGTGGCCGCGTCGACGGCTGCCGTTTGTTCTGCTGCCCATTTCCCATTTGCTTTTTCTGTTTATTTATATGCTTAACGTTATGTAAATATATATGTATATACACCTGCGCTCTGCATGCCAAAGTTCTGCCTGCGGAATTATGCAGAGCAGCATGAGGGGCAAGCATAACAAATTTATTTTTATTCACTTCGTTATGCATAGAAACTTTGACTTGGGCCAAGCAACTGAAGTTTCTGGGCGATGACTGATTCAATATTTGTGCAAAAGCATTTGAAATAATAATAAAAATATTAAGACCGAGCAAATTCCTGAGCTTAAAGTGTTTGTTTCGGGTTGGGCCGCTTGCCTGAGCGGATGTTGTGGGCGCTGCTTTAAATGTCAACGTCTCGGCGCTGGCCATAAAAGGCAGCAGGCAATTAGAGGCGAGACAAAGCCGTCTCAAGCCAAGGAAATTAAACTGGCTCTCGGTTACTCCGATTAGAAATATTCTCTCATGAATAAAGCCGACTCGAAATAATGTCATACACTTAAAATTTACCTCGATTAGGCCACAAATGGCATTTGGCAATCAAACCACCGTTGTGACAAAGCGCAAAGTTCTAGGTCGAATTCAGTTAAATACTTTGTAAGTAACGGCATTAAGATTGCCAATCTCCATTTTGAGCTTTAATTAGTCAAATGCAAACACCTGAGTGTATGCTAGATTGAATCATTTGTCATTCTGTTTGCCCTTATGCGCCAAAACTTGAATTCAGCTTTTAGAGAAATTAATATTCATCGGCGTGACTCATAAATATCCACACTTTATATTTGAATTCACACTTCATCTGTTCTAGCTAAATTCAAAAATACTTAATTGTTAAACCTAATTTAAAGTATAAGTAAAGATTATTCTCATCGTTCCATTATGAGGGAGGCTTTAAAACTCTGTTGCTTCATTTGAAACTGATGTTATGCATTTTCAGCTGCTGAACGGATAATTGGTAATTGAAGTAGTTATCGAACAAGAGGTAATTGCATTGACCAAGCATCTGCCTGATGCTGCTGCTGGTGATTGGTCAGAAACTGGACCCCTACGTAATTTAAGCTCTGGCTCGCAGCAAAGACCAATGCCAATTGCAAAGGTAAGCGAGACACAGCAGGCGTTGTATGGCATCCACATTAATTAACATAAGCCATTTAATTTCCAAGTTGAGGTACTGGCCAGCAGGTAGCGGAGTTTATACAATTAAACACAAGCCAAAGATGTCATTAGCCAAATGGTACTCGTTCCTCGAACTGCCCATTAGTTGGCTTAGAGAACTTGAACTGGCCGGATGTTGGGGCAGGCGGGGGGTTTTGTCAACAGGTAACTCAACAAACTTGTGAGACCACAATAACAACAATAGCTGCAGCAACTACAACAACTTCGGCAACAATTTAAGTGCAAAGAAGTCTGTTTACCAAGTTTTACGGAGAGAAACGTATTCAGAGTTGAAACGAATGGGAAATTGTCAAGCTTTGTGAAGGAAACCAACTACCTGTAGCTTTCAAGAAGAATCTATCACGATTATATGCGAAGATTCACATTACAGATTGAGTTTCAAGAAACCTTTTTAATGGCGATTAGCATAAACTATGCTCAAGAGCTCACGCTGGTCATATTATTAGACTTATTGAAGCCTTATGAGCTGGATCTCTGCTTGCCGCAGATGAGTATCAAAGTTAGCTAATTGGCTAGTGTAGTATATTTATTTAGAATAAATAAATGATTCCATGACTGTCAGCTAATATTATCGTAAGTGGTTTCTTCTTTAGATTTCAGGATAATATCACTCATTCCATGATAGCTGAGATGTTGGTTGCGTGTTTGTGGATTTGCATAAATTAATTTGTATATAGAGTGAAGCATCCAGCAAGCATTCGAAAACAGCAATAACATTAAAAAAATATTTCAAGGTTAAGCTCCCATGTCGCTGCCGTGGCCAGATTGGCGGCGTCTTCGTTTTCATTTGCGTGTGACGCACAGGCGAAGGTGAAGGCGACGCCAACGTGGCGGCTATTGGGGTGCAGCTGTTGCAGCAGCAGCAGCAGCAGCAGCAGCAACAAAAGACTGCAAATTAATAAATGAAAACGCATTCATTCATGCAACCGAATGGCGTCTGGTGTCAGAACGAGTTCAGCTTCGGCATCCAGTTGACTTTCTGCGTGGCACATGTGTTGCCGCTGCATGTAGCTTCAACAAAACCGAAGTCCCTTAAAAAAGAAGATTATTTGGCGACGAGAAAATACTCTAGAGAAGAAAGAGAATAGATGTTTCGATTTGAATTTACTCTATAAACACAAAACTCAATATGATCAGCTTAGCAGCAGACACACATTAAGGCAGCAGCTAGAAACAACAACTTCACATGGCCAACAGTAAATTCGATTGCTCAACCTCCAATTTACAGGGTATTCGAAAGAGAAGAGCTAAGCGTGTCACTTGCTTGAGGCAGGCATCGCATTTCAGCTGCGGGTATCGTTTCCCACAGGCAACGCACCCAGAAGTCGAGGATCGTAACTTCAATTTATGGCCACACACAACTGTTTGGCTGCTCGGTCAAGTTTTTGGGCGAGACTTTTTAATTTTTGCTTTACTCCAAATTATGTGCAGTAAAAAATGTTTATGATGCGTAGATTATATGTATGTGTGCCCCAAGGGTTCTGCTCGAGCTGGGCCGCTCAAAAAACATCTGTGGCAAGCCACAAGAGAACTAAAAAGGAAACAAAAGCAATAAAACCTGTTGCGTGGGATATTTTGTAAAGATATGCGAGATATCGGAGTGTCCACAGACTCCGTTTTGTAACGTGCAACAAATTTGCATGCACCATTTGTTGGCTGTCAAGCTGCCAGCCTGACGTAGACAATACGGTTGCAATTGGGGTTGCATGACTCATGACTCATGGCCAGCCTGGAGCCGAGTAGTTTTGCGGTTTGTTCAGCAACCGGCAACACATTTGTGTCAGCTGCATTAACGCCCAAAGAGCCTGGTCCGAATTGTGGTTTTGTCCAGCCCGAAAGCTAGAAGCTCTGGGGCGCCTGCTGCTGGCATTAAGTCATTGCGCATAGTTCACAGTGTCAGAAATGGTCTGCTTTGTGCTCAGCTGGCAACTATTTGAAAGCCTTGCAACCGACCGGTTCACATTCAAATCTTGACTATGTAGAACCCATAAATAATGAACACCCAGCGGTTCGCAATAAAAAGAAAACAAAACCCAAAAAGCTAAACAACAATAGCAGTCAAGCTGCGACTAAGTGTGACTCAAGGCATACTTAGCACTCGTTGCCTTTCAAGATTTATGAAGCTTCTTTACGGCCTTTAATTCTTGTATACAGTAAAGTTTTAAAACAAGCCGACAATTGGAGAAGCTAAACTAATGCTAAAGACGCCTCACGGCGAGTATGTTATGGTGTGCGGCGTAAATGAAACTAAAAAAGTTTCTATAATAAATTAAATAAAAATTCCCTCAAATACAAAGACAAGACAATAATCGGTATTCGCTTCATTTTGGTATTCTAAAACCTTTAACATTTGCCATTTATTTGTGTAGAACTCATGTAAAAGTTAGAATCGACGATGATTTGAACTGTTATTGCACATTTGGTGTAAGACAAGAATTATATTCATCAAGACAAGCTGGAAATACGACTAGGTCACAAAATGCCAAGAGAACAATTTGCCAATTTTGGCCAAATAATGAGACATGAAGCAGTAGTCCAACAAGCGATTGAATGTTTGTCTAAAATATATTGCAGATATATACGTATATATATGAGACAGTGTATATTATGTTATTAGATGTGCAACGTAATTGTATGTCAGAGTTGAACAGTTATTTGCATTGCATTCGCAGTTTGGCAGCCCGGAAAGCAAAGCAATATGCAATTAGATTGCGAGAGACAGCAAACAAACAAATTATAATTTAAGGTTGCAATTGACATTTGTACAGAACAAATATAAATTTGAGCTTATTGCAAAATGTTGGTCCAAGCTCCAACAAGTTTGAATTTTTAATTGTATTTCCAGACCGAATGTCCATATGGATTTCATGTCAGCAGCTAAATTGTGCCAAAGCGCAATTTAACAATAATTAATTACAACTTTGTTTCTGTGTTGCTTTGAGAGTTGGCCAAATGCAATTATTAGCTTACAACATGCACAGTTGTAGCAGCAATATTGTATTTAACACAGGTTTCGCAAAAAAAAGCACATTAAATATTACGTATACGCAACGAAGACAACGAAGGACAAGCACTCTCTGGTATTGTGAATAAGCAGTTAGACAAACACAATGAAAGAAAGCCAGTACGCCGCTGCGAGCCAGGCCAAGTTCAAAGTTCAATGAAAGACGGGATAAGAAACTAAAGCAGCCATTACGGTCCATAGTCGTGGCTCGTGGAAGAAGCTCGCTGACAGCCAGCGGGGTTGGCCGGGAACTATTCGAATGCCGCCAGCAATTGCAGGGAAAATACAAGCAAACAAAATGCAACTTTTGGGCAATGAACCTGCAGGCAGCAGCAACAAGCCTCTGCATTAAATAATCATAAATAACTTTGTGGTGCGGTAATCGCACAGTTGCAAGTCGCAAGTGGCTGATGTTGCCGTTGCCCATCGACCCGCCGGCAACTTGCACTTTTCTTTTGTTTTGTTTTTCATTTTTGCAGAGCTTGGTAGAAAGTGCACAACGCATTAGGCTGGCTGCACATGTGGTGGGGGTGAGCGGCATCGTTGCCAGCTGCTTGGGTGCGCTTAATTGAACTAACTCGCAACTGGCGGAGCGTCTGCCGCGCCAGTCAAGTAGAAACTCACGGGCCTGACAGCTGACTTTGGTCGTGAGAAATGAAATCAATTGAGCTGCCAGCGTCTGGCGTCTCGCGTCTGGCGATGCCTTTGCCGTTAAACAAACTCGAAGTGCAACCCGGTGTGGCATAATTAATCAGTGCAGCATTTGAAAGTCAAAGTTGGCGCGGTCAACGATTGAGTTGCTGTTTGTTAAATGCAAAGAGAAACACGCCTAGGACAGCGGCTGGGCTGCGACTTGACATTTAATTGGCATTAATTACCTGTATTTGTACTTTGCGACCAACTGGCGAATGGCCGATTGCAACTTTCACTATCGCCTACGCCACAAATGGCGAACGCAGAGACAGAGAGCGAGACAGAGTGAGCTAGAGAAACCTCAATTGACAGTTTCAATTAAAGCAGTAGCAGCAGCGATATTGCTTCTGCTGCTGCTTATCGCTTGTTTATCTATCTAACGACCACTGGAAACACCCGCCAGCAACAGTTGCGTCTTGACAGTGCGCTGTCGCAACTGTTGCACTGGGCGCGCGCGCGCGCGTTTTTGCTGCGTTTTTTATCGCGTCGCTTTTCACACGCACTGCAAAATGCTTTATTGCTGCTTCATTTTTTGTTTGTTTATTTTTCTTCTTAATATATTTTGTGCAATTTGCTTTAATGCACATTTAATGCAGCCAACAACAGCAACAACAATGGTTGGGGCTCCGCTGTCAGTTTATGGCATAAAATGTGAGTGACATTTTTCTTCATTAAATTTAACACATTGTCAACAGCTCTTGTTTGGCAGATGCGGTTGCTGCTGCAGTTGAACAGTTACCCCAACGGCAACGAATGCAATTTTCCAGCTTGTCAATCAAGGGAACGCTGCCCAGCTGGAGGCAGTTGGAATTATGGAGAAGGAGCGCCGATGGCATGACTAACTGGCATCAGCTCATTTGAATGGCCACCACTTTGGCCGTTTAGCACTCAATAATTTGCTGCCCACCGAAAACCAACAGCGGAATTAATTAATAGCCAGTTCCGCCGACACAAGAACAACGCCACAAATTGGTTCTAGCTGCCGTCAGCAACATGCCACGTGTGTTGCATGCATATGAAATAAGGTGCAACACAGCATAGATGCACATATACACACAGATTATATATATTTGTTAGGGGACTCTTGAAAAACTCAAAATATATTTTTACCACAAGCAACAAAAACTCAAGTTTCGTGGGGCCTAGCAGTTGAAGAAGAAGAAAAATCGGATAACGAGATAAATTTGTCTTGCTTTGTCTGAGTCGAAGTGTAATTTTGTTAGAAATGGAAAGTTTTATTGTTGTTGTCATTTATTTCAAAGCAAATCTCTCATACTAAACGTTTCGATGCAGCTGCCTGTTGCCTTTGTTCTCCCCTCTCTTTGTTTTTTCTTTCTTTTACTAACTGAAAATCTATTCAATTGTCTCGCGAGTTAAGTGTTTATTTGTGTTCACGTTTGTAATGTGGGTGGGAGAGAAAGAGACTCCAAAATATTAAAACAATTATAAAGTGGTGGGCGTGAAAATTTCTTTTAAATATTTTGCTCACGAAAGCGAACAGAAGGTAACTGGATGCGGATGAGTTTGGTTAGAAGCCTCATAAAAGAAGCCTTATGTAAGATGCCAAGCAGATCATATAAATTCTGCATATATGTATAGAGCTTATCAAGTAAGAGCTTATCAAGAAAAGTTGATGTCTGACCTGCAGTTCGTTGGCTAATGGGCCGCTCACATTGTTTAATGTGGGGCCATTTATGGCGATGTTTAATTAAATATGCTGCTAACGATGCTGAAAGACATCGGCAGTTGGCAAGTTGTGTTATTGCAGGGTTTGCATGCCATTTGCAGTCGAAGGCAATTGCAATTGTGGTCGGCAGTGCTTCCCGGTCTTGCGACATGGTGCCTGGGAGCCGCGGCCGCAACGCCCCCTTTCACTTCTTACCTGGCAGCGACAACACATTGTTAGCGGCAGTCGCCTCGAATTACAAGTGTTTTACATGAAGGCGTCTGGCAGGTCTTCAATTGGACTTGCAATTGCAGTTGCTGCGGCTGCAGTTGCCGTTGCCTTCAATTACATATATAAGCAGTTGCACTTTAAGGCAACTTATGGAGAATCATGGGTGTTGGAGGCGTGCCATGCGGCCAGTTGCATGCCAAGATTCATTTCTTGCTTACGCATTTCCATGCATTCTCTGGGAATACTGTGAACTAGGCGGGGTCGTGTAAAAGTGTTTCTCTTACCTGCTTGGATTGTGTTCCTGGCACGTTTGCTGCTCGTTTAGGTCGATCGTTTCGTTTGCCTGCAAAGATGAAGCAATGCATAGTAAACATTAATTTGCTGATTGTCAAAAGCAATTACAACTACAACTACAACTACAACTACACTCGACACAGTTCAATGCCCTTGGGGCGCATGCAATTTTTGGTATTTGGCCAGCGCGCATTGCTTGAAATCGAATTACCAAATGCTAAAGCCGTCCACCCGCCCGCAGCTTAACGGCGCCAAGGCTGGCCCATTGGCTGGCCTGGCCAGATACAAGCAATGACCCGAATTCGATGCACGTTGCGCTCGTGTTTCGTGCCTCCCATTGGCAATACCCGTCCTGGCATGCAAGCAGCTGTTTCTTTCGCTTGAGCCAACTCAACTCCACTCACGCCCAGCCCAGTCGCACATACATATATACATTTTGGCACACAAGTGTTGGCATTTGGGCGCATTTAATCGACACCAGAGTATCAGTGTCGTCGTCACAGCGAGTCGTAATCGAGCCGCCTGAGCTGGGCATTTTTTATTGTCATTCCCTCGAGTTGTTGACCAAGTTGCAGCCAGTTTATGCACTTGAACACTTGGCTTTGTGCTATGCTGACAAAAAAAAAAAAATAGAAGCTTTTATCAAGGCCAACATGACAAGCTACAAGTGGTTTTTGCTTTTACCACTTTTAATAGTTGGCCATGGCGCACACTCGTTCTAGTGACCCGTCGAGCCAACTGCCCCGCTTTAAGTGCTGCTTTCGATCTAATTCTTATTGGCTTGTAAGCCAGCAATTAATGGCCATAGCCAGACTAAATCAAATATGCAATTCCACAAATTTGCATAGAGTTCTGGAGAGCAAATTTAATTAATAAAACTAATTACTTATGCCGCTTAAGGGGTGGTAGTGTGTGTAATCAGAATCCATTTAAAATTAAATCAGGATTAAATTGAATCACAATTTAGTCATTGGCAGTGGTGCTGGGTGGTGCTGCTAACGGCAGTTTAATGAATAGGCATTCCATTTAGCACTTGATCCGCTGCTGGATCTGTTCATTAGCATGTCGAATGACGGCACGGCGAGTGGGCTGTTGGTTAAGCGTGCCGAGAGACACGGCAAGAACTGGATTTGGATTCGGAATCGAAATCAGTCATATACTTAATTAACTGTTTGGCATTCTCTATGGCAGTTAATGGCCCTGGACTTTATACTGTGCAAAGATTGAAATTGCTACGCTACGCTCCGATGTCTATCAGTCGGGCTGCACACAACACAGATATGATACCTAGAATTTGGTTCCGAAATGGGGCAAATGTTGATTTCTATCCACGGCTCTAACAAGAGCTCCAAATTGTTTGCAGTCGCATGTTCAGGAAGTTACTCCAGCTACCTTTTGCGGATTCAGCGGAATTTCAAGAGCTCCAAATGAAGTACGCGAACCAGCCCACAGCCGGTGTTGTGAAAGGGGGATTGTGTGTGGGGGGAGGCAGCCAGGGGGCATGATAGTAAAGCAAACACTGAAGGTCATTACCGGAAAAACGGGTTTCTGTTGTCTGCACCACCGAAGTGAGTAAGCATTTAGCATTAAAATACCGTTGGGATTATGGTACTGAATATGCATGGGCGTTCGCCTTAATGGCCAACGCTTAACGCTGTCAGTTGCCAGTTGCCAGTTACTAGTTGCCCCTTGCTAGTTACCAGTTGTTGTTCCAGTTGCCCCCCTCAAAAAGGCAGCAGCAGCAACTGCATCTGCATAAATTATGCGCCCAGAGACGTTTGCAAATTGTCATTCGACAGAGTATCTGCGACGACGACGCAAATGATGATGACGATGATAATGATGATGATGGGGATGACATGCCAATTGAAGCCGTGCTTCAAGCCCACGCCAGGCCAACGCCTCTCAGCTGCTAGCCGATTTCTGTTGTCGCTAATACTTAACTGCATTTTGTAAAAGGTTAACGCCGGCTACTTGCACAAACTCGATGCAATATCACGACATTACGTGGCGTCGCAATCGGCAAGCATAAACATGAAATGATAAATCCGCAGATTGTTGATCGAAACTGGGCTCAAAACTGGAAACTCAAATCAGTTGATTTAAGTTTTGAAAATAATAATTGATCTTTTATAATTATAGCTATTCTCTACTGTAAAAAACTTGTACTTAAAGTTATTTAAATCAACCTGTTTCAAACCGGAATTTAAGAAGTTTTTCAGCAATGCAATGATTACTGTTGAGATTATCTGCAGTAAAGGAACGTGGGAGAGATTAATCTTATAAGCTTACCATGCCAAATTTCGCAGACATTATTAAATAATTGAGTTGGCGAACGATTGTTAATCATATGTGAATCTTAATTGAATTGAGTTAATTGATTGAATGATGTTTAATTTGTATTAATATAGTATAATTAAAAATGTTTCCCCTAACTTAATTATGAGATTTCATCAATGTAAACTGTATTGACAAATGAGACAGACAGATGGACTTAACTTAAATAATCTAAAATATAGTTGCATCACTGCCTATAAATCCTATTTAAAAACACTCTCCACCCCTTATGATAATGAGCACTCTATTTGAACGCCGAGTCAGCTCAAAAGAATTCTCGAAATTCTTGCTGCCTTAAAGCTTATTTATTTTTCCATAATTTCGAACTTTTAGCTACACAAATTTGTGATGCCTCCTGCTAAATGTAACTGTAAGTGGCATCAATGGATCGAGAGCTAGTCTCAAACCGGTTGACCACCTCTTCTAGAGGCTCACTAAGAAGCAGCAGCAAGAAATGTCAGCTTTTTATGATTGGTTATTTATGCGCAGTCAATGGCACAATCCCCCAAAACCCAAATGATGTTAATGTTGAGTGCTGGCTGTTGGCTGTTGGCGGTTGACTGTTGACTGTTGACTGTTGGTTGCCGAACGATGCCGTTCTTTTCTAACCGTTAACTGGCCAGTGCAGCAGCATTTGAAATGCAGACAGATGAGTCTGCGGACACGTTGCAACTTTCTACAAAAACGAGTTGAGTGGCATCATTTGCTTTTTACAGCATGGCTACGCCCAGCAGTCCAAGTTGGTGTCCGCGCACAAGTCGCCCCACAATTGAATGCTTCAATGGAGCAGAAAACGTTGGGTAGCAAAAAAGTCGCTGCAACTTGCAACTGGCAAGTCGCAACTGGCTCGTCGCGTATGTGAGTCGCTGCTGATTTGCTGCAAATGTCACTGCAACTGAAGCTCAAGTTAATTTGCTTAAGCATTGCCGCGCCCGGCTGCCTGGGGGCATGACCACTTCCACTTGAGCGTAACGCAACGCATGCTAATTTATGCATTAATTTCGGCTGATAACCAACAAAAGCGTCAGGATTTAGCGAAAGAGCGCAACTTAATTGTGCGCATAGCTGAAGCAAATTGCAATTTAGCCAGACAATTAATTTGTCAAAACTAAACCGGCCCGTCGTGGAGGCTGTGGACTGTGTGATCAGTTGCACCACCGCAGCTGCTGCCTCGAGATAACTACAGACTACTCGACGGCAGGTGTCGCAACTTTCACCTTGACCGGTTGCCAAATTGAAGTCAAGCATCTGCAGCCTCAGCGCCGTCACAACTCTATGCCAAATAATAATCACTTAGCAAAATCTGACGCATTTAATTAGATAACTTCGCTCAGAGCGCCGGACTCGTGATCTATTCACATCAACTTAGGCCAAGACAAAGAACTTCCCTTCACAAATGCGAATCATTTGCTCATTTGCATTTCAAAGCTAGCCAAATTGAACAAAGACAACTGCAGAAGGCATTGAAAACTTCAGCCTTTTGGTACCTAATTAGCGGGAACGAGTTGTGAACGTGATAAATATCCAAAGATACGGCAATAGAAATGCGAAAATCGAACTATGAAAGACGAAATGTGATCACAGCATGAAAGCTGGAAGCCCCACACATACACATACGGCTATCTTGTCGGCTAAGCAAACATCTATTATTGATCGAAAGTTGAACGAACTGCGTAAAGACTGTGAATTGGCAGCCCTCTAGCTAATAATTATGTTCTCCTAAGCAAATAGAGCTACGAATCAAAAGGCGCGACTGGCTGAAGAGCGTCTATGGCAGAATCAAAGCAATTAAAAGAACATAAAGGCTTCTCATATTCTGTTTTTCATGATTGGATAACCTGGAAAGAGCTATTGATAATACGAAATCTTTGGATTTGTTCATTTTTATTGAGGATTTTAGCTTAGTCTACTTCTTTTGTATTGGATTTACTCTTGCATATTGTTGTTTGGTCATGAAATTCGTAACTCATAGAAAGAGTATATATACTTGATCTTCGGCCAACCTCCTTTCTGTCTATTTCTATGCAAACTAGATTCATTATTATCAAATTTGGTTTAGATTGTGGCGAATCGGAGCATTAAGTCATATAACTGTCATGAGACAGATCGAACCGAGTTCATATATGGCAGATTTGATCTTTGAATTACGTATTTGAATACGCTTCTTAACACACTTCTCTCAATTTAGGACAACGCTGTGATATAGCTGTTAGTAATGGCAGATGGCAGTTAGTGTTCACTGTAACCTTTTCACTCAGGTATTCATATTCAGCTTGTAAATGAGATCGTGGAAACCGTTTATGATCAGCGAGATTCACACACTTGTGAAATGCAAGTCAACGCAAAGTGTTTTAGCAAATGTTTATGCTTAACTAAAGCACTATTAAGATTCCCCAAGTCACAAACATTGCAAAAATGTAATAAAAGACTTCGAGATGCTTTAAAGGCTAACAGCGACTGAGAAGATGTGCATATAATTGTGACGTTCACAGTGCGTGGCAATGGCATAGTTAGCACGGTTCGCTATATGCATGTAGTATGTAGATAGCTCGAGGTAGATACGAGCCACAGGCCGGCTGCCCCAGCACCACCAACTTAATTACGCCCATGCATTGAAGAAAAAAGCAAAAGTAGCGGAATTTTTCAGTTTCATTGGCAGCCAGGCGTGACGACTAAGTTGGGGGAGGGCAACGGGAACCCAACTGCCAGAGATGCCCAAGATACGGGGCATGTGGCATACCAATGCACGAAAATATCATAACTCTTTAAATTAATTAATGCATTGCGAGATAGAAGCTAAGGCCTATATTGTATATGACATCTAAATATTTTCTCGCTTTCTGCCATCGCTGAATTGAGTTGTGGCTTTGTTGTCGCTGCCACACACTGAACATAAATCAAATGACGGTGAAAATTGTTTAACATGTGGCATTCGAATCATATAACTCTGCCCCCGTCCCCCTGTGGTGCAGCCTCCCGCCTAATCAATGCAGTTTTGTTGAGTGAAAATGTTTATATGCAGACGCCTGCATGGAAATTAATTTTCATTTTCTTTCGTGCGATGTGGCAGAAGTTCTACGGCGGGTAGGGAGGGAGTTCCTCCTCTGAGTGCTTGGCAACTTCCTCATTTATGGACTGTGCTTGAGCCTCGCATGCAACAGTTTTACATATATAATTAGACCTATATCATTGCGCGTTTGATTCCCTCTGTGCGTGCACCCCATGCGGCTATTATTAACTCTGCCTCCCCTTTACCTCCCCTGGCCCCTCATTCGTCGTGGCTCCCTTAAGTGTTCAGTTCCGCTTGCAGCGTGTGCGACACAGGCGGCTGCTGATTGAGTATCAAAAAGTGCATTCGTTAGAACCGCTGCAACAGGCGGCAATTGCATAATTCGAGCGAGAGTCTAACTAGCTGAAAATGATGTCACCTTGGCAGCTAAGTGATGAGGCAATTTTCGAGACGGAAGAGTTCGCCTAATTGTAATAGACAGCATCCTACAGGCTTTAATAGGAGGAACGTGAGCAACAGCAAAAATTTCAACGAGACTCTCTAAGTTGACAAACGTAACTTGAGCCTGTTGTGTATATAAGGTATTTGTGCAATGAAAAAGTGTTGGATTTATTTGTTATTCTTGGTAAATTGGCTTATTAAATTATCGACTTGGTCGGCGAGTTTTAGCTGCACCACTAAATTTCTCGGAAGTTAAATAAATAAGCTAATAAAATAAGACAAAATTTCTCTATTCACATAGAATACTTACGGAATATTAAGCACAGTTAAACTGCACAATTTATGATCAAATTATTCCCGTTTCTTCCGATTGTCTGTTATTAATTTGGCTACGCTTTCATTGCAATTCTGTTAATTTGAATAGCAAACTCCCTCGCTCAAGTCCATGGGCTTTGACTCTGCATTGATGACATAAGTTTGTACATAATGTACATCAGCGTTCATTGCCATTGCTTTCACCTCAAGTGCACAGGCATTGTTAGTGCTGTTGTTGCTATTGCTGTAGTGGGGGCTCGCCTAACATTGGCCCCTTGTGCATTTAACATTGAATTAACAGAGCCCACGTCTTCATCACTTCTCTGACCACGCACTCATCTGCGACCTTAGCCTTCGCATAAGCAGCAAAATGAAACTAGAGCCTGAGATAATCGACGAGCGGATACCCCTTACATAGCAATGAGCCATCATTACGCATATGCGAAAACATAGGCTGGCTGATATGCTCGATAGCAGAAATCTGATAGCTCTTGATCCACTAGACCATAATACCCGACTTCCCTTTGCGCAGGGTATGCAAATGGCCCAAGGCACATGCAAAAGAGACACATTATTATAATGTTATTAGAAATTACCCGGAGGCAGCACAAAGCAAATTCAGTCGTTATTTGCTTTGCAGCTAAGGCTGCGGCTAATGCCACACGATCTTTTACATATTTATGGCTTTTTCTGCTTCTTCGGCTTTTATATTCGCTTGGCTTCACAGTAGCGAGATACATTTGATTATAAATTTGTAGAGCTGCGCGCCGTTTGACCTCGCCACATTGCTAAATATGCCGTTGAATCTTTCGGTTTCTGCAGCAGGCGGTAAATTTTTTGTTGAATTTGTTTCGGCTGCCTTTCGATAGCTTTACAGAGCCTAGCGGTACAAACCGGTCAAGAGCGGGCCACAAAACGTTTATGGCGGCAGCAAAAAGGCATCGCTGAGCCTAAGCCGAAGATGAAGTCAAGCAAAAAGCTTGAACTGAACTTTGAGGCCATTGGCAGGCATTAGGCTGATGTATGTGTGATGCATTTAAATACATATACATATATATACATATATATGTGCATATGTAAATTGGCTGCAAAAAATAATTGCATATGTGACCTTTGTTTCAGCTAGAGCCAAAGCCTTCCCCTTGGCTGTTGCTGCATTGTTTATTAGCTTGCATGTCTGGCGATATGAAAATATTTTGATTGTCTGGCCTTTGGCAGTGGGAAAGAGCTTGAGCCGAAGCTAGACACATGGCACACACGCATGCAACGCTGTGCGCATAAACAACGAATCAATCAAGCGACGCCACCGACGCCATCGACGCCATAGACGCCATATTCTGTCCGTGCGCATGCCCAGAGGCGCCAAGTTTAATGCAGTTCCTCTATAAGTGGCTAATTAAGTTAGATAGCCTGGTTGATAAGGCCCAACGGCGGCTGGCCATTAGAGGGCAAACGCATTTAATTGCACTAAGCGCGGAAAGCGCAGGCATAAAAAAATTATTATAATAAGCAGCGCTGCGACTACCAGAGGAGAGTATCCCATAGATGCCGATGTGAATGCAGCTGGTGAACTTGTGTTACCCACCAGACGCACAGAAAACAGCAGCAAGGCTATTGAAAACATTCAAGTGCTAGCTGATCTGCATAAGTGAACGCCACGTAATAGATATGCAGCGAGCCAGATGGGTTGTATCTGCATCTATGCACAATATACATATGTATCTATATCTATATATATGTGTGAATATATAAAGTATCTGCAAGAACGCAAACGTCGATGGCCGTTACGGGGTCGTTCATCTTGATGGGAGCGTGGAAGCGTTTTGATGACTGACTGCCTGTAATGCGGAAAGCGCGTAGCACGCAAAAAATACGCCTATATATATATATTTATATATATATGTATACATAATGTGCAAGTATCTGCAAGATACTGTGTGCGTTAGACAGCTGCAAAAGCTGTCCCAAGTCACACTCGCTCACAATGACAGCCATTGAAATCTTTGGTTTGGCATAATTTTGTCAGTATTCTCCATTGGAACTCGCCAGAGAGTCTGCGCTGTGTGCACTCATAATAGTCACAATAATGAGCAGGAAGTTTCAGAAAGCGCCAAAATCGGCTTATAGCATTAGGCGTCAGTGTTATGTGACAGACAACACACACTGACAGACGGACAGCTGGACAGACAGACTGGTAAACAACAAAGCCTAAATTGAAACTTAACCGAGATGCTTTGGCGATAATTAAAAGCGAAAACTGTTACAAGGCTTTATTCGTCGGGTTGCATAAGCAGCAGTCTGCATCTGTATCAATTACACATTTCCACCAATTGCAACAAATAAGTTTCAATCAAATTTAGTTTCGTTATTTAATTCAATTACAAAACCTTTTCGACTCTTCGGCTGCCAATCAAACGTGAGCAGATAAATACTGAAAGCATATCATTGAATTGAATCTGTGTGTGGCGTACGCTGCGTAGCAAGCGGAAGCTTAAGTTTAAGTTTATATTTTCCATTATATTCATATTCGGCTGAGATGAGGTTTTCCAACAGCTCCAACTGCGGAAGTCTGTTCAAATTTGGTTGCCCAGCCGCAGCAGCAGCAGTGGGCAGCCGGGCCGCGCCGGGCTAGGCAAACGAGTTTTCAATATTTAATTGAACAAAATTGTAATTGCGCTTAATTGTTGCGCAAACAGGCCGGCTACGCTGACTCAATGCGTACAGATTTCTCATAAACATATTTATATTTTATTTATATACATACACATATATTTCTTATAATTGGCTTTGGCAAGCTGTGAGAAAAACCAATACTCAATCTTAATCTGACGTGGGCATAGGAACGCGGTGCTGGTCATGTCACGCAATCGCACACGATATGTAAGCCTCGAGTGTGGCTCTGACTCAGCGGAAAATGCAAGGGCTCAGCTGAGGCGGGAGTCAAAGTGGCTGTCACTTTAAGTCACAAGATTTTCTCTCTTTTACTTTTTACTCAATTTTACAAATGAGCTAATACGCAATTCTTGTTTGTGGCTCAAAAAGAGTTTCACTTGCGTGGCATAACTATAATACGCAATGATGAAAAGGAAACATTGAAAGTCAGCATGAAAGTAGGCATTAGAGATTTGAGCTTAACAAGACTCATATCCCCGACTTACATTGTAGTTTAAATGGACCACATAAGAAATGACAAACTTTAATATATTTTCAATTTGTTATATTCCTAGGCAAGCGTGGGGCGTGAGGCGAGGCATGGCACGACTGCAGCAGGTTACACAATCGCAGAGAGAACGCTTAGCCGTGGCCAAGCTCTGGTACTTCAACTCGTACTTATGCATGCAATTGTGAAATGCATTTAAGCTCTTAACACCCACACACAGTCACGAACAATACACGTATTCGGCTGCACTCTAAACTACTTTCAAAATGTTTTCACTTGCTGCAGCCCGAGAAGGAGCGACACACCTTAAAATTGCCCACCCAACTTGAGCAGGCCAAGACATAGCCGGTTAGAGCCAGCAACCACCAGCCAGCACCACAGCCACATCCGCCGACTACTGCAATTTGTAGAACGTGCTGAGAGTGTGTTTAAGCTGTCGACGGGATGAAAAAGTTGTGGTAAAATATTTAGAATTATCTGAGGCAAATTTGGAAAGCGGCGCCAAGGCTAGCTGGCATCAGAGCCTTGCTGCGTGCTGCACGTGCTGCACAAGTCACATGAATCACGCGATCGATTCGAAAGGGGCCACTAAATCATGGGCGGACGGACGTTCGATTCGGAGCTGAAATTGCTGGCAATCTGGCTGAAAAATAAAAGCTTAGGCGAAAGGAGCGTGACTATGAAGGATTTACACATGGCTATAAATCGTACATATTGCGAGGGGCACGTTGCCCTGCAACATTGCAACACTGCAACAACAACAACAACAACAACAATGAACCACAGTCGCTGTAGCAAAAGCAAACGCCGGCAATCAGAGTTGTTTTTCTTATTGATTAGTCGACTTTATTTCTGTTGTCCGAGCTTTACGGTCGCGTTGCTCTTTTGTCGGCTTGCAAAATCGTGGCTTGTAATTATTGGCCATTATTATTGGGTCTAAATGCGCCAGCCATTCACCAATAGCCGGAACTGTAGCACCGACGCTGTTTCCACGCTGTAGCCTGGCCAACTAACTAGGAAACCGGCAACCACGTTGTCCACGCTTCAATGAGTTCATAATCGATGCGGCTCTGTTGCTGTTGTTCGCTGTTTCGACAATTATGCGAATAAAATTGCAGCAAGTGCAAAAATGAATTCAATTAGAAACCGGAGAGACCGCAGCCTGTTGCCAGACAATTTAGCAATACCCTGCAAATTGTGGATCGATGCAAACGGCAGCTGTTCCACGGACAAAGAAAAACACAATTGGAAATTCTAGCGAAAATCAACTGAACTATGAGGATGCCCATCGATACAGAGTGTGAGAGAGAGAGAAAGAGAGAGAAAGAGAGAGAGAGGGACATAAACCTGTTGTACCTTTAGTCATCAAGATTGCGACGAACATTATAATGAGCAAGCGCGTAGAAGTGTGAAACGGCGATGAAATCATGCAGACAGTCGCCAACCACAATTCAAGGTTACGGGTATTCGAAGAGCCAAGACCCAAAATAAAGTTAGCACCGCTAAGTTGTCAATATATTGGCCAGGCTCAAAGTTATTTCACAATTAGCCAACGTCAACAATAAATAATATCAGCCAACACGAAGTCCAATGAGTAAAAGTGTACTATTTTCAAAGTATTCGACCAGGGGATACCCTGAACTCACAAAGTATAAATCATCATAAATCATTCGATTTACATTTAACTAATTAAGTTGATAGTTCACTAAGTTTATCTTTTAGCCAATTGCGTACTTTTGCAACTGTCAAGGGAACATATCTTGCTCATTTAGTTTGCACTCGCAGGGTATTAAAACTGAAAGTGATTTCTTAGGGCCAGCCAAGCAAGACGACAGCGATAAAGTGAAAAAAAAAAACATGCAGCTCAAAGATACAAACATTTTGTTGCTTACCGAAGTGCAGGCAATAAACTTTACGTAAGCGCCCAGCAGATGCGCTGGAAAGTGTTTCGCCATAGAGCTAAGGCCCGAAATTGACAGCTCATTTTGGTTGGACGAAATTATGACAATTTGCTGCTGCTGTTGCTGTTGCTGTCAGTTATGTCAAATGCGTATCTATCGACACAATTCGTTGACCCACATGTCGCTGGGTCGACAACTGTTCGGACGGACGGAGCCATTAGGCAGTCATTACAGCGAGCCGAGAGATCTGAGAAATTGAACCCGGGAGATATTCGATCCGATTTGAGTTCGTAATGCCGCAGATCGTCAGGCATTTCAGCCGTGGCTCCAAGCGGTTTTACTGTTCTTTTTGATTGATATGCTAAGAAGTGGCTTTCAGATTGTATCTCAATGCGTCTATGTATCTAAATCCGTAAATGTATCTGTTTGTATATATATATATATATGTGTGTGTGTGTGTGCGCGCATGCTGCCTCAACCTCATTTACAGTTGTGCGCCGGCTTTGTCTGGGGGCTAGCCTCTCTCAATAGGCATTCATTGTATTGTCCGCAGCGGCTTTTCTTCCGCTTTTAACGGTTCATAATTGAAATTGTAATTCAATTTATATTGCCTGGCTGCTTTGTTTGCAACACTTTGCTACACTTTTTCAATTACATTCAATGCACATTAGAAACTGTCTGCGCGGCGGCTCGAAAGTGTTGCCGCGAGTGAAAGATGCAATCACATCTTTAGCTCTGCATCTGCATCTGCGACTGCAGTTCACTGGCGTGTTTGGCTCAGCGACTGCGCGAATAAATTCGATTTGATTTAACGTTTTTTTCTCTCTCTTGTTTTTGTTTGTTGTTTAATATTAAATTTCATGCACTGGCACCAACTGCAGCAACAATACTGTACAAGTAAATGAAAAAGGAGATGGAGGCAACTGCAACTGTTTTACAATGGCGTCTCTTGCAATTAAGAACGCTTTCATTTTTCACTTTTCTTCTATGCCGCCTTGCATTTTCTCATTCAAGCCGAAAAACGTAAAAACTTTTACTGAATATAATTGAATTAAAATTAACACACACACACAGTACAGTCGAAGATATATATATCGAGATCTGTGCACGCAGATCTTGAAAGCATCTCGAGTGTGGCTGGTAATGGATATATGGATGTAAAATGTTATAATATTATAAATGGTGAAATTTTTCACTCGCATAATTTAAGTGTTACAGTTGTAAAATATATATAAACTTATTTGAAAGACAGGCCCCTATCCCAAGTTTCCTACCCAGACTTGAGCTGCATGAAGTGCGCGAGCTAGTTTCAAAAATAGAAACACAAATGCCAGCAGACAGTTTTGGGAATTTTAAGAGAACTGAATCAATGCAATTGAGAATCTTTCCATCGGTCGCATAAATTACTAAAGCCGCAGCTGAAGCGATAAGCCCCACAGACAATCGGAGCCATAACAATAATGAGGGTCGTCGTGATGCGGCTCGCAAGAGTTTTCCCTCAATTATTTACAATTTCATATTGATTTGTAGGCAGTGCTCCAGTTTATTTTGTGTGAGGGAGAAGGAGAGGGCTGGAGGGGGAGGAGGGTGGACTTCGCTCAATTATCAGCCGATGCATAATTAAGTGCAGGCCCCCGTTTTGACCTCCACTCGAGAGCTGAGGGTTGAGCTGATGTAACAGAGGCGACCAACGGATATGCCACACCGGTTGCTGCACGCGTTTTGCATGCGTTTATAAACGCTTACGCAACAGTCGCCCGCAAGGTGTGTTTCGTAGAAAGTGTCGCCGCATTTGTGGCATAAATTAACTAATTTTATGACAACGCTTCAGAGTCATGTGGGCACTCGAAACTGTTTGTTGATATTGATATACAAAATGAAGAGCAGCAATTGCACTTCTCCCCCAACATTGCCACCTTTCGTTCTCCACCTTTCAATCAAGTGAAGAGCTTAAGGTATTTTGATTAATTTGTCATTTTTTTTGCTGTTTCTTTTTTTTTTTTTTGGCAATTAATTTGTTATGCGTTTTTAATGTCACTTTGCTTTAATAAACCCCGAAAAGGTGTACCTTATATAAGCCCTATATACACATATATGCACATATGTATATATATACTATATATAAATCACATGTTTGCAGTCCGCACTTAAAAATTTTGCTGCGTTTTGGAATTTTGCCTTTTGTTTGGGTTTTTATTTAACGCTACTTTTGTTTTTGCCTTTGCCAAAAGTTTACATGTATAAAAAGCTAAGAAACAAAACTTTCTCCCTCGCTCGTCGTGCCAAACTTGACGCACAAAAAGCAACAAGAAAAACAAATACAACGAAAAATGTGAAAAAAAAAATATGAAGAAATGTACAACAAGCAGATGATTTACAGCACAAATAATGAAATGGTCATTGTGGGCTTTGAGTTATTTGCCAAAGAGTCAGCGAGACAACACGATCATAATAAAAAAAATAAATAAAAGACAAAAAGCAGCCACAACAACATGTGTGAGACAGGAAATCGAACTTTATTGGCAAAGAAATATCATCTATGAAAACGAATCAGCATAAATTAATCTTAGTTGCTTAAATGATTCAGTGCTGATAAGCATTGCCATACACATAGATATGGATATATGTTATCTTGCCAGCCCAATTGGGTAACGAAGAATCAAATGCTTATCTGAAGTTGATTTTCTATATACACTATGCTATAATAATTATAAAGAGAGGTTTTCAGATTAAGGAGTTCCTTTAAAATTTCCTCAAAATCATTTCTGAAATATTATTTATACTCAGTTAATTGATTTTATCATGTTTTTTTGGCTAGTGCTGTTTGGATGAATCAAAAACGCGCGCGTTTTGTGCGCGTCTTGTAAGCGGTTTGGCTGCAAACACACTAGCATTTTGTGAAGTCAGCTCATATGCAGAGACAGGAGCTTCTCTACTTCGCTTTGGCTTATGTAAACAACAAACACAGACAATGTACATATTTAATAAACAATGAAAAACTTAAAGTGCGTGATTTGAAAATGTTTAAAGTCGCAACAAAAAGTGAAAAGCTTCGGCGTTTTATTGTGCATAATTATTTCGAGCCGAGCTTGCTTAAAATTTGACTGCGTAACGCTTAGGCTCGTCTCATCTACTGCCTTAGCCACGCACTCTGCTCCCCCTCGTTGTAATCACAGTCGTCGTATCGAAAAGTCAGTAAATAGTTATATCAAAGAAAAGAGTTCGTGTCAAAATGCAGTTTTTCGTATCATCGCCAAACTTTTTGTGCCTTTGCTTGTTTCTTGCAATTTATACAAATGTTTTTTGTTAGCATTTTAAAATATATATAGTGCATACTAATACATGTCTCTCTGTCTGTCTGTCTGTTATAAATATCGCAAAAGAAATTTAAATGCAAATTTATAGCTATTTGCTTTTGTTTTTGTTTTTTCTTGGCTTAAACACGTTTTGTGAAAGCGTCTGCTATTTAAATACATGTTGCATTTGTTGTTTGCTCGCCAGCAAATAGCCAATATATATATATGGCATATTGTTGTTGTTGCTGCTGTTGGTGTTGTGGTCGAAGTATCCATCAATGATGATCAACCCGCTGATTGGCGCGCCGCATCGAGATCTTTCGCACAAAAGGCGAACGCCTAGAAAAACACGTTTTCGTTGCAAATATTTGATGTCCGCTTTGACATTTTCCATGCAGTTTGACAGTTTAGTTTTTCTTTTGGAAAAACACAGCCAGACTTTCAATGGCATTCTTCGCCTTAAACTAAATGCTGTTGCTCCCGAAGCAATTGACATTACAATATTTTCATTCATAAGCTATTGTAATGGGATCTACACAGTTAGGAGCTGTATCATCGCTTCAGCAGCTGCCACATGCTGAGAAATCGTAACTGGCAAAGGTCAAACATTTTAAGGCAACTGACTCGCCTGACTTACAGTTACTAATATTGCTCGAGATTAGTAAAATGTTTTGAAAGTGGAAAAAAACTTTGATAAAATTATTTGTGTATGGCATTTTCAGCAATAAAGATCTTTGATTTCATTTCTAATAGTATACACATATAAGATTAATAATTAACATATTTATTTCAAATATACAATTCAACCAAGTAAAAAAGAGTTGGAAAGTAAAAGTTTCTTCAAGATTTTATATCCATATATTTTTTTTTGTATTTCTTGAGAAAATAATTAATAATGATCAATTTGATTGATTTACATTCACACTAATGCTGATATATTTTCTTAAGCCCTCTGATCCCGAGCTTTATCTAATCTTAAGTTTGAATTACAACGAAATGCTTTTATTGAACCATTCTCATGGGAATTTTATAATTCTTAAACTTTCGAAAATCATTCGAGACTATAATTAAAATGATTGCTTTAGGACAATTATAATATTAATGTATATTTTTTATGTAATATTTTCTTGACTTACCCGCTGGGTATTTATGCAAACTGGCAGAAAAATATTTGGCAAAAAGTGCAAAAAGAAATCCACAAATTTAACAGCGTCAGCGTTGAGAGCACAAAAATGCGCCCGCCAGGTAAGTAAAGTGTATCCAAGAAATTCTAGACGCGCTCTGTGTGTGTGTGTGCGTGTGTCTGTGCGTTGGTGTGTGTGTGTGTGTGTGTGTGTGTGAAAATGTGCTTTTGTTTTAGGTGAAATGTGAAACCGGCAGTCGAAGCACGTTGAAAGTGCCCACGAGTTTGATTATGAAATTGCAGTCAGAAGTTTTAACAGACTTCATGAACTTTGTGCCAATGTTGGTCAACAAGTTGCTGTTGCTGTTGTTGTTGTCTTTCGGATTGCACGCGTTAACTCGTTTTAAACCGGTGCCTAAGTAAACCGAAAGGCTCCGCTCAATACCCTGCAATTGTTATTGCTGTCTCTATTGTTTGTATGTTTAGTTGTTGTTGTTGTTCTTTACTGCGGTTTTGAATGACTCACAGACGGTGGCGGGGGCTGTTTGAAGAGTTCCGGTATTGATATCGATTTCAATGCTTCTAAAGTCAACTTTTTTTTCTTGCTAAAACTTTTATATCTTTTGTTTTTATTGTGGCCAGTAGCCGGTTTTCGCTTGCTTAGAACTCGTCGTGGATTTTGTGTGGAAATTTGTAAAAAAAATTAAAGTAAACAAATTTGTTTGTGGATACACTGGCACATTCTTCTTCTTCTGCTCGAAAACTTATATTATTTGCTTGTTAATTTGATTCGGCTTATTGTTGTTGTTGCCGTCGATTTTTCTCGATTTGATGTTGGTTTTTTGTTTTGTTTTTGTCGTTTAGAAAGTGGGTTAAATTAAACGGCGCGTCTTGGCTACGCTTTATGCAAATTATTTCTCATATGCATGCTCGGGTCTCGCGCTTTTTTTCTTTAACTTGTTAGATCCCCGTAATTTATTTCGATTTTTTGCAAATATCAACTTCATTCAACTTTGTAATCTTCGTGTTGCTTTATCTCTATCTCTATTCCTCTTTCTCTCTCTTTCACTTCGTTGGCTCCTTTCAGTTCGCAACTTTCTTATATACAACTTGATATTCCGCTTGAGACGTTTGCACTTCCTCGCGTTTCACTCGCAACTGAATGAAAGGCAAACGATCTGGCAGAGTGCGACCCGAGACACGATTAAGCTGCAGCAGCGGCTTCGCACAGGTGAGAGAGAGAGGCAGCCGAACACGAAGCTAGCTTCAACGAAACAGCAGCACAAAGAGCAAGACCATGTCAGCTTGTAGCTTTTTTAACGGTTTTCTTTTGTTGCATACGCTCTCCGACGCGGCTACTAAAGTTTTACGTCAGCCACGAAAGAGAATCAGAGACGAAGAGCGAGCAGAACAACTTACTTCGTTGCTGAACGATCATTGGGGCTGCATTCAATTTAAACTAGTGTGACCATGGATCGCTTATGAAAAAATACTGTTGATCAGTATATACTAAAACGCTGTTTCTTAACGGAAAAGAAGCAGTTGAATTAAAAAATTCATTGAATTGATTTAAATTTAATATTCATTCATTTCATTTGATTCATTTAATTTAATTTTCAATTGATGTTTAAATATTAAAAAACAAACCTTTGGCTTCCAATATATATGTTTATATTATTTATATTTTTATATGTAAGGCTTATAGACATTTAACATTCTTTTAATGAAATACAATTTTTAATCATTTTATGTCAAATACGCTTGCAAGCTGTTATAGAAATACATTATTGTCAAGAGTATTCGTTTTCAAGAATTTCAAATTTAATTGGTTACCGCCAACCGAGTTGAATGCGGCAAATATCGATAGCTGCTCGAGCTTGGTGACTCTCGCTGTGGAACTGGTTTTAATTTTTGCATTTTCGTTTGTTATCGATAAGTATTGAGCTAGTTCAGTGTTACTTTTCGTGTCAACTGAGGTGTTTGAACCATTAGTGCAGCTGCTGACGCACAAATAATAATTTTCTGTTCCTCTTTCAAAAACAATGTAAATTTGTTTAAACATCAACCCAGTCAAATTATGTATTGAAATTTGAAGTTGTAACAAATTCGTAAAAGTAACACTTTCTTTACCAGTTTATTTTCGTTCTGCATTTGTATTAAACAACAATTTAATGAAGTAGCAAAATGACAGAAATTAAAGAAATAGTTTTTATTTTGAAATGGAGCGGTAAGGAGTACCCAATAACAGACCTGACCGACCAGGATACTGTTGAGGTGCTGCGCCACGAAATCTTTCGGAAAACGGAGGTGCGCCCGGAGCGCCAGAAACTGTTGAACCTAAAGCACAAAGGTAATTATCAATATTTTGAAGCGGAGTCCACACGTTAATTCTGTGCTTCGTAGGTAAGCCGGCAGCGGACAACATAAAGCTCTCTGCCTTGGAGCTTAAACCCAACTTCAAACTGATGATGGTGGGCTCCACAGAAGCGGACATCGAGGACGCCTGCAGCCTGCCCGATGATATTGGGGAGGTGATTGACGACTTCGATGACGCCGAGGAACGCGACGATTCCGTCGAGAACTCAGCAGTGTACCTGGCCAAAGTGCAGCGGCGTGTGCGTGATTATAAGATCACAGAGCTGTCGCCGCCACGCGAAGGCAAACATTTACTTGTGCTCGACATAGACTACACACTATTCGATCATCGCTCTACAGCGGAGCAGGGCACGGAACTGATGCGGCCATTCTTGCATGAGTTCCTCACCTCGGCCTATGAGAACTATGATATAGTTATCTGGTCAGCCACCAGCATGCGCTGGATTGAAGAGAAGATGAAATTGCTCGGTGTCAGCAGCAATGATAGCTATAAGATAATGTTCTACCTCGACTCGAATGCCATGATCTCGGTGCATGTGCCGGAACGCGGCGTAGTGGATGTGAAGCCGCTGGGCGTCATATGGGGCCTGTACAAGCAGTACACTCCCAAGAACACAATCATGTTCGATGATATTCGCCGTAATTTCATGATGAATCCCAAGTCCGGGCTCAAAATACGTCCATTTCGGCAAGCTCACTTGAACCGCTCCAAGGACAAGGAGCTGTTGAAGCTGTCCTCTTATCTGCGCCAGATTGCCTTGTACTGTAAGGACTTCAACTCCCTCAACCATCGCAAGTGGGAGCAATACGATCCCAAGAAGAATACTTAATGCTGCCTTTTGGCGCCATGCTAGACTTAAGTTTCGCTTAATTTTATTCAATTAAAGTATTTTTTAACCCAAGAGAACTAGAGTGTGTAGCCGCCCTGATCCGCCCAGTGCACGCGTCTAGCCTCCAGGTACTCCTCGTGCAGCCGTCGGCGCTCCTCCTCGAGCTTCGCCAGTCGACGGTAACGCTGCAGCACCATGCCGCAGCCGAAGAGCAACGCCACCTGGCAGATGAGCCAGAGTATGAAGAGCGCAATCAGCAGGCTCTGGTTGATGCAGATGTTGTCCAGGTGCAGCTGATCGTCAATGCCAGCGATGAGCAGCACCCCGCGCTCCCCATACAAGTAGCTGTTGCTATTGGTCTGATCCGGCCCGTGGACTCGCAGATTATAGTTGAGGGGCAGCTCCACCTGTGCCGTTATGTTGGCCCTTGACGCAGTCGACCCATTGCTCAGTTCAGCGGGCACCATATCCATGACTGTTGATATATACACTGGGTTCTGCACTCTGAGCTGCTCCAGCTGACGCTCCGGTCGCTCCACTTGGCGCTTGCGTCGCTGCCACATGCCACCGGAGAGGTTGACGCAGTTGGTGGGCGCACAGCGCTCCACGCAGAATCGGATCTTCACATCGAAGCTAACATTGGCGGTGCCTGAGAACTTGAAGGCATGGAAGCGGGCACGGAGCATGCTCTTCGACTGTGTGCGCACGCGCTCCAGGGCGGGAAACACGCTGGCATCGGTGGGACAGCCCCGCTCATCGATGAGCAGCACATAGTTCTGGCTGTCCAGTGACTTGGCCACCAGCGATGTGGCGCGGAAGTCGGGCAAGGGCGCCAGCTGCAGCTCCAGGTGCTCGCCTAGCTGCTCCGCACTGTATTCGGCCACGATTTGGAGCTCCAAATTCTGGCCAATCCGTACGTCGCTCGTTTCGTGCTGCTGCGAGAGGTCCACTATCTGCAGCGTGATCTGCGGGTGCGGGTGGGGGCCACTGTTGCTGTTGTAGTGCACCACGCCCTCCTGTGGGAACATGCTGTGGGAAATGGGTTTCAGTTGTCAGCTTGTCATCATGTTCAGTGGGGTGTGAGTGCTTACTGCTCAGCATATTCCAGGGAGGACTCCAGCGCTATGGCACTGGGCACCTGCTCCGAGGCATCGGCAGTGTTGTCCCGCACATTGAAGCCAGTTGCGGTCGTGGCGTTGTTCAGGATGCAGCCCACCTTGATGAGCCGATCGCCCTGGGTCTGCACATTCGCGTTGTTCTGTATGACCACCAGGGCGGATATGAAGGTCCTGCAAGGATAAGAAGTTGAGCAGTGTTGACTTAGCTAGACAGCGGCTGACCCACCTGTGGTATGAGTGCGTCATCTCGTAGGCGCGCAGGATGCCGCAGCGGTTCTCCTTGGCCTCGCTGCCGATGTCGAGGCGCAGCAGTGCGCTGCCGTTGCCTGATCCGCTCACCTGGCAGTCCTTCGAGTGCATGCTCGCGTACATGCGGCCGGTGAACCAGTCCTTCGGCCTGTAGCGCACGCTCATCTCGTCCCGCGTACAAAGCACCTGCACTGTGTGGCAGGTGAAACGGCTAATAATGAAAGGGTCTCAGAGCTGAGTTCGAATGAGACTCACCGTCCAGGCACTTGACGCGCCGCATGTAGACCGAGTTGTCGCGCAGCTTGAGGCTTCGCGGGCCCAGGGACACGATGTCCTCGGAGTGCAGCAGGCACTCGGAGCGGGTGAGCTGATTCAGATAGTAGAAGGATATGCCTTGGCAGTGGAACTTGGACTCGTGTGTGCACAGCGCCTGACACTGTAATACCAAAAAGGTCATCAATCAATCTGCCAATCGACTTGAATCAGAAGGCGCGCCAGCTCGCCACCAACGCGCCGCCAACGGGGCGCACCTCTTTTTGGGTTAGGCCCAAATATTTGGATTCCGCGTAGATGAAACTGCTGTTGGCATACAATTCATAGGAGCAGTTGTCGCTCTCAATCGCTCGCTCGTGGCACTGGTTCTCCATGTACTCCTCGTCGTAGGGCGCCGCCCGGAAGGCATCCGGCTGTATGGACTTGTCCTTGTCACTCAGCGTGCAGCGACCCAGCGTGACATGGGGCCGCGGGGAGTGCCCCTCGCTGCGGAACCTGCGGGCGGGTAGAGCAGACAGAGCATTGAGAAGCGCTACAGCTGATGATGGGTTATGCCGATGATTTATGACTTCACACAGTGATATCATAATCTAATGGAAATGCTTTCGCATTAAAAATGCATAACAAAGGCAATTAATTTGAAGCAGAATCAGCTACAAACTGTCAATTACCGCTCACGATTGTTCCGGTACGACGGGGCGAACGAGGCGGAGAGGCATTTGAATTGCGTTTCGAAGAAACATCTTTCGGCGCACTCGCGGCGCGTGACCAGCGTCGAAATGGTCTTTTTGCCATGGTAGACCAAACTGTTGCCCGGAATTTTGGTGAGCGACCAGAGGCGACCTTTGCACGCCTCGGGCACTGCAACAAAAGAGAATGAGAATGGGCCAATTGACCAAGGCTGGCCACGCCCAGCAGACAATACGCACCCCGCAGGCAGGTCTTCTCATAGAACATGGCCTCGCCGTCGGCCACCAGGGGCAGGTCATGCCCGATGGGCAAGTAGCGTGAGCTGCGCTCGAAGTACGAGTAGCCGTAGCACTCGTCGGTGTCCAGCAGATGGACGTAGGCTATGCAGTCCGGATCCTCGTTGCAGCTGCGCCAGCACAGCTGGCTAGCGGGCTGCTCGTCGAGCACTCGCTCGCCCAGTCCATAGTCGCCACTGCGTCGGTCCCGATCCTTGAAATTGCTGGCAGTCGGCGGTGCGTAGATCAAGTTCCGTTCGCTGAGGTACTCGAGCGGCGGGCGGAACCCGACGATTTTTTGCAGCTGCAACTGATGCAGGGGACACTTGAGCAGCAGCGCATCTACAACAGAAAAGAGGAATGTCAGCTTCTGAACGAATGCTGCGCATGACTGGGAACCAAACATTCCGCAAATTGCAATATCTGTGCGGGATTGGGCATATCAATTACGCAGCAGCCCGCCCAGTGCGGGCGAGCTCGTGACTCGCAATGTGCAGCCAATAATTGATACTTATTTTTCTGAGCATCGGTGCGAATAATTCGAGCTATCTATGCATAACTGAACAATTAGGCATGCACTTAACTAAATATATATATATACATATGTATGTGTGAATATATTCGAAAAATATTTAATTTAACTAAATGATGAAGTGTTGAGCCGTGATCAATGGGGAAGACTTCACAGCAGCTTTGTTTGCTTGAAAAGATTTATGCCTATTATAATTCTCCTTCTATATTTGTATATTGCTCTACTCATTTTATTCTTTAATATATTCAATATAATTCCCATTTAATATTCACTTTGATTTTCAGGAAATATCTTAAATGTATAGGGCAATTAAGTCATGTACTTACTTCTCTAGTTAATTGTTTATGTAAGCAGTCGAACAGTAGTTAAGGTTGAGTTCGGTTCATCAGAATCGCTCGCGGGCAAAACTGAAAAGCCGCAAAACTCTCTCTCTCTCTCTCTCTCTCTCTCTCTCTCTCTCTCTCTCTCTCTCTCTCTCTCTCTATCTATCTCTCTCTCTATTTCTCTCTCTGTCTCTGTCTCTCTCTCTCTGTCTCTCTGGCACCCCATTGTAAATTGATAGTTGCTCTTTTGGTTTTCAACGCAAACACAATCAGCATTCGAGTTAACTATGCAATGCAAATGCCAAGTGCAAAAATATTTTAATTGACGCATCACGTCAGCAGAACCTACCTGCTCAGGGCGGTTCATAATAATAATAATAATAATAATTTTTGAGTACACTTGGCTTGACTTTGACTGTTTCAAACTATAAATTTAGCTAGCTTTTATTGTGTGTTTATTTATTTATTGAGTTCGTTTTTCTTTATTTAATTGCTGTGTTAGTCTGTAATTAACAAATTTGTATTCATATGCTAGTTTTTATTACAATTACTAAAAAGTTTGTTCTTAATGCTGAAATTCATGTTTTTTTTTTTTCATTTAATTTTATGTGTCTTGCTTTATTATAAATAATTTTGTATGGCTTATAAAATTTGCTAAATTGCTTCTGCTGGACTTGTAGATGCTCTGTAACAAGATCAAAAAACAATTGGAATTTAACTATCTAACTATTTCATTACTGTATCCAAAATCACTTTTTGTTTTCAAAATTAATGCAATTAAGAAGCTCTCTGAGCTAGAGTTCATAATGTAGTCGAGGTGGGCCTTGTCTCATTTAGCATAGGGCTAACAGCGCTGCTCTCTACAGCTGCAAATTGTATTATAAATTTCAATTTGAATTATAAACTAAGATAGTTAAAATAACTAAAGTCTTTACAATACTAATTCGACAATTCGTGCTATTAGCTTGTAACCTACTTACAGGTTGCATATATAGGGCACAGGATTCTAAGGCTATGCATAATGTGGGTGATTAGCACGATGACCCACCAATGTTGAGCTTACCACTTGAGTATTGCTGTAGCATCAGTAATAATATTATTTTGAAAAGCAATTTGCGCGTTTCACTATCTGACTTAGGCATGGTTTTTGTTGCGTTGTTGTTATTGTTGCATTGCTAATTATTATTGATGGGCGAACAGTTTGAATTTTTAATTATTCCGAAATCGATATGCGGCCTAAACAGAATGTAGACCGGGCTATTTGCCAATTGGCCCAGCTACGACACGCTCGTAATATTTTACACAATTTAACACTTTCAATTTTGATTATTTGCGCACTCACACACACCTGCCCAGAGGCCAAATGCAAATTAAAGAGGAGTCGGGCACTTTGCCCTGAATCTATCAATTAGCCAAATTGAGGCCGGATTGCACAGGCGACGTTTCAATTATATATACACCAATGCAAAAGAAATACAATTAATTTTTTATTATTGGCACTGCAAAGTGTGTGTTTTTGTATATAGAACGATAACAATATTTTTTCATTCCATCCATTAGCCAAATGCACTTTGTACGCGTTTTTTGTGCACGTCCGACGAGCGCGACTTTCGACTTGTTAATAGCAAAGGCTGACTGCGAGGCTGCGACTGCGACTGCGACTGAACCCGACTCGAGTGCTTCCCAGCCAGGTAGATCTAACGCATATATGTGTGTGTGTGAGTGATATGAATGCTTCGATCGAGCGTCGACGTCGCGGCTAACCGAGCGTATGAGAAATTTCATGTCAACGTCGACTGCTGCTGATTAGATCGCTGCTCCGCCGTAGCCGTAGCCGTAGCCGTATCCAAAGCGAGTCGTCGAGCCGAATTGCTCGCCGGCGCTCGATGACAATGTGCAATAAACAAAACTATTTAACGCACACGCCGCACCGCAGGGCGTGGCTCGGTGCGTAGCTCGGGGTACAGCCAGTGCTGCCTACCTGGCTGCCAATGTATCTATGTATCTATATCTATATCTATGTCTCTAGCCAGCGCATCTAGCCATGCATGTAGTTTACTTTTTGTGTATCTTTCGAGTGTTTGCGCAGTTGTGTTCCAGCATCGTTGACATTGTTGTTGCTGTGCTTGTTGTTGCGTTTGTTGTTGTAATTGCTTTGTTGTTGTATTCAATGGCACTTTTAACAGTTCAGTGGTTTTGCCGTTGACAACAATTGTTTGCTGCTTCTGTTGCGCTGTTGTTGTTGTTGTTGCTGTTGCCCAATGATGAATGGTTGATTTACATTTGTTGCTTCGATGTTGATGTTGATTAGCTTTGTTACTCTAACAACATAAATGCATTCATCTATGCATCACACACACACACATACACAAGGACAATTGATTCTTTGAAACTGCTGTAACACACAGCGTATACGCAATTATTTTGACAATTTGTTTACCGCTTTTCAATTAGCCATTGCGGCAGCTACGCAATTATGGGCGCCCTTTGCTTAATTACTCACAGTCTTGGGGGCCATATGGCAGCGTCGTGTGCGTGACCTCTTGCGGTTATCACTTGAATTTTACTTATTGGCAAGTTGGTCAAGGTCGGTGCCCAGATGTCTTGCTTGAGCGACGATGTGCCCATCTATATATATATACGCCACAAGGGCTGACATTATTATTATTTCTGTGTAATAAATAAGTATACGTATGTATATGCGAGCGTGCTCCACTCTACTCCACTGGAGCCCTCAAACATGCAATTGCTCAATTTGGCATGCATATCTTATATACATATGTACATACATATATCCATATGCTAATGTATGTCGCTATAATATTTAGAGCCTTACAGAGTCAAGCAATCGAATGAAGTGGGGAAGCTGATAGCTTTAAGTAGCATACGAACTTTCAATTTGTTTAATGTATCGAGTAAATACTGTTGAGAGTGAGTACTATGATATCGTAGCCTTAGTTTACTTATGTACTTGTACTATCTTTTCGCTCCATTTATAATGGAATCTTTATGATTTTAGAAGTTCTAATGTGTGTTTTTCAAATATTTTAATATTGTTTAATTTGATTACAGTTTTTACTTAACCTAAACATAAATTGATCACATTTCAATCATTATTTTTCCATTCATTTTATTATTGCATAATGAATTCCAAATATCAAAAGGCTCTCTTTGAGCCAACTAACATTTAATTGGCCAAGTTCTATAATGTTGTTTGTGAATTTCCACAAGTGCTGCAAGTAAAAAGCTATCCGATTAGCCCAATTAGTTGGAAAATGCATTGAAATATGTTGCAAATTCTTTTTTCTTTGCAAATGCGGAACTTTGAAGGACTTGAACTATATAATAAACTGATTAAAACATTCTTTTCAACTTTGTTGTTTACCAATTATATATGCTTACATTGACTCTTGAGCACTTTGCCATATGTTTTCGCTCGGCTTGATTGTCGCCCGCCCTGCGTATACGTAATTATTCATAGCCCGTGCACTCTGCATGCAAAGTCACTATAAATTATTATTGCATGCAAACAACGGAAAAACAGAAGAACAAACGGATATATGTATGTATATATATTTGTATATATGTATATGGAAATATGGGTCGTCATAACTTTCCATAATCGCAGGTCGAGATGACGCCATGTTCAAAGGGCCGAGCCAGCCCACTTACGAATAAAAATGCAAGAGCAACGGCTACGACAACAGCAGCAGCAGCAGCAGCAACAACAACAACAACAACATCAATGTGCCACTGCAAAATGTGACTTTAAAATTTATGTGGTGTTGCACTGTTGGCTTTAAAAAACAAAAGGCCGCGACCAGTTGCAAGTTTATTTGCGGCAATGCCCGCTCCACAAAGCTTCGCATTTCACCTTGAACTATAAAATTAGTAGCGTGTGTATGTGCGTGTGTGCCTGCGCTTGTCTGCATTAGACTTTAAGTGTGTGTGTGTGTGTGTGTGTCTCCTACAAACAACAGATGTGACGTATGAATGACGCATACGAAATAAATGTGGCAAAAACTATAAACAACATTTGCAGTTGTGCGAAAGTCTATGCAGACAAAGATACAAGAAGTTGATTGCATAGAACTGACTGCCTAATACTCGTTCATGGTCATATGCATATGCAGAGAGAGAGAGAGAGAGAGAGAGAGAGAGAGAGAGAGAGAGAGAGAGAGAGAGAGAGAGAGAGAGAGAGAAAGAGAGAGAGAGAGAGAGAGGGGGAGCGAGAAGAAGAGAGAGAGAGAAAGAGAGAGATAATGACGATAATTACTGAGAGAGAGACAGAGGGAGAGAGAGGGAAAGAGAGAGAGAGAGAGAGAGGGAGAGAGAAAAAGAGAGAGAGAGAGAGAAAAAAAATAGAAGAATCAGCCGTGTAACTTCCACTTATTCAACTCTATTCTCTGAATCCATTATTATAATTGATTAATTTCGTAATTAAGCAAGCGAGTGACAAACATTTGAAGCCGCCCCAGCCCCACCATAAATTACTTCTGCAAGTCTTTGCGCAATTTTCGAAATTGTGTTTCAAATAAGATTTTAAGTTCCTTCATCATTCTTCATGTGAGTTAAATTTGACAAAAGTTAAGCTACGCAGCCTGGGCTTACCCAGGACTTGAGCTGTGCATTAATGAGCACCCAGCCAGCCAGCCAGTCAGTCAATCAGCTCGGATATATATGAATATGTAAGGCCTAAAGATACGCGTATACGCAATGTGTACATACATGAAAAATTAACCTATGTCGCACACACTCGACAAAACTTTGCCTAATTAAAAATGCCAAAAAGTCAGCCAAAGTGTGCTGGCGTCGCTCTTAAGTGGGGTCAGACAGCAGGCAACAATGACACCAATGACACCCACACTCACACAGGCATGCCTGGCACATGGCTATGTGACATGTCAGGCAGGCCAACAGTCAGCCAGGCCGGCAACCAGGCCATAAAGCACCGTCCAAAGTTGCGCTTGAATGCTTCAACGATGGCAACAGCAGAAGCAGAAGCAGACACACACACACACACACACAGAGACACACGCACAGAGACAACAGCAACAGCATTAGCAAAAAACAATAGCAACAGCGACAGCAACAGTCTCAGCCAGGCGTTGCAAGCAACTTGTCACATTGTTTGAATCACTGAATTATGCAAATAGATATGCACACACAAGAGTATAGTGTGTGTGTGTGTGTGTGTGTGCCTATGGGTGTATATGTACCCAACAGCAAAGGCAATTTGCCAAAAGTCTTTGCTATTTAACACCAAACAAAAATAATCAGAAAACATTCAGTTCGAGTGACTAAGTGACTAACTAAAAGTTGCACATGTCCAAGCTCAAAATATATGTGTGCGTGTGTGTGTGTGTGTTGTGTGTGTATGTTGTGTGTGTTTGACATTTGTTTTATACTCACCCACCGTTTGTTTTTGTTGTTGCCAACTTCCGGCTTGTACAGCACGCCGAAGTTGCTGTCGGCTGCACCCTTGACAATACTAATACTAACAGCAACAACAATGGCCACGCCCACTTCAACCGAACAGCCCCAGCAGCGACGAGCGTGTGAACTTCCAATGAAACGGGGCGACTTTAAAGAACCACCTCGAGCGCCGCTCTGGCCCCCACACCAGCTAAAATTTATTTAAATCTCTGCAGTAATTGCTGTGCGCGCCTGCTGCAGCTGTCTTTCAGCTCTTCTACTTGCTACCCTGTAGCTAGTGGAATTCTGTGAAGTCGAGTAGATTGGAGGGGCAAACTTAAAGTATTCCAATAGCTTCTAGTGTCTGTTTTTGCCCAATTTTATTAACAGTAAATTGGCTTATAGTGTAGGCCAAGCGCTGCGCCATGGGTATCAGCGTGTCTCTCCTCACTCACTTCAGCTCATCTGCTGGTATTTTCTTCTTTCGGCATAAAATTAGTTCTGAAAATTTATTGTTCTTGAAGTCGGCTTAAATGTCAGAAGTTAACGCAGTTTATTTATTGTCGAATCGAAGACTTTGAATAAAAGCTCTCAACTAAGTAGAAACTCTACTATGTGAACTTTAAACTATTTAAGAAATCTTCTTAGCTGCCTTGTTTAAGCCATCAATATGCTGAGCGAAGAACAGTTAACGAGAAAATCTAAAAACAGAAAAGAAATCATTTTGCTTCCCAGTAAATAGACAAGATTTGGGCATATATTGAAATTGCATTAAATTATATTTATTGGTTTCATCGTCTTGTATATATATATAAATAAAACTGACATATTTCTTGATTGATTTGAATTTCGCTTATTATTTAACGCTTGCAATGTTATTATTATTATAAAAAAAAGAAAAGAAAACAAACAAATATGTTGAAGAAATTTAATAAAATGCCTCAATACGTATTAATTTCATGTTTTTTCTTTTCTTTTTCAATGATTTCGAACTATTGCATATATTTGTCATACATATATAGTAACATTATAAGCCTGAAAATGCGTTAAACAAAGTTTGAAGTGAAAGTAAGTGGATTGAATTACGTTGATTAAATTTCGGAGTTGCTCGTTTTTATTGCTGTTGAGTATAATTAACTTTTGGCTCACTAGAATTAATGCAATTCGCTTAATACACACGTACATAAATACATACATACATAAATACAATCGTGATCATAGTATATATATATATATATATATATATATATATATATATATATATATATATATATATATATATATATATATATATATAGTCAGTTTATGGGGTGTACACCAGGCGTCAATTTCAATTTTAAATGCAGCCAAAAACACAATTTCTACACTGTTCTCAAATTTATATATATATCTTTTTAATATATATGTTTATATATTTTTTATTTTTATTATTTTTTTTCCTTTTATTTATTTTTCTGTGTAATAAATTTTTGCTATAATAAAAAGTTATTTAAATCCAATTTTAGTTTGTTTATTCTCGTAACGCTTTGCTCTACTTTTACTCTTTGCTATTTGTTATTATTTCGCAAGCATTTTCATTTATTTGTCAAACGGAAAAACGTTTTTAATATTAAAAAAAAAAGAAGAGCAAAAATTCAATTCGAAATTCGAAATTAATGCACTACATTAATTAATGGCTGTGGAAAGTGATTGAATTCGAGTTGATTTTCGGTTTGCTGCCACTTAACTGAGTATTTTGCTGCCACTTATACACTTACATACATTTTAAACATATTTAATTATTCATTAATATATATGTATATATATATGCTTTATATATACACATATGTATATATATATATACTTGCACGCATGCTTAAGCATTTTCTCTTACGTTTTATCGTATATTATTTAATATGATTTGTGTGGAAATTTGTAGATCTCATTGCGGTGTGCCTGGTTGCAAGTTAAGTGTAGTCAGTAGTAAAATGTAATTTCAAATTCTTGTTCATTTCTCTATTGGCATTCGACTGCCCAAATGCAAAATGTTGTTCAATGTATTGTAGACCTGCCTGCCTGCCTGTGTGTGTGTGTGTGTGTGTGTGTGTGTGTGTGTCTATGTTTGTTTGCTTGTTTTCATCTGACAATTGCTAAATGGAAGTCAGACATCGCGTTATGGCTATTCCTTCAAAGCATTCCCTACATATAGCTAGAGGCCAACATCTGCCCAGGCCAGCGTTTGGTCTACTCCCTTACCTGCTGCAGGTCTCTCTCTCTCTCTAAATGAATGCGATTAAGCTTGGTACATATGTATGTATGCAATTGTTGGTGTGTCTATTACTGCTACGAGGGGCATGTTCGGGGACTCGTCAAATGATATCGTGTGCAACATTCATCGATGCAGCTAGCATGTCAGAAAAGCAACTGAATTCTTTTAATACTTTTATTTTCTTTTTTTAATATTTTTTGTTTTTCTTTTTTTTGCATGTGCACTGAACTGTTTTAGTAATTTTCCAGATTCTTTTTCACATATATTTTCGCTTTCAGTGTTTTCTTTTAACTTCTTTTCTTTTTTTAAAACCTATCACATAAATGTATGTTTGTTTTTGGGCGGAATTTTTAGCATGTGTTTTTTGGCTTCATTTGGTTTTTTGGTTGTTGTTTCGTGATAGGACAGAGGAGAACGCAGAGAGGGCAATAAAAATGTTCAATGTATACATTAATCTCTTTAAAAGCTAAAAGACGGATTCGCGTGCAATAACAAAAGCTGTGGTATTCAATTACCGCAAAACTTTGCCTAACCGACTGTGTGTGTGTGTGTGTGGGTGCGTGTTGGGGTGTTTGCTGTGCCATTTTGCTAGCTGTGTGTGTTGGGTAACCTTATACGCATAAGCTAATTATAGCATCTCTATAGTGCCGTGTAACGCGCCCAGAACTATGCCACAATTTCCCCGACCAGTGAGCAAATCAAGCGTTGACACTGGAGTTCAGTTGTTCATAAACTTTCTTGTGTGTGTTGTTCGTGTATGCTTATGCTTTCTCTTTATTTTGTTTTGTTTTCTTTTGTTTTTGTAATTCAAACATTTGTTTTGCGAGTGTTGATTTTGCTGCTAAGTATACGCTGCTATAAGTATTTGTAGTTCTATTTGAAAACTCTTACTTGGCTACTGCACATTTATGTATTGTTTTTTTTTTTTCTTTCGATTTACGCTTTTGCGTTCAATTTCTTTTCGTTTTTGGTTTCCTTTTTTGTTTGGAGTCATTATAATAATTTAAATTTTGTTTTTCAAGCTTACGCAGTAATGCTCGCTGATTGGATTCGACGCCTCGTGGCAGTCATTGCCCATGGACATCAATACTACATATAAGCCAATGCGTTGTGTGGCCGGTTCGCTTAGAAGACCAGCATTTGATCGGCGCTGCCCTCCGCGCTGTCCTCGTCGTCGGCGCCCTCGTCCTCGTCATCGGATGTTAGCGAAGCGGCGTTATTTACCACGGACTCTGTGCAAATGGAACGTAAAATTAAATTTCTGTTCGGCCATAAGGAATGCCCCACCCATGGCCATGACCCGAAATTAGTTTGTTCATCGAACGTGCGGCTGGCTATTTGCCAGCCTGCCTGCAGCAATAAACATAAGCATAAATCTTAAATGAATATTGCAATCGGCCTCGGCCAGATTTAGCACTAATCTGGCTCAGCTCGGTGTGCCTCGAGGCACTCTCTCATAACCAAATGGAATTGTTTAGCATGCCCATTGCACATGCGGACAGCTGCCCAACTCATGTGGTCCGCATGGCGTATGAGTGATAATAAAAGCAGAGCTTAATTAAGTTGAATCGAATATATTGTCAAAAATAAAGCGAATTCAAGCTTAAGTCATTAACGAGCGGCCCGATTCGCCCGCCTGTCACAATATGAAACTAAATTGGATAAAACATTTTCGGTTTCAGAGTTTACAGCTGCCGCATTGCTGATGCGGGTTTTCTCACATGTCACATGTGTCGCATGTTAGCTGAGCAGTGAGTGAGGGTTTTGGTAGGACAACAGTATTCCCTAATACATATAGCGTTTAAGTTTTCATGAGACACAGACATATTGTGCTAGTTCAGATGCTAATAGAGAAATAATCACAAATTAAGGGATGGCCAGTTTCAGCATACATACATATGTATATATGTAGGCCCAATTATAGCTTAGACCTGTGCCTCCACAGTGTAGCGTGTCGAGTGTCCGTTGATGCATACTCACCGCAATTGGGCTTGCCACGGGTACGGGTGTTGGCGAACTCAACCCCGTGCTTGTCCACACACCAGCAGACGCCGACCGAGTTGTGGCACTGAGTGGGCTTGTAGAATCCTTGTACGTCGCAGTCAGGTGCGTAGGCGCCTAATTAGGTTGTGCCGCGCACCAACAGCAACAACGACATCAGTAAAGAGGAGAAGAACAATAAAAATGCGCAATTTTAGTAAGTCTTTTTACAATAGTCAGGCGCGAATGGGAAAGCGGCACAAGCGAAATTCTTTGTATTTTATTGTAATAATTTGTTTTGTTTTGTTTTGTTTGGCTTGGTTTTGTGTTTTGTACTTTTTGGGTCGTGTGGGAAAATACAAATGAAAGAACGAAAATAAAATGAAGGGAAATTATACAGTTAAAGTTTATAATGGGCCAGCAACAACACTGGTACTAGGCAGAAGGTAAAAGTTTCGTGTTGTTAGAAGTGTTTAATTTGCTGGCTTAAAAGTTGCGTTTGGCTAAAAGGTAAAAGATAAACGAGAGCGGCAAAGCGAGAGCGCATGGAGAACAATTACAACAAAAAGGTGTCCTTTTTAACTGTTGCTGTGGCTACTTGCTGTGTGTGTGCGTGTGGTATTGGGTTGTGCGTCTGTGTGTGTGTGTGTGTGAGTATGTAAGTATTACATTCAAGCGCTTAATTATAGCTTAAAATAGGTTAAACGTAGTGTAAAAAGTGTACGTAAAGCGGCATAAACATAACAAAGCGCAGACAGCGAGTCAAAAGATATATATAGAGAGAAAGAGAGAGAGAGAGAGAGAGCGAGAGAGAGCGAGAGTCATAAACAGATTGGCAGTGAGAGAAAGTTCCGAGTGGGACGGGACACAAACTGAAACGGAAAAGGCAAAGCAGATAACTCTTCTAGCTACCCGCTTCTCGAGATTTGTGTTTAACATTTGTTGTAGTGTTTGCGTTTTACGGCTATTTTATAATGAAAACCAACAAAGAAAACTCATCCTCGAAGTGCCGAAGACTGAATGCCCTTGCAGACATAATCAACCAGACTATCATAAGCAATTCAAGTTATTTATGGTCTTTCGGACATTTATGGATCGCCTTTAGCTCTTTGGCTCTGCAAGGGCAACTTGGAACTGAACACAACACACACACACACACAACTCAATAAAGAATATATATAGAGAGAAAAATATTAGTGTTATGTTAGGTATAGAAATGTCCACCTGTACCTATCTCACCTGCAAAGTCGCCGGCGATTCTTCGGCGCACCGCGGCACAGGGACGATCGGTCTTCTCGAAGCAGCGGCACCATTCGCGTGTGTTGATCGAGCTGTCCTGGTCCAGGTCGCAGGTGTCGATGAAGGGCTTGATGCAGCGCTCGTTCTGATCGTGCTCCAGATCGTACAGCTCCTGCAGCGACAGCAACCCATCGTTGTTCAGATCCAGATGCCCGAACATCCACTTGGCCTCGGTCTTGCAGGCCGGTGGGAAGTGCGCCTTCGACTTCTGGCTGTGCTGGCGGCGCTTCTTGCTGTCGGCCATGATGACGGAGAACCAGTCCAGCAGACGATTGCCAATGGCGGTCAACTGCTGTGGCTTACACTCGGCCGACTTCGAGGGATACCCTAAAACACACAGATTTATTTAATTTAGGGTCAACTTTGTGGTATGCTCCCGCCTGAGCTTACCATTTGGACTAATGTTTTTGTTGAACTTCTGGGGCTGCTTCTCAATGACTTCGTTCTCGTTGTAGACACGCATCTTGTGCTTGTCCTCCTGGTATTTGGCATCCTGAAAGAGTCAAATGCGCACACTTTAAAGTCGATATGTCCTGACAAGCGTATTTCAATCGCATGCAAAGTGCTTGGCCGTGAGTGGTCGCATTAGAGCACAAAGGGTGCACGTAAGCTGTCTCGACGTGGCTGGAATATGTGGGATGCTCTCACCTTCTTGTAAGCCGTGTACTTGAGGTACTTGTAGTGCTTGTTGTCGTACTTGATCTCCTCGGGCGTGAACGTGTACTGTGCATTGATATGATTAAAGTGACGATTGTTGTCCTCCTTATCCTGTTGGTTCGAACGTACGTAATGCATATTTGTCTGTCCGCCCTTTTGAGCTCTACTTACGTTCATGATGGTATTGAAGTCGTTATTGTTGCTGCCCATAACATTCCCGCTGCTCATCATGATGTTGTTGTTGCTGCTATCCTTGTAGGCCTGCTGCTGCTGCTGCTGCTGTTGCTGCTGCTGTTGTTGCTGCTGCTGCTGCTGTTGCTGCTGCTGGTCCAGCATGATCTTCTTGCTGTACTTATTGTAGCCACCACGCTCGCCAAGGCGCTGCAGTCTCTTGCCATCGGTGTTCTCTGCAAAGCGAGGGAAATTGTTCAAATGGCAAAATGGCGGCCGTAAAATCGCTTCGCAAGGCAAACTTTTCATATCCTGGCGCTGGCCACTGAGGCGTCATTTCTATTTTATGCATGTTGTTGTTATTGCCGAGCCACAAAGCAAACAACAACAGAAAAAAATACCCCGACGAGAGTTGCAATGCGCTTTCATCTGTGTAAATTTAAAATTAATGTGCTTGATATTGTTGTTGTTATTTATGCTGCTGCCGCTGCTGCTGTTATTGCAGCTGGCTGAATCGCTAAGTGCCCTGCTCACCCCCACTTGCGCGCTCGGTGAATGCTTTAGAACAACGGCGCTGCTTGTTGAACGGATTATTAAATATTCAACAATTGATATACTCGGCGTCGGCCAATTTAAAGCCGCCTGAAGATTTGTATTGCCAACAGCCAGAAGTCAGAGCCTGCAGTTCCTTGGCCTGGCTGTTGTGATTGCAATTTTTACTGCATCCGCTTTGAGGTCGAAAACAATCCAAAACAACAGACGACTAGGAATTGGCTCGATGGATGCCTGCCATTTATTCGACTGGGGATGAAATGGCCCCAGCCCCGACTTGTTGGACATTTGCCAGGCTAGAAGTCATTATGCGGTTGGGTTGCGGCGCGGCGCGGTGCGGCGCTGGCTCTCTAGCTGTGCAAATAATAGAAGTGTCCCCGTTTGTGGCTAACTTACCCTTGCAGGGACAGAATCCTTTGCAGCCAATCCGAATGGTGGTCGAGTGTATGCAATTGTGATAATCCAATCTGCATAGTGATGAGTAGGTCCTGTTGTCGGCGCCGCAGAGGAACATGGGCTTGGCCACGGGACACGGCTTGCAATTGCTGTCGGGAATAGAGTTAGAGAAAAGACTCGAGAAATCAGCACAGCGAACTCAGCGGAGTGACATAAAAGCAACAAACAACAAATAGACGACATGCAAAATTAATTTTTTATGCAAATTACAACGGGCAGGTGATCACCTGCAGCCGCCTATGAGCCTGTTGCCGTCGCTACACATTTTCTTTAAATATTTATTTAATATGCAACGCACGCGCTCCCCGGCCAACAGGCAGGCATTGCTGTCAGAGATCAAAAGCAGCTACAGCTGCCAGGGCTCAAAACCCGTTTCCAGCCATCAGGCGGAGCCTTTTCCTTTCCTCTTTTTTTTTTATAATTTGTGCAAATATTTGAGCTGTCAGGAGACGCAGATTTCGACATGCCTCCCAAAGTTCGTAAATTGAAAGGAATATAAAATAATTTGCCTTAAATTTTGCATTTGCCTTCTGTGAAATACAGTTTAAGGAAGGAATATACCTTTTTTTGTAAAATATGCAATAATATATATAGAGAATATATAGAAAATAATAACGTACTCTTATATTATTAGATTAATGAAATTGAAATGGGTTTAAGCCCGTGTTAATTATAATAAATAAGATTCATTAGTAATATTCACACCTTGTTTTACACGCAACTCTGCAACTTTTTTGCCGCGAACATTTAATAATTTACGAGGGACACGCATAATAAAGCGCTTTAAATATATAACGAAAAAACATAAATAATAAATTCAATTAATTGCTGCGTCCGCCGATGCTGTCGTATACGTAATTTATTTAAAATACAAACAGACAAAGTTCTTTCTGGGCTGGTGCTCAGTGAATTTCATTGCTCGACTGCGAATAACCATTCAATGGATTGTGGGGCTTTTAAGCCCTTCATATATTTTACTTTTCACTCGAATGTTTTTAAATTCTCTCCACGATCTGCAAATTGAGTGTGTTTACTTAGTAAATTGGCTCCCAGCGCTGTAAATGAATTTTTCTGCTCCGACATTTCATATTCCCGATGGCTTTTGCAGGTAGTAATAAAAATGTCTGACAAGTTGAGCAATTAAATGCATATTCTGTTAACTGTTGAAGCAATTGGCATATAGCACTGCACTTGTTTAACTCTGATGATGCATCGGAATCTAATTCAAATTGGTGTGTGAGCTATACTGCATGGAATGTTATTTTTGAAAAGTAAATAGCAGATGGCGAAGATGAAAAGCAAGAATAAATAGAGAACAAAAGCAAGCTGTAAAAGCATTTGAGTTGCCAAATTATTGCTGGCAACATTCGCATCGCTGTTGAAGCTATCCAATATCGTAGCTACACCAAGCCAAACAAATCATTGGCCAAAAAGCAAACACTTTATGTGTGGGCGAATGAGAGAAATTTAATTAAAAGGGTTTACTAGCTTTTGCGTATCACAATCAAAGACGAATCTGATATTTAAATTTTGCCTGAACTGAAAACCAAATTGGCGTCATGAGCTGATGACACAAATTTTTTTCTCGCAAGTTTGGGTCAATAGCTGCTGCGGTTACTTTGTACAATTTGTACAACGGAGCAGCACACATTCCGTCTGCCTGCCTGCTGCTGCTGCATGCTGTGAAAATTTGTGAATTTTTACTCAAATATTTGCTTTCAATTTTGCACCACACAAACGCTCACACAGGCAGGTGATGCGAGGGAGCTTGGCTGTGCCGACAGTTGGAGTTACCTTTGAGCCACTCATGCTGACAGCTTCATAAGCATAGACCAAAAAGTAGCTCAGTGGTTTCGAATAGCTGCCAGAAGCAGCCGTGGGCAGCCACATGGCTTGGCTGAGGTTGCGCTATGTTGAGGTATGAGGACAACTATGTGAGCACCGCCCCGGTCCTGGCTTTATGCTTTTGCCAGCTAAGAGCCCCAGCACGGGGCATATTGTTGCAAGAAACAATGCACGACTACATGAGTTATGAGAGTTGGAATGCCTGAGTGTGCGTGTGCGCGTGTGCCACACTGCTTCATAGTCTATTGCGAGTACCCCGCAAATCTGAGCCCTTATCAAGTGCAGCAAGTGGGCCATAGACTAGGCGAATCTTTTGTTTGAGCCGTGCCCGAATGAAGAACTGAACCAACGCGCCATCTAGCACGGAAAAGCAGATAAATTGAGCGCGCGAACTATTGATTTTGCTGGCTCAATGTTTCCTGGGCTCGACAGCACAAACGTTCATCAGAAGCCTCCCCTAAAAGCGCCCTACCTCTCTCCTCTCTCTCTCTCTCTCTTTGTCTCTGTCTTTGTCTCTCCCAAAGTGGCATACAAAGTCTATGCCATTGACATAGATAGCCGCCCGTGCACAAAAGCGAAATTCTTGTGAAAGAAAATTGAAAAGAAAATGCGAAAAATATGTCAAAAGCCATTTTTTAATATCGGAAGGCGTGGCAAGACTCTCGATTCGCCGATAGATAGATTGATTACGCGGCCATTAACAGGCACAATAGAGGCCAAATGGCACAAGGCAAAGATGTCAATAGACAAAATGATTATCTATTGGAAGAGATGAAACATTGAAATATATTGAAATTAAAAACTAAATTTATATAGAAGAATTTTGATTGGGACTATATAGCTGCGGCTCAGGAAATATAATATTTACTCTCTAATCTTTCGTTACTGCCCACTCGCCTCGTCTGTTGACTATAAATAAAATGAATTTTCGCTGCTCTTGGCTGTTAGGCTCTTAAGCGCGCTCTTCAGACTGTTTAAGGACACTTTAACTAATTTAATACAAGAATGGGAGAAGATTTTATGATTAACAGAGCCCGAAACGAAGCAATGTATTCATGAAAATTAATTTTCCACTCAGCAAACTGCTATCAGCAGATAAAGAAAACTTTCCGCTATGCCCAGCTGAACAGGCACCTGCTGGTGGCGCTGCTCCCCAAGGACCCAGGCCAACGCAGGCTTGAAATTAAATTTAAAGCGAAAAGCAAACGGATAAACAAGCCGAAGCCAAGAATAAACAAACGCAAACTTAGGGCCATGATTTCTGCTAGCGAGCAGGCCTAAAACGGATAAGCAAAACAATGTTGCCATGGCCCTGCCTTCGCCCGGGACTACGGTACTGCGGGACTACGGCACATGCTAACTGATAATCTGAACACGGGTTCCTTAAAAGCGTTTCAAGTGCGGCTGCTTAGTAAATATGTTTGCTTGCTGGTGACAACTGCTATTGATTATTTATAGTGGTCCTCTGAGTTCGAATGGAATGCATATCAATTGAATGAAAACACGCTCGTGCAGACGGACTGGGTAGCTACCCAGACATTCCAGCGGATATTGATGTTTAGAAATAGTGTACGACTTTCCGGTACAGTTGGGCACGTCAACACGTCGGAAATAGGCCAACTCGCAGCCATAGTTATGGCCAACAATCGCTACCAATTGAACCTTGGCCCAGCGTTGACTTTGACTCCATTCCTGGCTGTCGCACCTGACATCCATGCTTGGCGTCTGCTCGCGTGCGAATTCGCAATTTGGGTTAGGGTCGGAGCGATAAGGTTGAACAAGTCAAAGGAAACGAGTGCGACAAAGGGTGAAAGGCCGTAAAGCTGTCGTTTCTCGTTTCAGGCGATTCGAGTGAAAACACTACAGCAGCAAACATAAACAAATAGCAGCAGCAGCAGCAGAAGCAGCAACGATGACGCAGCGCGATTCGAGCAAAGGCAAACTGAAATGCGTGCTAAAAATTGTACTTTATTGTAGAATTTGTATAGGCCATAAAACAATTTGTTATTAGCGTGCCGGTCATGCAAATCACGAATTTGTAGAGCTCAGCAGCCAGCTTAGATCCGAGGTGAACCTTTTTCTTAGCTTCTTCTGTTGGCCCTCACCCGCCCGCGAAATGAATGCGAATTTGTTAAATGAATCGTAAGAATTCCATTGATATGGAAGGCCCAAAGGGAAAGGATTGGACCGAGCCAAGTACTCGACTACTCACTCCAACTCCTCGTCGTCGTCCTGCTGGGCGGCAGCGGGTTTCGGCAGCTGCTGCTGCTTATCGCTGCTGGCAATGTTGTTCTCATAGAAGACGTCGTCCTCCTTGGATTCCTCGTCGTCGCCTAGGCTCAGGCTTTTATCTTCGTCGTCGTTGTTATCCTCGTTGCCCTGGGCGTTAGTTGGGGCGTTGTTGTTCTTATTACCGCTGTTGCTGTCGTCGCTACTGTTGTCCTCATCGTCGTTGTTGATGTCCTCCACGTCCTGGCTATCGTTATCCTGCTGATTGACACGCCGCTTGGCCTCATCCTCCAAATACTTGGCCTTCGTGATTATCTCATCGCTAGCGCACGACCAGGGTTAAGCAGGTTCGTTTTCGCACCACAGACGCAAATAGTCAAGTTTTAATTTAATTAGTTTATTGAGTTAGCCGAACAACACAAATTAGAGAACACGCCTGCGGCTGCTTACCGATTCTTATGCAGCTCCTTCTTCGACACGCAGACAGCACTGAACTCGTCCTCCAGCAGGCAAATTTCGCGCTTCTTACAGTTGAGCGGGCGGCAAAGGTCACCTGTGGGCGACAGACCAGAACAGAGACATTTAATTAGTATTACAAAACATATCCTCTTAAATATTTGCAGCATTTCTTGGTGGGCTACTCACTCGAGGGATCGTGTATCCAGCGCTTGCGGTCCCCAAGGTTTTTGTTGTTCTGCGAGTTTTTGTTTATCTAAGGGCGAGAGCGAAAACGAAATGGAATGTTTGATTAATTCACAATGCGAAGAAAATATTTTATCTCTTAATTTCGTTATTTAAATGCAAAAATGCAAAGCTTCCATCCATGTCAGTTGCCAGACGCATATCAAAACACACACACACATGCACCCAGAAGATATATTCTCGTCTGCTGGCATATATATATATATATAATGCCCACACGTGTCGTATACGTAATATACAAATGAGAGAAACAACAGCTGCTATCGTAGCTGCCAGGCGCTTCTCGTTGCTACTCACTAGAAAAATGCGTTTGACGGGTTCATTGTTTCCGAGAATCTAGAAAATTGTATAATTTAATAAAGAAATGAAAAAAGTTGGCAGAAATGCAGGAAAGAAGACTCGAATTTAGTGAGGCCAGGTAACGAACTCAAATAGTTGAATATCTAAACTAAGTTTAGAAACTTATCATATTATATAGTATAGTATAGAGAAGAAATTGATATAATTATCGAACTTCCTTTAGCATACAAACTTGATGAAATTTTCCTAATCAAAATGCAAAGAGATCGATGTAAATTGAATTCAATTTAATTGTGTGTAGTCTACAAAGCTACAAAGCAATCTACTATTAGGTGCAATGGTGCGTATGAGTAATATTCAGCTTGACTCGAAAATATAGACAAGCAAACAGCAGCTGTAACAGCATCACCCTTTTGACTGGCAAGTGCCAGTAAAGCCCATAAAACAACCAAAACTCTACCCTCGCAGCCGCTTTATCGTCCCGCCGTCAGCGTCGCACTGAGTTGACAGTTTGGCAGCGCGGCGCCTGAAAGGCTGCAATGGAAACTGTAGCATGCACAAAAAGTTCGGCAGCAAGAGCGGCAGCAGCTTTAAGCGGACAGTTGCTAAATTGGCAAGTTAACTAGGTAGCTGTCATGCAGGAGTCAAGCAGGTCAAGCGTTGACCCCATTCATGCTCAATACAAGCGGCCGATTCAGGAGTCAGAGGGCGGCCAGCCATAGGACACGCAGTTGGCATCGGCAAGTGCAAAGTGGCAATTGCGCTTCATGCGATTGCCACACATCCCCATCCATCTGCGTCTACGTTGGCTGCTGTAATGCAATAACGTCGTCCGGACTCCGGCGTCGACTCTGGCAATTTGCATGCGTTAAAATGCAATTTGTGCGCGTTTCCCGGCCGCGGTTTGCACCGCCACACCCCTTTGAGAATCGCGCTTTCGCCTGTGTGCGTGTCCGTGTCTGTGTCTGTGTCTGTGCGCTGTATGCATGTGATATTTAAAGCTCTTTCCACCCGCTCTCCAGACTGGCATTGTGCTAGCTCTGCGGGTGTGGCCGTTGATTGGCTCGGTCAGCAATCTGCTCAGCGCTTTTGTGGCGCTCCATTTGTTGGCTTTAATTGCGCTTCGTTTGCGGCGGCCAGCCAGCGATTGGCCTTATTGTGGTTGGAAGATGATGCAAAAGCGTAATCAACTCCAGCAGCTACTTAAATAGGCCGTAAGTCCCGCCGTTCACATCGAGCGTTGGCTCTTTAACTGGGTCACAGCTGCTGCAGACGCCCAGTCCCTACTCCTGCAGCTGCTCTTGCTTAGGGCCCAAATTCTGCTCTTGCGTTATGCAAGCAAATCCTGAGCGCAAGCAGCGATGCCACAGCAGGAAATGGTGCCGCAGTCGAATGCACTTTAGTTACTCGCTCTGCCACCAGCATCCACTACTCAGCATCCAGCATCCAGAGGCTGCAGTTTAACCTCTTTGCCAGATTTTTGACTGTTTAAGTGGTTGGGCTTATTAAAGTCCATTTAATTACTGCGCTTTACTGGTGCCTCGCCGCCTCTGACTCCCTGCAACTTGACCATAATTCTGGCTACCTCTTGCCCCGCTCCTGCAGCTCCTCTCGACAGATGCTGCCAAATGCTCTGCACGTTTTGTTAAAAGCGAATATGGCAAGTGGAAAAAAATAAAGGAAAAAATGACCAGAAAAACAACATTTTTATGCACGTCATTTTGTTGCATCTGCAGCAGAGCCACGCCCATGGGCGTGCGCCCACCGCCAGCCGCACTGTGGCAATCTGTCAAGCTTTAAATTGAATTTACGACTTTGTTTTCGTAGCGGGTTTACTTCTTATTCTTTTTACTTATTTTTCCTGCGCTCTACGCTGCTCCGCCAATTCTTTATTGTTTTCCCTTGCAGCAGCCAAGGATAACAAACAAGTCCGGGCGGCTTCGGCGCGGCTGCTCCTTTCAGGGGAGACTGCAACGCCATTTTGACTGTCAGTTTTGGCTGCATTATGCAAATGTAATTTTTATTTAGTTATATGCATTTGTTGCTGATTTTCTTGGCTTCTCCCATGAGCCGCCGCATTTTATTGAAAACTATTTTTTAGACACCAGACTTGCTGTATGCAAGCTCCTGCGACACTATAATAGTTGCAACTATGAGAACAAGAGCTGAAAATATAGATGCCTCTTAAAGCAGGGACATTCTTTAAAAATACATTTAGGAATATTACTATAGCTGGGAGCGCTTGATTTACCTTTCATTGTCATGCTCAGATCTGTTATGTTTAGAAGACTTAATGCAAGCTTGAAAGTAAATAGCTTCATGAAACCAACTATAAAATAATCATTTATGATAATATGAAAAAGCAACTCATTCGAAGATCCTTTTGAAATATTTAGGAATTTCAATTTGAGTTCTTCTACTTTTATAGCTTCTCAACTCAATCAGTCAGCTGGACAGATCAATGCACCTATGTCAGATAGAAGTTTACCTGAGCTCGCCTCTATGCTCAAATATCTATGCATGGGCGCATAACTATGCCAGTAGGAATGTTAGCATAGTATAGAGCTGCCTGCGTCCTACTTTCGGCCAGTCCATTCCTGTGGGCATTGCAAGCATAATTGCCCATAATTCACCTGCACATCTGATATTCACAATTCACAGAGTGAGCAGAGAATTTTGAGTGTATCTAATTGAAGTCGCATGGTCATTACACACGTTACACAAAGGTCTTACTTCGGGCACGAATTATTGAGCAATGCTGACTTGAGCTCTCTTTTATCTATTCGGGATTATGTCGAATCAGTAAACTAATTGGCAACGATAGAAATAAATGCACAGAGGACGGAGTCTAATCCTCTTACAAACGCTTATAAAAACGCAATATGCAAACGCTGCAGAGTCGTGTATAATTAATTTTCCCTGACCGAGTTTGCAATGTTTGTATGAATGCATACGTGTGTGTGTGTGTGTGTGTGTGTGTCTGTGTATGTGTAACTGTGACAGTAATGCTTTGTGCATTTCGGTGCCCAGAATTACAAATGCGACTTCGGTTTCTGAAATGCATTTCTGGCCAACGGAATTCATAATTAATTGTTCGTATCTATGGAAACATTGTTCGTTTGAGCCATGGACAAATTTTCGTTTATGTTTTAACAACTTTGACTGAAGACGAGAAAAAAAAAACTTTAAGTAAATAAGTTTTTGCTGTGAATGAAATTTTACATATTTAATTAAGTAATATTTGACTTGCAACTATTAAATAATATTATTGGATATTATCGCAGACTTTCAACTGAATTGACTCACATTGGCTTAGAGCTCTTAATAACTCAATCGAAGTCTTGTATTTGAGTTTGTTAGCCAACAATTTACAGTTGAGCGAGTAGCCGAAATGATGCCTAAACATTTACTAATATACAGCTTTCAGCATTGCCAGCATTGAGCTTTGCTGAGTTTATAGATTTCAAATCGGATTTTGATTCGACCTCACAATGAACTTAAGATATGGCGCAACCAGCAGCTGTTGACCTGCCCCACGTACCACGAACTGCTCCATACTGCTCTGGCCTATTTTGAATGCCTCTGTGATACAGCTTATGGCGAGGGCAAATAGAAAATGCTGTTGCAGTGAAATTGTTGTAAATTATGCATCGGCTGCAGCATGCATACCAATGGCGTGGCCCGGAGATGCAATATTTTCGCTTTGTTAGCTGATCTGCCGCGGAATCAATAAACTATGCTGCGTTTAGAATGATGCAGAGCGTATTAAAAGCCACAAATATTGAGGCTCGCATCAGTGTGCGCAGCATTTGAAAATATTGCGGCTGCGGCAAGCGTGAATCGCATGAGTTGTGGCAATTAGAGCAAAGCGCATCAGCTTGCAGTAGGAGGATTGTCAATGCCAACCAACTGACTGACTGACTGACTGACTGACTGACTGACTGACTCACTGAACTGAACTGAGCTGAACTGAAGCTGTGGTCCATAAATTATGCATTGCGCTTTAAAAATACATTAGGCAGGCATGGCTGGATCTCGATTCGGCTAGTGTGTGTTTGAGCACATAAAATGGGGTCCAGATGCGGGGTGATTATCATCTGTGTGTGTGGCCCAGCGGCTATTTTGTGGCCTTTATAATGGGTCCGGGTGGGCCACATGAATTGCGCAATTTCGTGCACACAGATGGTAAATCAATTTCAATTGCAGCCAAGGCGGACTGCTCTAAGCGGGATGTCCTGGCTACCACATTTCCTGTCAGGATGCTCCGCAGGACGCTGGCCCAACGTGCAAATCCATCAATATAAGTAACTTTTGACTTTGCATTCCGCAGCGAGTGCTTAACTCCTCACCGAGTGCCAAAGCCGAGTGCCAAGCGTGCCAAGAGGAAGAATTTGAATTGGAATTTGAATCTGGCGTCCAGGAAATTGCATTCTTCAGGCGCCGTTTGGCGCTGAAGTCATAATGCCAACTGTCGCCGGATGTCAGGCAGGATGCCTAAGGGCTTGGCTAGTTTGATAACAAACCGAGACCATGTCAACAGCCAAAGTCCGCCGTCGAAGCATACTTTTCAGCGCATTTTGTATGCAGCCGAAGCTCATTGATCAGAGTTGGGCCGAAATCAGGGCTGTGTTAATGCATGTTATAACGAATGCCGAAGCATGAATAAATGATGTAATAATCACAATTTAATTGGCAATTCAATTAGCGAAATGTTCACAAGTCAAATGGGACAGGCATATACTACGCGGTAGTACATAGAGGGGGAGCAAGAGCGCGATAAACAATGGAAAATTACAGAGAGTGCAGCTTAAATATTTACTTTTGTTGCCATAAAAACATGACATGTCCTGCGGCAGAAATAAACATGCCACGTGGCAGTGGCAGCGGCAAGTGGCAAGTGGCAGCATGGCAAATAGGCCAGCTGCACGGAGCGCAGCCAGCTTATGTAGCCGATGGGGGCATGCCGCTGGCACGTTATGTTTTTATGTATCGTAAATGCATTTTCCGACAGACAGACAGACAGACAGACGGGCAGTGGCAGTGTCAGAGCAGGTGCCAGAGCAATCGCACTGCAGTCATAAAACATTTTCGTTGCAGCCACCGCAACGGAGAGACGGCAAATTGCAACAAATTGCAACATGGCAACAAAGGTAAACCAAAAGCGGCGCTAAAAAGGAATACGGCCACAGCAAATGTGTCCACAAAATACGATTACTACATTCATTTCCAGAGCAACATTTATATTTATACACATGCCAGAGCAGCATGCAGCCACGCCGATACGGTCAGCGCCATGCATGGCTGGGACATGTTTCCTTCCGATTGCGTTGTTGGCATTGGGGAGTTGCTGGCCTGCGGCTAGCAGAGATTAGGTCTAGTTTATGGCAGCTAAGCGAAATGTATGCGAAATGCCCGCGGATGCAATGTGAAACACACAGATTTAATCAAACTGAAATCTACTATCGAATTATATCTCTCTCTTTCTCTCTCCCTCTCTCTCTATCTCTATTTTGCAGCCATATTCACTTATTGTCTGAATAGAATTAAGATCAACATATTTCTTAATAGATTGGAAACAACCGCAGATTCTGTGTGTCTGTTAGCTTGTTCGACTTACTCTATAGTTTACTCTAAAGTTAGAAAGCCAACTGAATTAACTTACTTAATATTAAAGTAAGGAGTATGCCAAGTCGACGACTTCCCTGCTGTTAAGCAAACATTGTCTGAGCCCCGCCCACCTAAATTAATAGAGCAGCTGAGAGTTCAGCAGCTGCTTATTAAGCGTATTCAGCTATTCGATTCAGGTGGAAGAGACCCGCTATCGACACACCCAAACGTAACGGGCTTGAATGCGTTGCATTAAAAGCTTTTGGTTGCGCCATAGCATGCAATGAACAACGAACAATGGAGAATGGACAATGGACGAAGGACACAGGATTAAAGGCCATGTGTAACGCCCCGTCAATGGAATGCTAAGCGGACGTCCCCCCCTAAATAATTGCAAACTTGCCACGCCCACGCTCACGCAATGGCGTGCATCTATGGCAATTGAATAGTTCAATCAATTAGTTAATTGCAGAGCTGGCCCTAAGTCTCTGCGGCCACCGAATCCTGCAGCTCGAATCGTGGCACTTAGCCGCAATCGGCAATTAGCAGGGCGAAGCCGGGAATCCATTAAAGGACATGGCGGTTGCCCTGGCAAACCAAAGACCTGTAAATGGCCCCCGGTTGACTTTTTACTATTTGGAGTGAATGGTGGCTGGCATTGAGTGGCGCACGTCTTAGCAGCACATTCGAAACCAGTTGCTCGGTGGTAAAAGTGAAGCGCAGAGCTAAGTAAGCGGAGGGAAGAGAGAGGGAGAAACCTCTCAAAGGAAGCAGACAAACAAAAAATTTGTCGCGCCAAACACAAAACTCAAATGAAGCAGCAGAAAATATGAAGTTTTTCCTAGTTGCTGAACGCTCTCCCCCACACACACACACACAGAGTCATTTATGCATACACATGTATGTGTGTTTAAGGGTGTGTGCGATAGCACAAGCAAAAACTTTGCAAATTGCAGCTCATCGTTCTTTTGCCAGAAGGCGGGACTGTGAGACGGGGCTCCGTAATGGAAATAAAAGCGTAGCAAAAATCATGCTTGTTTTTTTATTAGAAGCCATTCAAAGCCTGGCAGCCATGACAGCCAAGCGAAAATGGCGGCAACAACCGGAAGTCGGCTGTTGGCTGTTGGCTGTCGCTTGTCAGTGGTGTTGGCTGCCAGTTGTGGGCCGCCCCCTGTCGCCTCTGTCGTCTCAGTCGCCTCTGTCGCTGGCTGATGAGAAATGACAGGCAATAGCGCTGCCGGCTATACTCCATCTGCATTTATCATAACTTTAGTCCTTTATTTTCCTTGATGGCAATGGCAGCACCGCCACAGGTCGCATTTGCTGTGTTTATTCTGCTGCTGTGAGTATAGACTCACTGCGAATGCTTCGTTAGCGACGTCTCGTCTTTTGCTTGGCGTTGCCTGGTAGCGCAGCCTCACCCGCTCTTAATGCCAGTCAACAGTCAGTGCTTATGCCACCTGAGGATTACCGCTCAGCTTTGTTGCTACATTCGAGCTCACAGGGTCTTCCCGATAATATCAACCACACATTTAAAATGGGTTTAAATGCAGAAAGTGTAATTTATTTTGATTAGCTTCCAACGCAGCTGTAACAGACTTCAATTTCAACTTGATACTTCTCAATTCTGAGGCTCTGGGCAGGCGGCAACCTTATCTATGTCTGTTTGTATACATACATATACATGTATATAGAGTGAAATTAAAGTCCTTGTAATGACAGCTCGGCGCTTAGTACCAAATATCCGTTATTCTGGCCAGGATATTGTGTTTCAAGTAAACTTTAATGAGAATGCAAATGATTTCAATAGACATGACTAGGCCATGCATAATGCACTGACAAATTAGCACATCCAATATATTTCAGTAGCTTAATTGCATATACTCTTAAATATATATACATTCAATATCACATATATATATATATATATATATATATATATATATATATATATATATATATATATATATATATATATATATATATATATATATATATATATATATATATATATATATATATATATATATCAAAATCAGTTGAAACTAACAATTGGCTTTACGCGTTGTTAAATACATGAATCCATTTAATTTAATTGCGTTGGCCAGCAAGGATGTGTTTTAATCAATCCGCATTGCAAAATTAATTTGATTCGGCTGCGTTAATAATTAACAATTGTTTACTTTCATAACAGAAGAAAAAAAATAATGAAGGTAATGTGACAAATGAAAAGCAATTACAATTCTCAAATGGCATTTCAATGTGCATAGTAATTGAATACCATTTGAATTAATTAGTAGCTCAACAAGGCGTATGAGTGGGCGTAATTAGGGGCTTTAATGCACCTATTGAATATTTATTAGCACTTGGCTAACCTATGATATAGCCGCAGGTAATTCGAACCTGTGTTTTGTAAAGCAGAAATTATGCAGAAATAATTTCGATGGCAATAAAATATAATATTATATTATTATATGGAATGATTGGAGATCTTTATATGTAAATAGGATTTAAATATATAAGGCGAGATATATACATAAGAAATAAGCTTATTTCATATATGTATATCCGTCTGTCTCTCAGTCAGTCGCTCTGTCTGTACATCTCTCTGTCTGTCTCTATTAATATGTGAAGCATTGCACTCTATCAGGCCAGCAGAGAAAACTAGCTCAGCTATGCCTGAGTGTGCAGCTGAAGTTTTTGGAATGCTTACTGCAGCAGCAGCAGCAGCAGCATCAGCGAGTCTTTTCATTGGTCACTCTACGATCGAGTGTAAAAACTAACGCAAAAGCGACTCAACAGCTGAGTACAACTCGGAGTTGGAATGGAGTGGGCATTGCGGCTCCCTATAAAAAGACGAGCCAGCGCAGCGCTACTTCAGTTCGCTTCCCGATCTTATGGTGTCCAGTCGTGCAGTGTGGTGGTCCGCCTGTGCTGCTTCTGGTGGTGTGTGGTAAGTTTTTATTTAGTTACATATAGTTAATAATATAGAGTACTATATAAAGTTTGACTGTAATACTTATAGTTCATACTTTTAAGAAATTGTTTATTATAATTGTCGTAATAAATTTCAATCAGCTAAATACTGCTTTATGTACCTCCATGTATAATAATGATAGTTATGTTTATAATAATAAGCATAGAGTTAGTCTGCGAGCTGTCTTTGCTCTGGAGTCATACACTCCCCCGCTCTCTGAGGAATATTAAATTCAGAGAAGTCATCGAGCAGCGGAACAAACGCATACAGGCACATAAAGACTAATTTTAATACGAATTTTGTTATACGCCATATGAATTCCAGTACATATATGTATATATATATATTTGTATATATATTTATATATATATATATATATATATCTATTTATATATATTTATATATAGCTATTCTATATTTACTTAACTTATTTTTTAATAAGAACAGAAAATACCAATGGAAAGAAAATATAGAAAATATATTTATAGATTTCGTTGCGTTTTTATGTTTTTTTAAGAATAGAAAGAAAGAAGAAAATGAATCTAAGCAAAATAGTTTAATGTTAAGTTGGCTGTAAATACAAAACTTAAAATAATTTAATTGAAAATAATATAAATAAAATATATAGATAGTAATAAATAAATATAGTAATTGTTTAAGTTTCCATCTCTCCTACTTCGATATATCCTCTTTCCCTTTTCAACGCAACAATTAATTACAAGACAGTTCATAATGATAAATAATCTTCAAATTGATTAAGTGTTCTTGGAGCACTTAAGTATTTGTTTTGTTAAAACATGTCAAAACACACATCAAAAGTAATTTAAACTGCAATTCGACTGGCAATTCATCAAATGGGAAAATCTTGCGTTATTGCAGCTCACGAAATTCAATATTCAGATGAGCAGCTAGCCAAAGTGAGTGAATAAAAGGATACGTGCCCGGCCGTATTATGAAAAAGCACGCCTTGGAGCGTGTCCTCGGGCTATTTGCTTTATGCGTGGAAGGTATTGTCGCATAGATAATGGAGAAGAGATTGAAATGTTTGCCACAGATGTTGAACAATGCTTAGGCACAGTAAGTGCTTTCGATGGAGGGCATACATTAAGAGCTGAACGTTGATAGAGCGTCCACTAGAAAAAAAAACTAATGCCCATTTTAATTGCTGCATAGTAAAGGGGTATGTGTGTGTACGTAGACATATGTATATTCAGACACGAAATCGTGTCAACATCCGTCGAGCTGACTGGATAATTGTAACAACACACAACAGATATGTATGTATATATAATGATATAACAACAATTACATAACATATATCCAAATATATATGTACATATGTATGTGCTCAACTTGTTGGTGGATATCTGCTTGTGTTTGTATTTGTTCGTCATTTGAAATGTAGACATGTGTTGCTGACACAGTGGCTGTTGTTGGTGGCACAGTGGCTGCCATTAAAATCCTTGCAACATTGTTAATGAACTTTTAATGACTTTTTGCGATGGCACACAAATATGTATGTGTATACCCAGGAGACACATACATATGTACATACATATGTATGTACATACATCAAGTGCAAACAAAACTAAACTGAAGTCTGCGAGCCGTACGAATCTCGGCGTTTCAGTTTTGTTTCGTGCAACTTTTGTGTACAGCAATTTGCGCCCATTGAAATAAGCGTGAAATCTGACACAGACACACCCACGCACACACACATATGTATACACTTTCACATTAACAAACAAACAAGAGCAAACACACACACACACACACACACATACTCAAATGCACTGGCAGTTGCCAGCTGCCAAGCCTGTTTGGGAGTTGCTGAGCACGCCAGCAACATCAACAGCTCTCGTATCAGCATCTGCATCAGCAGCAGCAGCGGCAGCAGCAATAACAACACCAACTTGTTTACATGCCACACGTTCGGACTAGATGGGCGTATGTACATTAGCGTATTTCAGTATGTGTGTGTGTGTGCAACGCAGATTAGGAATTCAAGTGGAAAGTAGAATATAAATTTAACACTAAGCCAAAGCGTTAGCTCACTGCCAATCCGTGCAACTGACACAGCACATACAGCACATACAGGCTCCAATGGCACGAGTCGAAAGGCGTTTAAGAGTCCAGGAATACCCTCTGCATAGATAAGCAGCGCAATTGTAAACAAACGCTACTGATAAGCCGCGACCTAACTGTAAACCAACAAGCAATAGAGCTTTATTCTCTCATATACCGCAATTCAAAGCTGATAAGCAGTGGAAACCTCAACGACCAGATAATATCTTGTGGCAATCGGCGCCAGGGCATATTTAAACTGGTGGCGCACGCTAACGGCCACAGTCGCTGACGATCGCCGCCAGTGTTGAGAAGGTACTAAACGAAGATCGCGACAGCTGATCTGCTGAGCAGTCAGCTGTTCGTACATAAAATCGCACATTTTTAGATTCGCATTCCAATCAAATGTATATATAGAGATAAATCTATTAATGTACGCATTTTATAGCAACTGAACCTGATCAAGATGAGCAAGACTGAGTGGGAGAGCAACGAGGAAATCAAAATTTTCCGCGAATATCTGCGCATTCCAACGGTGCATCCAAATGTAGATTACAGTAAGTTCTGTGAGATTGCTGCCTTTAGCAATTGGCTCATATCTACATATACATATATGAACGGTTGATAAGCAACTAGTTTAAGCAATTCATCCCATAAAGATTAACTGTCTGCGTTTTACAGCTGCCTGTGTGGAATTCTTGAGACGTCAGGCAGACAGCCTGGGCCTGCCTGTGGACGTCATCTATCCCGTGAACGAAGCCAATCCCGTTGTGGTAATGAAATGGCTTGGCAAGCAGCCGGAGCTGCCCTCAATCATTCTCAACTCCCACACGGATGTGGTGCCCGTGTTTCCCGATAAATGGACCCATGGACCGTTCAGTGCCGATCTGGACGATGAAGGTCGCATCTTTGCTCGCGGCTCGCAGGACATGAAGTGCGTTGGAACTCAATATCTGGGTGCCGTTCGCGCTCTCAAGGCCAGTGGCTTCCAGCCCAAGCGCACTGTCTACCTGACCTATGTGCCTGACGAAGAGGTTGGAGGTCATCTGGGCATGCGCGAGCTGGTGAACAGCGAATACTTCAAAAAGCTTAACGTCGGATTCAGCTTCGACGAAGGCATTTCCAGTGAGGACGAAACATTCGCCGTGTACTACGCAGAGCGAACCTTATGGCGTGAGTCACCGACAGTTTTCCGCAACGCACGCATCATGCATATCCCATTTCAGATCTCAAGTTCAAGATCAGTGGAACTGCCGGACACGGCTCGCTGCTGCTACCCAACACCGCTGGCCAGAAGCTAAATTACATTGTGAACAAGTTTATGGACTTCCGCGAATCGCAGGTGAAACGACTCAAGGATGATTCAAGCATTGACATTGGAGACGTTACCACCGTCAATCTAACCCAACTGCATGGTGGTGTGCAAAGCAATGTGGTGCCACCGCTGCTGGAAGCGGTCTTTGATATTCGAATTGCCATAACTGTGGATATTGCTGAATTTGAGAAGCGGATTCGCGATTGGTGCGAAGAGGCTGGAGGCGGCATTGAACTGGACTTTGAGATGAAAAATCCCTTTGTCAAACCCACCAAGATAGACGAATCGAATTTGTATTGGGTGGCTTTCAAGAAAGCCTTGGACGAGCTGTAGGTGATCTTATATGAACTATATATACATATATAATGCTTTTTGTTTCCGCAGTGGTTTAAAGATTCGATACCGTGTTTTTCCTGGCGCTACTGATAGCCGCTACATTCGTCATGTTGGAATTCCGGCTCTGGGCTTCTCCCCTATCAACAAGACTCCCTTGCTGTTGCACGATCACGATGAGTTCCTGCGTGCGGACACCTATCTGAACGGCATTGAAGTTTACAAGAAGCTCATAGCAGCTGTTGCCAATGTCTAAATAAAAACCGAATGCGGCCATCAAATATTTCATTCCATTTAAATGCCCACTATAATATCAATAATAAAACCTATGATTCAGACATGTTTCGAGCTTTGTATGGCTGGATATACATCATAATTGTTGACGTGCGAAATGAAATCATCAGAAATATGTTTATCACTCGTATAGATGCGTGTTTAAATGATGATCCTAAATGAATTTATAATTGCTATCAATATGCATCAAGCATGCAGATGGGAGTTGGAGCTGTGCAGTGACAAACTCATTTGCTTTATCTAGAATACTTCGATTCCTTTTTCTTTTTTAATCAATAACTCAAAGCGTTAATTAACGACAAATTTGCTTACGTACGTGACATACTGCAGTTTACTATTCCGTAGTAGATTTGATACTCGTTGACGTATTTCTGTCAGTGTCTGCCCTTGCTGTTTATTCGACTGTCTTTATTAAATCATCAAATCATAGCTTTTGAGACAAGGGACTTGACTTTAGAAAATTATTTTGTTTAATATGTCGTCTTACAAATCCTCGCTATTTTTCCAATAAGTTACAATATTTGACAAATTATCTTTCTTGTAATATTTTAGAATAATAAAAATTAATTTACTATAATTTTCTTGGGTAGCCTTTGGAAAAAACTTCATGGAAGCATGGTCACAGAACTAAGTTCGCTAAAATGCTTATTGTTGATCCTCTCATAAATCTATGAATTATTTGGTTAAGCTATTCGAAACAAAATTATAAATATAAGCAATCAAGAAATAAAATTAATGGAATTTGCGAAAGCCTCAAAAATAAATATCAATTATCTGTTCAAATTATAAATTCTGATAGAAAGGAGTAAGTAACCAAAAATGTATAAATATATGTATATAAAATATTTATAAATTTATAACAAATATGTAAATATATGAACTAAATTTTTGGTTACTTCCTGCTCCACTTTTTGGATTTGAAAATAAACTGCCAAAGTTGTTTTACGATCGGTAAACGGGAATATATATAGAAAATTGAAGGTATGATGTGTTTAGTTGTCGTAATCCCTACAGAATTGCTTTCTTAAAAAAAAAACACTAAGTTAGTTTAGATAAAAATAAAGCCGCAAAGCAGTAAAAGATAAGAAGCTAAACCGCACACTTTAGGACACAGCCGATAGCGACGTGGCGAATGGAGTTAGGTATTTAAAAGGAAAGTGAAGCACGAATATCAAAATAAATGTAAATTAGCCTCGACAGACAGCGAAAGCACAATATCTTCAAAATGAGTCGAGTCCAATGGGAAAAAAATGAAGAAATTAGAATCTTTCGTGAATATCTGCGCATTCCATCGGTGCATCCAAATGTGGATTACAGTAAGTAGCTGAGATTGACAGATCAGATAGGAATGTTATTAAAGTCGGATCTTTCTTTGGTATTTAGCTGCTTGTGTGGAGTTCTTGAGGCGACAAGCAGCGAGTCTGGATTTGCCTGTAGAGGTTGTTTCGGTCGGACTGAACCCGGTTGTTGTGATCAAGTGGCTAGGCAAACAGCCGGAATTACCGTCAATTCTATTAAACTCGCACATGGACGTGGTTCCGGTATTCCGGGACAAGTGGACTCACGAGCCGTTTAGTGCCGATCTGGACGACGAAGGTCGCATTCATGGCCGAGGAGCACAGGATATGAAAAGTGTTTCAACTCAATATCTTGGGGCCATTCGGTCTCTGAAAGCAAGTGGTCATCAGCCAAAGCGAACTGTTTATCTCTCGTTTGTACCCGACGAAGAGGCTGGCAACCCGGGAATGCCCATCCTGGTAAAGAGCGAATACTTCAAGAATCTTAACGTGGGATTCAGCCTTGACGAAGGCATTGCCAGCGCCGATGAATCTTTTGCAGTCTTTTATGCAGAGCGAACTATATGGCGTAAGTGGCATGCAGCTTATATTGAGATCCTTACGAATTTAAATTTCCCACAGATTTAAGGCTTAAGATCAGCGGAACTTCCGGTCACGGGTCTCTTCTTCTACAGAAGACCGCTGGTCAGAAGTTCAATTACGTTTTGGGAAAAATTATGGAATACCGCGATTCTGAAGTGAAACGACTCAAGCAAAACTCCTCCGTAGACATAGGAGACGTAACTTCCATAAACCTGACCCAACTAAATGGAGGTATCCAGAGCAATGTGGTGCCGCCGCTGCTGGAAGCGGTCTTTGACATTCGAGTTGCCATAACAGTGGATGTTGCTGAGCTTGAGAAGAAAATTCGCGATTGGTGCGAAGAGGCTGGCGGCGGCATTGAGTTGGTGTTTGAGTGGAAAGAACCCTTTATAGCTCCAACAAAAATCGATGCATCGAATCCCTACTGGCTGGCGTTTAAGCAAGCCTTGGACGAGCTGTAAGTAAGACGGAAGTAATCCGCCTTACTTCTAACCTTCTTTACTTCGTTTCAGAGGTGTGAAAACCCGTCAGCGCGTGTTTCCTGGCGGCACTGACAGTCGCTTCCTGCGACAAGCTGGTATTCCGGCATTAGGCTTCTCGCCAATCAATAACACGCCCATCCTACTGCACGACCACAACGAATACTTGCAAGCAGACACCTATCTGCGAGGCATTGAGATCTACAAGAAACTAATCGCTGCTGTTGCCGATGTTTAGCACATTAAGCTTAATTACTTTTGATTCCAACAGTTTTATCGATTTGCAATTCAATAATAAACGAACTCGAAGTTTAGTAACAAGTGAAACTCTTGATAAGGGGCTAATTTTCAATCACACCAAGTTTGCTGATAAAAAGCGAATCACTCAAATTTATTATAATGGCTAATGTAGCTGATAAAAGTCGGCCATATGTATAGACATAGATATGTATGCGTACACATATATTGTATATATATATATATATATATATATATATATATATATATATATATATATATATATATATATATATGGCTATTACTGAACTTTGCTACTGTTGTCAGCGCCGGAGCTTACGCCTAACCGGTAGCTGTCGACAGGCACAGCAAGTGCTTTCAGCTGAAACATGTTGAGCAATTGGCTAGGTGAGTAAATAGGCATTCTTTAGAAGTCGGAAGGTGACCCACAATTAATGTTCTGAATTCGCATTACTCAATACATTTAGTATTATCAGTTAAGTTCATTTGCTGTAGAGTTGGATGATGAGTTCACTGGTTTGCAGCCCATAGCTAAGAGGTATTTTGGCAAAGCTATTGGCTATGGAAAGTTCTTTCTTTTAAAATATACATATAATAATAAAAAAAAAATAAGCCAAGGATTTCGCCATTCCACTCCAAAACCAAACCACCTGAAAGTAAAATAATTTCACACCAACCAACCTTGATCTTGATATCAACCTATCTGAGAACTAATACATTATAATTAAATTGCTTCCGTAACAAAGGCCAAAGGTATGATGACTTTTGATAAAACCAAAAAAAAAAAAAAAAAAAAAAAAAAAAAAAAACAATGAAACTACTGATAGCAAGTTAAGCCGCAAATTTTGACACTATTGCGATAAGAGGTAACCGCATTTTCAATAGCAATATTTTCCGCGATTCTGGGTATAAAAAGAAAAGCGAAACCAATTTGAAGTTAAAACAAACCTGAAAGTCGACGAACGCACTATTACCCTGCAGAGAGGCACAATGAGTAAAGCGGAGTGGGAAAATAACGAAGAAATCAAAATCTTTCGCGAATATCTGCGCATTAATTCTATGCACCCGGATCCGGATTACAGTGAGTTACAGAGATTGAGGCGGCTTCTTGAAAGAGCTCTTACCCACAAACATACAAATATTAAAGCGAAAGATTACCTTTGGTTTGAATTATAGTGAAATCTGTTGCAGACAGTGAGATACTTTGATTTTATGAAGGGTTATCGTCCAACTTTGCACTGAGTGTTGCCATACGCCTGCCTATATCTATGACTGTTCACATATCTATATAATATTTGATGTGCTGCAACTTTATTTTAGCCTCGGCCTTTGTTGCTATTTTACAAGCCGCACGCTCTCCAAGCCACGGCCGAGAGATAACCAACCAGGCTTAACTAGCCCGATAAAAAAATAACTTAAATAATAATACTACACGCTGATAAGAGGTAGAGAGAGGTATTTGCGATGCGTGATAAGAAGTGACAAGTTCGTATTCTATACTCCCGCAGTCCAATCAGAACGTCTCCATTAATTAATTTACTACAGCTTATTTATCTAGTCTCTCAATGGGCAAATGTCGCGACTGTGACAGCACTCGAAGTCTAAATCAATTGGCTTCGACTGTATCAATGTTTATAGTTTGGGGCGTTAAGGCAATCCATTGGTTTATCAGTCGAATTTCCTAAGCACCACTCGAGCTAATTTCTAATGAGAAGTGTTGCCTTAGAGTGGTTAATAAATGGCTTTCAATTTATTAACTGCTCTCTTTGTGTGTTATATGGCCCGCTGTTAGTGCTTAGACGGCAAACACAACACTCTGATAGCAGGCTCATTTGCAACCAAATTAATCACACTGATAAGCAGCATATCAGTCAAATTTATGAAAACAAAGACCGAGTGTCATAAATCCGATAACACAAAACAACACATTAGCGGCAAATGTACGTGTTCTTTGCCATCAAAGTGGATGTTGATACCCCAAAATAGTATTAAGGGCGAATATCATTATTCGCAGCTTACAGTCATTCCACAACTCTAACCGCAGTAACTGGCGATCATATCCATACGATAAGAAAATGAGCAGAGCTGAGTGGGAAAATAATGAGGAAATCAAGATTTTCCGCGAATATCTGCGAATTCCCTCAATCCATCCGAAAGTAGACTACAGTGAGTTTCTAGGATACACCCTGAGGGAGATATACTTCTGAAATTTCACCACCTTTGGGTATTTATATCTGAGATTAACGATTTCTCTCCGATAGCCGGATGCGTGGAGTTCATAAAGCGTCAGGCAGCCAGCCTTGATCTTCCCGTGGATGTTGTGTATCCAGTGAACAAGGATAATCCCGTCGTGATTGTGAAATGGTTGGGCAGCCAGCCGGAGCTACCGTCGATCATGCTGAACTCGCACATGGATGTGGTGCCCGTGTTCCCCGAGCATTGGACGCACGAACCCTTCAGCGCCGATATGGACGACGAGGGCCGAATCTTCGCTCGTGGCACCCAGGACACTAAGGGCATCGGCACCCAATACCTCGCCGCCATACGCGTACTCAAAGCCAAGGGCTACCAGCCGAAGCGAACTGTCTATGTGACATTTGTGCCCGATGAGGAGGTTGGTGGTGTTCTGGGCATGCAAGCGTTCGTAAAGGGACCCCAGTTCAAAGCACTCAACGTGGGCTTCAGCTTGGATGAGGGCTGCTCCAATGAAAGCGACTTCTATTACATATTCTATGCAGAGCGGACAGCATGGCGTATGTGAAGTTAACCAAATGACAAGCAAATATTTGACCAGAGATTTAATTACAGAGATTAAAATTAAGGCCACCGGCACGACGGGACACGGCTCCCAGCTGCTGCCGAACACAGCCGCCGAGAAGCTTCACTACGTTGTGACTAAGATGCTGGAGTACCGCACATCTCAGATGAAGAGGTTTAAGGAGGAAAAGACTCTGTTCCCTGGCGATGTGACCACCGTGAATCTCACCATACTGAGCGGAGGCGTTCAAGTCAATGTGATCCCACCTGTGCTGGAGGCGGAATTCGATATTCGCATTGCCATCGACGTGGATCTGGTTGCCTTTGAGAAGCAGTTGCGCGACTGGTGCGCCGAGGCAGGCAGCGGTGTCGAGATCGACTTTGATCGCAAAGATGAGTACTCGCCAGCCACGAAGACCGACGCCTCGAATCCATTCTGGACAGCCTTTCAAAACTCGCTGACTGAACAGTAAGTATGCCCATGCGCTGGCTACTCGCAATCTGACTCACAAATATTTGAAATTTTCCACAGAAACTTAAAGTGCACGCCAATTGTGTGTCCCGGATGCACTGACAGCCGCTTCCTGCGGCCATTGGGCGTCTTGGCCTTGGGATTTTCACCGATGAAAAACATGCCTATCCTGCCGCACGCTCACGACGAATACACGCGGGCGGATGTCTATCTCCACGGAATTGAGGTCTACACGAAGATCATTCCGGCCATTGCCAGTGTCTAAAGGTATTACACAAATGTTTATTGCGAAATCAATTTGTAATCAATCAAAAGTTGTAATTATATGAAATAAATCAGTAACAAAATGTGACAAAATTTATCTGAGCTTTTCATATCCTAACTGCTAAAAATAATAAGTAAATAATGTATTAAATCTATATGAAATTACAGAGATTTTCATACGAACTCATTTAAAACTAGATTTGCTAGTGAATTCTCACCGGAAGTGACTAAATTATTTACTTAATTTTAATAAATTACATACACAAATATGCTGCATGAGCCATGTCCGATTTTATCGGCAAAATCAATTAGCAAAAAAAAAAAAAAGAGTCGGGCAAAGGTGACTCGAAAAATCCACATTTAACTGATAGCAATTGGTGACTTAGTTGTAAATATGATAAAAGCAGACACATTGTTAATGAAAAAGCTTTATAATGGATGGCAGAATTTCGTATATAAGCATTGGGTCGATAAGACTGGCAAACAGTCGTCGGCCAGCACTGAAACCGTTCAGTGCTCTTGTTTTTGGTGTTAGCATCTCCAAGCATCAGAACTATTTATAGTGAAAGAATATATACACACACACACACATATACATAGAATCAATAATTTACGGAATTAATTGTTTATATTTGCCAAGCAAAAGTCTAACAAAATGAGCAAAGCCGAGTGGGAAAACAATGAAGAAATTAAAATATTTCGCGAATACCTACGTATACCCACGGTGCACCCAGATATAGATTACAGTAAGTTTGTAAAATTGTGTAGATCTGCGATAAGCCAATTTATCGGAGCAATTAGCATTATAAAAGTGCATGAAGTGATATTATTTTAAACCCCTCCGTTTGCAGCCGATTGCGTGGCGTTCCTGAAGCGACAGGCAGCCAGCCTGGATCTGCCTGTGGATGTGGTTTATCCTGTCAACGAAGCTAATCCCGTGGTAATAATGACGTGGAAGGGCACACAGCCAGAACTGCCGTCCATCATCTTGAACTCGCACACAGATGTCGTGCCCGTCTTTCCGGAAAAGTGGACTCATGATCCTTTCAGCGCGGATATTGATGACGAAGGTCGCATCTATGCGCGAGGCTCGCAGGACATGAAGTGCGTGGGCACTCAATACCTGGCCGCCATTCGCGCACTCAAGGCCCAGGGCTACAAGCCAAAGCGGACTTTCCACTTGACCTTTGTGCCCGATGAGGAGGCTGGCGGATTCTTTGGAATGCGCGAGTTCATAAAGGGAGATTACTTCAAGGCTCTCAATGTGGGTCTCAGCTTAGACGAGGGCTCCTCCACTCTGGACGACTCCTATTACGTATACTATGCAGAGCGCTCCGGATGGCGTAAGTATTTGTGATGCACTACTCAACTGAACATATTGAGGACTGTTTCCAACAGACATTAGATTTAAGATCAGCGGAAATGCTGGCCATGGCTCCATACTGCTCCCTAACACCGCCGGCGAAAAACTCAACTACATTGTGGGCAAGATGATGGGATTCCGTGCGTCCCAGGTGCAGAAACTGAAGGACGATAAGACTCTTTTCTTCGGCGATGTGACCACTGTGAACCTGACAGTCGTGGAGGGTGGTGTGCAGCGCAATGTGGTTCCTGCTCTGATCGAGGTGGTCTTCGATCTGCGCATTGCCATCGATGTCGATCTGGTTGCCTTGGAGAAGCAGATACGCGACTGGTGCGAGGAGGCTGGTGGTGGCATTGAGATCGTGTTCGAACAGAAAGACGAGTACGTAGCACCCACTAGGGTGGATGACTCGAATCCGTTCTGGACTGCATTCGAGAGTGCCCTAAAGGAACTGTAAGTATCTGCTGATGTTCAATGTTGCCTCCTCTCTTCACATTCTGCACCCAACAGCGACGTCAAATACCACAAATATGTTTGCCCTGGCAACACCGACAGCCGCTTTCTGCGTGAAGTGGGAATCCCAGCATTTGGCTTCTCCCCCATGAGAAACACCCCCATTCTGCTGCACGATCACGATGAATACTTGGGCGCGGACACCTATTTGGAAGGCATCAAAATTTATACGAAGATCTTGGCAGCTGTTGGTAACGTCGAAGGTCATTAGAGATATATATGTATACATATTTATAAATTTATTTACAATAATAAAACATTTTCATTAGTTCTAATAAACAAACTCAAATGCTCAGCATTTTCGGGCTTAAGTTTGAGTAACACAGAAAAAAAGCAAAAATAAAGAGGAATTTTTTGAATCATGCTCATGTTCGATTGTTGAATAATTTTTATTCTGTTGAGTCATGCGGTAATTATGGTGTGTTCATTTAGGGCACCCTTATCAGTTTATCAATTGATATACAAAAAAAAAAAAACATTTGGCTGTGTATATATTTGTACAAACAACATCTGGGCTACTGTTCCACGGAAGCCAAATAATAAAATATTGAGTTACTTAATTTTTGGAGAACATGACGCATACGCCGTGTTGTGCACAATGGAATGTTGACAACGATTTGACAGCAGATTTTGAGCAGAGCTCACCTAGCCACTGCTTGAGGAGCATTTTGTTCGCAAGACAGCGGAATAAATGTTAACGCAACCGCCGCCCGCTGCGGTCTGCCAGAGAGAAAGCAAGAGAAAAAAAGAAGAAGAAAAGTCGCCTGTCACTGAAAGGAAATTGTCAGCTGAGTTCAGAAACGTTCGGTATGCCTGGCATGTGACTATGCAAGGACATAAATTATGTTGTTACCCTCAAGCAATAACGGATGCATACCCATACCCATGCCCATGCCCATCACACACACACACACACACACAGACAGACACACAGACAGACAGAGAGACATACGCACACATTCCGTTGACGACGGGCATTGTCCAGAGCGGCAAATGCGTAGCATGCCTGCCGATTAGACACGTTAATGCATGTGTCAGCCGATGAAATATGCATTGATACTGAGCACGGCACCATGGCAACTGATCGGCCGCTGTTGCCAGTTCGTGGCACACAATTATGACAATTTATGCGGCAAATGTGACAGTGGGCCGTGGGCGGCCATTAAATCCAAGGGCCAGGTATGGCCTGCACTGCAAATGTATTCCACGCAATTAGCATTGACCATTACCGAGCGAGCAGCGCAAGTTTGGCCTAATGACTGCAGCGGCAGCCCTTTAACGTGCTCGTTACCGCTGCCCAACTTAATGCATATCATTTTTACTTTTAATGAGCTGGCAGCAGTTGCTGTCTCCAAGCTCACTCACCTGCACCTGCTCAGCGTTTTTTCTCGTGCTTCGCAGCCAAGTGCACTTAATGCTGCAAGTTTTTCTGCGGCCAAGTTTCCTGCATTCACCCACCTGGCCTGGACCAACTTGAAATTAAGTTTTTCTCATTCATTTTTTTTTTTTTTTATTTTTTTTATTTTTTGTGCGCCTCGCTCTGCATATTTAATTTTCTATAGCCTGCTGCTGGCAACGCCGCGCCGTCGTGTGTGGGTGAAAACTTTGGCAAGTTTTACATTTCAATTTTAATTTCTTTATGCCACATTTTTGGTGCAGGCTTTAAGTCGCGAGTGCGCGACCTGCACTCTGCCCTCTGCCCCTCTCGGCCATCGTTCATGCGGGGTAAACTTTTTAATGTACCACTCACACTAATTAGTGCCAGCAAAAAGTTTCCACTCTTTAAAGGAAAGCCAAAATAGCAAAAAGAAAGCAAGAGAAATGAAAAGTTCGCATAGCTTAGTCACCCATTTGCATTTGCAGTGGCGAGCCATGAAAATTTTATGGCGTTCTCGAAATTTATGATGTATTAAAATTAATTCAACAATCAAAATTAAAAGCGAAACATGTTGTAATTAAATTCAATTTACTCGCAACTGCTGTGGCCGAGTCATCCCCAGCTGAAACTTGAGCGTTGTCTTTGGGCCAACGTTATAGCCCCGCAATTAAAATCTAAGATTAAACGAGCTTCGGCGCAGCACCATAGCCAAATCGCTGCGTGCCACTGTTTGCCTGGGACAACAAAGTGGTTTTATGTGACGACCAGGCAATTGAAGCGTCGTTGCATGTAATTGAAATACCCACTTGCCTAAACTCTATGCTCCCGCACAGTGGGTAAAAAGCAGTCGTTGAACATTTTAAAATTTAAAGTTTGTCCAATGATGAATGTATCCAATATATCATCATATTGAGATTTATATGATTCGGATTTAAATTTTAAAATATAATTTGAAGAACAAAACGACAAATGTTGTCCGATATTATAAATATTTCCTTTCTGACAATATTACATTTATACTAACTTTTAAAAAAACATTTCAATGATTTTCAGTGATGACAAAAATCCAAGAATATTTTCTCAATATTTTCGTTCATTAAATATAAATACCTTATTTAATATAAATACCTTATTTAATCTAAATAAAGTTTTTATTCCACAATTCCACTGACATACAACAAATTCTAGCAAATTAAACTAGTCTTATAAAGACTACTTATCAAACAGATATAGAACTTTATTTGTCATATTAGAGAGCAAATTTGAGCTCAAGTTTATTTTAACTTTTGCACAGTCAATTTATTTAGCATTTTATTTTAAGCTACAAATATAATTAAATAAATAATATTTTGTAGATTTATTTCAATTTCTAGTTTAACCAAAAATAACAAAAATTTTAGGTCTTACTTAAAGCATATATTTACATATATTTAAATATACATATGTACATAATTTAATCATACGCCGCCCATTGTGGTGCAGAGCTAAAGATTTTAACCACGCTTGGCTGTATTCTTAGTAATGAGCTGAGCTGAGCTGAGGTGATATTAAACATAAGTAATAGCTACATCTAAAAAGTGGCATAAAAGAGGGAGAGCATACACACACAGACACACACACACACGCGCATACACTCAGCCGCCGAGCTACTCAAATTCTCTCTGTGGGAAAATAGAGTCAATTGAAGAGCGAGTACATGTATGTGCATGTGTGTGTGTGTGTGTGTGTTCGTGTGTGGTAAATAATTTATTTTGTCATTAAGATAAACTCTAAGCCACACACATACACACACACACATGCACACACACTCGTATACACAGATTCGCGCATATAGTGCTTTTAGCCCATGGTGAGCCACATAAACGTCACAGCGAGAGCCACCAAAACGGGAAAAAGACAAACTAATTAACTTGTTTAGCACCAGGGAGCACAATTTCCCTGCTTTTAACGTTGCTGCCGCTAAACTAATGAGCGTTCTTGTGTGCTGATGTGTGTGTGTATGCCAGTGTGTGTGTGTGTGTGTGTGTGTGTGTGTGTGTGTGTGTGTGTGTGTGTGTGTGTGTGTGCGTGCGTGTGGTATTAAAAGTGTCTAGAGAGCATGCTATGCCGGATATCTTAGAGCCCTTTTTTTAAAGCTGCGGCTCGTTCAGTCCTTTCCCAGATACAGCGAACTGGCAATAGTTTGAGCTCGTGCTGCCGCTGCGGCCGTTGCAGCTGCGTAACGAACTTTATTGCATACGCTGAGGCGCAAAGTAAAAGCGCGCCGGAAATGGGAATGCCGTCATAGTTGCCAAAAAGGCTCACACAAAAGCGGGGAAAAAGCCAAATGTAAACTTTTAATAGGTAGTCGCGTGTGCCGCAATCCACGCCATAACCCATCCACCCACCCACAGAACCACCCAACCCAACGTTCTGCATCAACGCGTCGCGACTCGGCGTCGTCTGCATGGCCCAGCAATTGCAATTTCATTTCCGTTCGCAGGCATTTATTTGCCCTTTGCTTGCTTTATATCTATATATATATATATATATATATATATATATATATATATATATATATATATATATATATATATATATATATATATATATATATATATATATATATATATATATATATATATATATATATATATATATATATTATATGTATATATATTGTGCTTCTTCCTTCATTCTTTTTGCTTTTTTAGTGTAATAAGAATTTTAGATATTTCCCTGCATTTGTAATGCCGTGTTCGTGTTCGTTTCGTGTATGTGTGTGTGTCTGAGTGTCGCCTGTGTTTTTTGTTTAGCTATCCACAGACTTCTGTCGTCATTCGAGAGAGACGGAGAAAAACCTTGGTTGCTGCAGCTGGGCACAAAGACATTTCCGAGCTCAGAACTACGTACAAAGCGAGTGAGAAAGAATGTTTAATTGAAACTCGGTAGGTAAGCCAAGACCTCAGCTATTTTCCAGAAATAAAGGCGAAGAAAAGGATTGCAGCAATTGAACACAAAAGCAAAGTCAAATGAAAGTCACATCTGGGTAATATTCAGATATTAGATTCTGTATGAGCACAACTTGGCTCGGAGCTCTGTGACTTGAAGCTTCTTTCGTTGCGGGCTCTTCTTATGCCAAGTTTCGCAGCTAATTGCTCCTTGAGAAACTTGAAAATCAATTCGTCCTGTCTCTGGGACAATTCCTCAGCAGATTCCGAGCTGCCCGTTATCGTTTCAGCATATTTCTGTATGGGGAAATAATTTTTGTTTGAACTCCTTAGCAGTCGAGCCATCGGGAAAAAGTTTGCGGCCAGAGACAGCTCTCCAGTTGGAAAGTTTACGGAGCTCAAGAAACTTTCGTTGACAATTTGTCAGGGATTTTTGACTATTTCTCAAGTGGAGAGCGCTGCTGAGTTGGCAGCCGACAATTTCACTGGGCTTGATAACTGTCAGCGACGCAAACTTCAGTTTCAGCTTAACTCTCTGTTTTTCGAGCACATAATATCCGACTTAGTCGCAATTTTTTCGTGTTCGCTCCAGCCCTTGTGCCAGCCCAACTAATTGCACAGTTTGTATGCAGCATATTGTGGTCGAGTGCAATTTTTGGCCCGCATAAAGGATTATAAGTTTGGGCTTGGGTTTGGGTTTAGTTTTAGTTGCTTTCCGCTCGGAGTTTCTAGTGTGCCATTGTGTCTTGCTTTTACGCTGTAAATTATTATCATTCACGTGTGCGGGGCTTACACCAACTACGGCCGCCTTCCGCCCGCCCAATCACTTCTCAGCAGGAGCCATCTTTCTCTGGCGCAAGTTTATAGCTTTGCTCCGTTTCGCTCCCACTAGGCATTTGGGCTAGCATCAAGCTGGCAACTGCTATTATCTGCCGCCCATTTACAGTATGCTTCTTCATTCAAGCTGTATATATATATGTGTGTGTGTGTGTGTGTGAGTTATCGCACACATGCAATAAACTCAGAGCGAGAGTAGCGAGTGTTATAATTTATTTATGGTAATGCGTACACCCACAAAGACAGAGAGAGAGAGAGAGAGAGAGAGAGCGAGGGAGTTGGAAGAAAAAAGATATACCAATGAGTCGACTGTAAAAAAGTTTTATGTGCCGCAGCAGCTCCTGACTGCCTGATCCTGCGAAGCTGCCTTCCTGCCATTGCAACAATGTCGTTACGAGCGTACAGCGTTCATGCCGAATCCTTATATCCTGCTTTTAATTTTTCGTGTCACCTCCCCACAGCAGCTGCCCACCTGTCACGCTCAACGTAAAATATTTAATGAACTTTTTACAACTTCTGGCTTATATGCCAATGCAGCAATCCTCGCTTCGTTTCTGTGTGCGGCTCAGCTTGCTTTTGTTCAAGTCTCTCGACTTTAGCCTGCTGAACTTATTTGAGCAGTCATCACATTTACTGCAGTTTACATAAATTATAATTTTCTCTGATTTCAGTTTCGTTTTAGGCTTTCTACCAAGGCAAATAGCCACCAGGCATTTAATATTGGAAATTGCGATGCCCGAAATTTCGTCATCAAATATTCCACGCGGCGTATGCGTAATGTGTGGGCCTCAGACTTGATATTAAAATTAATATAAAGTACGCCAAGCCAAGGCCTGCGGCCAAGCTCTCTGCCGAAAACAACACACTCACGCAGATGAATATATATATATATATATATACAAATATATATCCGTGCCTATGCACTAAACAAGTCCCATGACGCACACACGCTGCTAGGGAGGCAAACGAACGACTTTGTCACAATTTGAAGAGAAAGTTTTAGCACAAGTCTCGAGCGCCAGAGACAGGCAATTAATATGCATAATCTGTAACGTTTCATGAGTTTGTCAATGCTTGCTCGGAATCAAAGCCAGGCCTTGGCCAAATTGCTGTCAACAAATGGTCTCGGTGCGGTTCATAAATAACTACAGCCTTGACAGACTCCGAAAGAAGAGCGGCCACGTCTGACATGTGCCCGACTGCCATAAAGCATAATGCTTTAGACAGCTACGACAATGCTGAATAATTAATTGACGGCACTGGCGACGAAATTGTCTTCGATTTGTGAAGGATGGTCATCGGGTGTCGGCTGTGGACCAGTTAAAAGCTCATTACGCCAAAGGACGGCCAGCTCGATCGCAGTTATTAATTAAAACTTTACACAGCTGGAGCCGAACACAACTTGACAGGCCGACACGTTATGGCCCGGCCAAGAAAGCCAAATACAGCTGCTGTAAGGCACACAGCTTATCTTACGTAATCAGTTAAGTGGCGCACATATGTGGCCAACTATATACATATACATATATATACATTAAATTCTCAAAATATATATGTGGGATATATTATAGGCCAAGCGTGAGTAGGAGTGCACTTAGGCGGCTGCCTGGTGCCTGCTACAGCCACACAACAATATGAAAGTGAAAAATGAGTTTGCTCAAGTTTTGCGCTGGGTGGCCAACAGGCATATGTGTGTGAGAGTGTGTGAGTGTGTGAGTGAGTGTGTGAGAGTGTGTGCATGTGTATGTGTGTGTGTGTGTTGGCAAGAGTTTTGACATGCGGCGCACAGCTCGCTCCCCGAATAGAAAAAAACGTTTTAGTTTCGCCTTTGATGGCATCGAAGTTGCGTTGCAAACTAATTTATCTTATTGAGCACACGACGACGTCCCCTGACTACAAATAGAAAGCGCACCATGATTCTGACAGCCCCAGATAGTATCAGATGGATCCACAACCAGATAGTGTGCCCAGTCATGTGCGACAGATTGAAGCAATGCTGGCATTCGCAACTACTCCAACAATAAAGCAGGGAGAGAGACCAAATGAACCGAAACTAAAGTGCAAATAATGCCAAACAGCTCCAACTGATATCCTGTAAGTCCTTGCAGCTGGTATTAGAAATTAATTATGTATAAGACAGCAATTAAAAGTTCATACAAGTTTGCACGACTGTGGTAAAGTAGACAAACTTGAATACTAAATAGTTTTGAATATTTTAATAAATTCAAATTATATATAGAGGCCATATAGAGCTAGTTATTTATGGTTATAGTATAGCACTAAGACTGACTCTTAAATGCATGACTGATCCAGCTGCCAAAGTCTGTGCAGCGCAGTTAGAGTGAGCAGATTTTCGCTCCAGGATAAGCCAAGATTCTCATTATTTTGCTTCTAGCCTGTGTGCACCGTGCATATTTGCAGTGGCTCTTGATTTTTTCATAAACAGTTTTGGCCGCATTTTGCCTGTTTTTGGCAAAAAGCGTAAGACATCTCGCACACAGTCAAGATTGGGCAATTTGCTAATGTGGCTGTGTACGTGCAACTTATGGCTCCATCTGCGACGAGAGATGAGGCTGAGATAGTGAGAGAGAGAGAGAGAGAGAGAGAGAGAGAGAGAGAAACAATCAGGCAATTGAACCATGACCCCTGCCCATAAAGTATGTAATATAACAATGCACAACTGGGCACGTGGGCGTGGCATAGTGTATGAACAGTAAGTAAACTTTGCAAGGGGCTTATAAGTTGGCAGGAAAAGAAATTGTTGTGTCTAGCTGAGTCATATTTCCATCAGACCTCGGGGCCTGAAGCACACGAGAAAATGTTCGTGGGAAAATTGCAAGTTTCGGCGGCATGCAGCTGTGAGTTCCCTGACTGACTTTCCTTCCTTCTTCCTTCTTCCTTCTCTTTTTTTTTTTAGTTTTGCCCAACCGCATTCACATTCGCTGCAAATATGCAAATTCAGCCAAGGGATTGGCGAACTGTCATGCAAATGAACTTGCCTCCACATTCGACTCGAATTCAACTGGTCCCACCACAGCAAAAGCGCAATCTTAAATCAAGCACTGCTCGAGCAGCTAGCTCGAGGTGTTAACGAGAAGGATTTGGCGTAGGTCAACTGTGCGCAAAAGAAGTCGTATATCTCGAGAAACCCTATTAAATTACAGCTTGTCGCCTATTTAACGTCCTACTCCGAGTCCTCCCGGCGTGAGCATAAAACTTTATTGCATAACTTGCACAAAATATGTTTTTTATATGCTCGTAAAAAGGGAATCTACATCATGGCTAGCCGTTAGAAGGTGCCGTTAGGACAGCTTCCGCCCGAATCTAGGGTACATGGTCAGCTGCAAGTAAAACCGTAATTTACACACATTTTAATTTAGTTTTTACCCATATTTATATAGCGTGAGTGCTTCTGAGTGGATGGACGTGTGCGTGTGTGTGTGTGTGTGCACACATTTAAGTGGGGCTTACCCAAAATTATGCATATCAACTTTATTGCTCGCACATATCCCTCTGAACACACACATTTACATATGAGTAAGTGCATAAGCACACACACACACACACGCAGACACACAGATACAGCACTCATACATTTAGGGAAAGTTTTGCATATTTTACGCACTGATTGGATGCTGGATGACTTTTGTCTCAGCAGCCTCTTGTCTGCCGTCTGCCCCAATCCACTTGCCATTCTTATCCTGCGCTGGATGGGTATATTAATGCCGTGATACGTGTAAACGTTGGATCTGCCTTAAACAATAATGCTGTGCCGTGAATCATAAAGTTGATTAAACAACAAAATAATGAATCTGTAACTAGTCGCACGTCCAGCGCATAAATTAATTAATTCCCGAGGCAAACGTCGATGGGCAATATTGGAAAAGTTTGTCACGCCAGGCGTGAAGCGTGCAAACTCAATAATTAAAACTTTAAATTGTTAAGCGAAACCTTGCTCAGAAATGTATATGATATGCATATGCATATGTCTTACCTGTTTGCACCTGGCTCAGGTGACATTGAATGTATTTACTACATTTTGTCATAATATTTTAAGATATTTTTAGAGATGTAAATAAAAAATAAATAATAAATAAAAAAGTATATATATATTATATATATGATGATAAAGTATTTAACTATAGTGCTAGGTATTATGAAAATTGAATATTATGCGAATTACTGTTTATATATATATTTTCTTTAATTTGCATTTTTTTAAACTGTTTTTCTGCTAGCTTTAGTGGTAACTCAATCAAGTCACATAAAAGATTTTTATCGTTAATCAAGGTACAGAGCAGAGCTATGATATAACTTCATATTGAAAGATATGCTATAATTTTATATGAACAATATTTCTGGTTTCCTTTCAGAAGTCTTCAAGCCAATTGTAATACATAGCTAAGCATCCACCTATTTACAGCTAATATAAACTTCATCTCAGCCGTCTATTGGGTGTCCTGCAGCCATCGGGCTTTGAGCCACCCTCGGCGTTTTGCTATATTCACATTTTATTTGATGCTGCGTTTTGCTTGCGAAGTGCACAATACAAAGATTTATTTTGTGCTGACAAACAGCGCGTCGCTTGCTGGTAATCGATGGCACTGAGCATTGGCATTTTATACGCTTCAGCAGAGAAGGCAACGGAGATGGCGATAGAGATGGATGCGACGACATCCACATGGCATTTGCCATGCTGTTTGTCTGCCTGATTATGGCAAGCAGCAGACGAAGATGCACGCAGGCAGAGAGACGCGCTCGCAGATAGCCGGGCTCGACTAAACTCGTGTAATAAATAAGCATATCAGTTGGGCGAGCGAGCAAATCAGGCGTATTCTATGCTGAGGCAGAAGCTAATTTGTTATCATTTGCACGATATGAATACAGTGTAATAAATGCAAGATGTGCAAATGAGTTACAAATGCCAAATGGAAATGGATGGAAATATCTCTAATACATATATACATAAATATACATGTGTGTGTGTCAGCATTTCCTGCTGCATACTTTGAGGCTGCGCATAGAAATCTATGTAATTTGTATTAGTTTGCTTGCCGGAATGGGAGTGTGAGTAGTAAGCCAAGGAAAATGCTAAAAGGATACAAGCTGACAGGATCCAGCAAACTTTCTATGCACAAAGTGCGGATTACGCCCTGAAGTAGGCATCTGAAATGTCAATTTAACCTCCGAGATCCGCCCTTTCAGCAGTCACTTACTTCGCCCCTTCTGCGCGAATGCTTCACTCTCTCGCCTCAGACCCGTGGTGTCTGGAACAGATAACTTTTCAATTATATTCAATTCCCTCAGGTCCTTCGGCAAGTGGAAACAATGTGGTAACGGCAACTTTTCAAATAATTTATGCCATTTCTAAATACTCGCAAACACAAAGTTACAAAAACAAACAATCAAATTCATGGGATAAACGTCGCTGCATTGCCGATGTTATGCGATTAGCCATAAAAGAAAATAAAAAGCCATAAAAAATAAAATTAATGCTGCTGAACGAAATTTAGATGGCAAATCGAACATTTTATGCCTTTTAAGTTGTATAATAAATCAAGTCAAAATTTGGTTTGATTTATAGAATAAAGGAATAAATAATACTAGATATTGGACTGAACTATCTTGCAGTTATATACATATATTCATGTGAGTCTACGATATGTGAATTGTGGTATATATATTTAAATAGAAACACATAAAATCACTCTAGATTCTTCTAGCTTATCAGGTAATACTCATAATTGCGATAATTACATAAGTTTGTAACTCTTGTAAACGCTAATTGTTTTATCGTGTTTAGCCTTTGCTGCCAACTTGCTGTTGATGTGGATCCAGCGATCTATCTCATTTTTCAGGCATGTGAAGTATTTTAAGATTTAATCTAAGATATTTATGTGTGTGACACACGCACACACACACACACACACACACACACACACACACACACACACAGAGTCACTCTTTTCAGCTGCTTAAAATTCTGCGATTGTACATTCCCTTCGAATGTTTTTTTGATTGTATTTTTTCTATTCTAACTTTGGCTCTTTGCAATATATTTACTTCAAGGCTCCACTCGACATGTGCCCGCGTGTGTGTGTAAAGAAGCAACGAAAGAGGAGCTCAATAGCACAGGCTCACAGCACACACACGCATCGGCCTAATGGCACACACACACACACACCCGAAAAAAAAACACATTGCGAGGGACGAAGCAATGACCACGCATAAAACATGTGAAGAGAGAGCAAGATGGCAAGCGAAGCGAAGAAACGAAAAGAAATGAAACCAAATGCCAAACAAACCAAAAAAGAAAAAAATACAGCAACAACAACAACAAAGGCAAAAGAAGCGAAACAACAAAACGGAACAGCAAAATGTCGGCGCATGGGCCAAATGGCTGCAAAAACAATGCAAATAGCAATAGCGACGACGACGACGCTGCGTCTGTGACTAACAGTAAACGCGAGTGGAAGGGGTCGCTGGACGGAGTACTGTAGCACTGCGAAGTTGACATAGAGGAATTGGAGAGTGGCAAGGAAGGAGGGGGGGGAGGGGGGATTCTATGTATGTTTCTGTTTGTAGACAAATTCAAATCTGCTTAGTGTTTACTACATAGTTTACGCTTACGCGCTGCCAGCGACTCGAAGCCGCCAAAGCTGTGAGTATTGATTTTTACTGTTTTTTTTTAATACATCTCTCGCTCTCGCTCTGTCTAACTTCCGCTGTTGCTGCTGGCGCGGCCAGTGGCTGGCTTTCTGCCTACCTGCGAGGAGGCACCAACAGAAATACACGAGAAATGCAGCAACTACAAATCGGATTTGCGTGAGTAATTGGCAAGACAAGCGTTTGGGCCTAGAGCGTATTGGCAGCACGCAGCAGGAAGAAATGACTTTGCCAAGTAGCTTTCTCTCTCTCTCTCTCTCTCTCTCTCTGTGTGCGTAAGTCTGGGTTTGTAGTTGTTTCAGTTCTTGTTGTTGTTCTTTAGAGTGAAACCTCAGTAGCGTCGGCAAAGGTGACAGAATGACAGCAGCAGCAGCAGGAGAAAAAACGAAACAAATGAGAGCTTTGCAGTCGCATGAAACTGACTGAAATAATACTCGTTCGACATACGAATGAGCAGCTTAAGAGATTATCTGGCAAGCTTAATAACACATATCGATTTTGGACTTAATGTGGATCGTTCTTTCGACGACCTTATATGAATGCCTCTAGCTCTGAAATCAAATGTACTATATGACGATAAATATCAAGTTTCGGACCTCCAACTTCTATATTGCTCCATAAATTTATTTACTTTTAAACAGCTCCATATACCCTCATCATAAGCACAGAACAAGTATTACAGCCACGGCGCGACCAAAGGCAAAGAAAAAGTTCTCTAAAAGCGCAAATGTGTTATATGTGCCAAAAAACATACTCACACACACACAGATACACACTCACACACATTCACGCCGAGAAGAGGGCTGGCAGGCAGGAGCTTAGTTGTTTTAACTAAGTGACAGCCAGACACGCTGACAGTGGGCTTGAATATTCAGCTGGGAGTTACTTGGGGACTTACCTCATCGATAAACTCGAAATCCCCGCCAGTTTCGCCAACGTACTTCTTCTTCTTGGCATCGGCGCTGCCGAGCAGACAGGATGACATCAACACCAGGATCAGACAAACGCTGGCGACGAGCGGCAAACGCAAACGCTTCATGGCAACGGCGACGGCGACGGCAACGGGAGCGACCTCAACAATGATAAGAGAACGTTCAGTCAGTCAGGAGACGAGCGACGCTAGCGGAAGCGGCTCGAATGCGTAGCGAATTGTTCACGATTTCCGTTGGCAATGTTAATTGCTCGAATTGAATGGCTCACACACACGCTCGCACCTACAATCGACACAAACAGCGAGGCACACGGACACGCGCACACGCGACTGTAACTGTAAGTTTTGGACTTCTGGCGATGCACTGCAGCAGACACACGGAGCGTGATAGAACTGTTAGCGACGCGACCAAAACGTAAACTGAGCGCAAATCCATTTGCATTGCTCTGCCCCAACGGCATTGGAATTTTGCGGCTGCCGAGTAGGAAGCGCAGTGAGCGACAGAAGAGCGCCGCCAGGACACGTAAGAGAGAGGACCTGATACCAACACATGACATAGAGTTGCCACCCGAGCTGGCCAGCTCAACTGCTGTTGCCTAGCTGCAGGTCGAAAAGTTTATTGCAAACGAATGCAACTTGCTGCTAAAACTAATCTGGAACTTAAATATTTTATAATAATTAGCTACAAACATATTTTTGTTTCTAGTCAATAATATTGTTTCAGTGTACGCCAGTGCGTATGCGCAATGTGCAACCCCTGGCGAGGCATCGCATGCTCTCACGCTAAATTCGATTTGCTGGGACAAGCAACAACCGCCAAACGCTTCCAGACGACAACCACCACCAGCACAGGCACTGCAAGGCGGAGAGCATTCCGCGACTGAGAAACATCCAAAATCGATTTTATTCTGCGTCTAGCGTCGACCGTGCTCTTAACTGCGTCGCGGCAATTGGCCATTGGGTCGTGAACCTGCCAGCAGCGACAAAGCCGCGTTCACATCCCAAATGGACCACAGTAGTTGTTGTTGTAGGCGCTGCTGCTGCTGGTGCTGTGCTGCCAGTGTCGTTGGCTGTTGATTTTTATGTATTGGCGCTTGGCACACTTGGCCCGCATCGATGACGCCGTCGCCACGATTATAGCCAACGCTTTTGGCCGGGAAACCCCGTAACCATTTAACGCGTCAGCGCCTCGCAGGCTGCCCAAGTCGCCGCATTTGCCCAAGTCTAAGTCTCGGGCACGTCGGCCCCCAGGCTCTGTCAGTTTTAAATTAATAGCCCCGCGCACACAGTCACATAGGCCGCGCTCTATCTGTATATGTGTGTGTGTGTGGATGTTTAGCAGTTGTAGCCTCCACATCCTTTGCCACACTTGTAATGGCACCATTGACTTCTGCTTTGATAGTGCTGGGGCCAAGCCCCCCTGCGCTACGGGTCACAGCGCAAAGGCAATCATTGATGCTCAGAGAATAGCTCTGGTTCATCTGTTTGTTAAATCTTTACATTTTATTTGATATTCAAATGATTTTCAATCAACAAGTCCATCTTATACTATATGTAGTTATTGTTGCTGTCGCACTAGATCAATCAATCAATCAATCAATTAACTTTATTGAATGGCCTGCTAAAAAGATGCGTTCAATAACTAACGCACTTTGGTGCTATATAATTAATTCATATTATTGTTGTTCTTGCTGTTTGCCATGGCTTTCAAGTTGTGTATAAACAAAGTTTTGATTTTAAACACACGGATTATGATTTCATTCAATTTCCATGCCGGTTTGTGTGCATATTAATAATTATTTTTGGTTAGTTACAAGTCTTAAACGCTTTCTACAGTGGAAATGCCTGCTAATGATTGTTAGTTACATCTGGATAAAGGAAACAAAAAAGTAAAAGAAATTAAATTAACTGCGGCTGGACAGCGGCTGATTTGTTCACTGGGGCGCCAAAAAAAAGTCTACTAAATTATTCGTAATTTTGCCTAAATGCTATATGAAAATTTATGATAAGGAATACTATTTGCTTGGCTGCTGTCGCATTTTTGGCCGCTTTAAAATTATGGCTGTAAACAAAATGATTCAGTTGGAGATTCCGTTCGCATGCATTACAAATGCACTTTAAGAGATTCCATGCGTGCCACAATACGGCGACGCAGCTCTGCGTATCTGAAATGAGAGATGGCCACAAATTGTAGTATAAATTTAGAAATATATATCAAAGTGAATGTATCCTGAATGACTAATTGGGGGCCAAATCAAGCACTATCGACTCCAAAGGTCGGAAAGTATCATTTATGCCTGTGGTTATTGGCCATGATTCAGCTTTACTGATTTGTAAGGCGTTTACCTTTCAGGAAACTCAAAAAATTGAAGGAATGACATGCATAAAATGTACCAATCTCTTGCTAATAACACAAAAAGTCGTTTTGCCCACCTCTCTTTCACTTTGACGACTTCACGCGCCAGTTCCTGATCATAGCGATCCAGTATAGCGCGACATTCCGGCACCGATAGATTTAAAAATTGAGCAACTTCATTACTGAAAACAGAGAACATGATTTATATATTGATAGTTGAGTAGTCCATTGGGCAACCCACCTGATTTCATCAGTTTTGCGTGCATCCACAAGAAATAGGCGAGCCACATCCTCGTGCGGACCCAGCGTAATGCGAGTTATTAATGGATATTCGTTGTCCTTCAAGCGCTTCTGCTCGCCATTGTCACGCACGATGAAAAGCGAGAAATTCTCCGCGGCACTATCCACTTTATACTTCTCCAGCACCAAATTGATGACCTCCGTAGTGGTGACCAGCGAGGAGACCCACACAGACATCTGGGAGCCGTACGGTGGCGTGAAAAACGACGTTTCCCGATTGTAAAAATGTCCATTGATTGAACACCGACGTTTCAGCTTCGTGCGCGAACTGCACATAACAAACACATTAGAGGAATTTAGGGTATATGCTTAAGAATAGTCTTTACTAACCGTCGATTGCCACTGCGTCGTTTGATGGCAGCAGCACCAGTGCGTGGGGGTCTCCTCAAGACAACGCCATCCTCATTCACATGCAAGCCCACTTCATTGCCATCTGCGGCACCATCTCTGCCCTCTGTGGCCGTGTACAGCTCTTCTGTTTGGGTCAGCTCGTCGCCAGCCACAGCACCGCTTAGCACCTAAGCAAATGAGATAAGCATTATTAAAGTAAATAAAGATGATAAATAACTCATAAATGAACTTAGGTGCCTGATCTCTCTTATATTATTTGTGCTCCACTTTTCCCCGCATTACTTAATATATATACACACATTAAAGATTTACATAGGAACGTTTGCAAAAGTCGTACATAAAGATAAGCATTATTGCAAGACGATTCCACAGCTGCAAGCAGAATACGGAATACAATACTATAATCTAAGTCATATATTTTGCGAGGAACTGCTCAAATAACTTGCGACTTGGATAAATTAAGTTATATATTAATACACGATACCGCAAATGGAGTCTGGATAACAGTTCTGATATTTAAATTTGGTTAGTCATCTCAGAGCTTTTTGCAACTCTCCTCATTCCATTCATTTCTCCAAATCTTTCATCTTAGCTTAACTCAATTAAATAAAATATAATATTACCGATGATGCGTCGGCACGGCTGGACTCATTTTCAGCTGCAGCTCCTTTGGGATAGCAATTCATTTGGATTTGTATATAGCGTTGAGGCACATCGCTGCGTCGCACTGTCGCCAAACGATGCGGGCGTAGCGTGGTATCGTCATCGTCATCACTGTCGGAGTACACAAAGCAGCTGGGACCAGACTTCGAACGATTGATGCCCTTTTCGAAAAGCTGACGTCCATGCTCATAGGGTTTATGATGTTCCCGGCTAGGCGCTGTAGACGCAAAGGCTGATCCACTCTTCTGCAAGGCATACTGGCGCTGCGACGAACGAGGAGAGTCTACGCTGCTCCGCAAGTGCATTGTGTCGTTTATAAGTGTGGGATCTATGGAGCGCAATGCGTGCTCGCAATTAAAGCTCTTGCTCATAACCGAATTCTCGCCGTAGAGCTTCAAGGAGTCATGTATCCGAGAAGGATCGATGGGCTGATTACGTTTCAGTGTGTCGTCATTTGGCTCTTGAAACGAGTTAGCACCATTCACATAATCCTGATGAACGCTTCGCTTAAAATCCTCGTAATCCATGGGCTTCAGCGTTGCATCGTCAGATGTTTTGTAGTCCTCCAGTGTGGTATTGCTAGTGCTTACGGTGGTTGTGTTCTGCGTATTGGTATTCGTAGTCAAAGAGCCTGTGGCCGTCATAAAGTTATCCGAGCTGCTGCTTGTTGTGGTGTTTGTGGTCGTTGTGGGAGAAGAGGCAGTGTTGATTTGATTGTTTTGAGTGGTTGTCGAAGATGTGCTAGAGGAGCACGTCTTACTGGGCGAACTCTCGCTGGACGATTGCGACGATGAAGACGGCAACTTGACGGGCATCGTTTCATAGACCTTGTCCTTTTCACTTTGACGCCGCTCCACTTGCAACAAGTCATCAATATCATCCCAGTCCAGTTTCTCTAGATTGTCCAACTTCGAAGGTAGCGTGCTGGATGCGCAGCTCGTACTGGCCGTAATTGCGTCCGATCCGCTGCCGATTAACGTGCTCGATGAATCTGTGTTTGTTACATCCTCGTCATCATTGTTGGAACTCGACTGTCCATTTACCACCTGTCCACTGCCGCCCGTTGTATTTGCGGAGGCATCTTCCGGTGTCGTCGGCAGCTCCGATATCTCATTCAGACTACAGGAATCAAAGGTCATGCTTTCGGACAATGAAATATCCGTGGAAAGTGGATCAACCTCGCTAGCGGTAGTTGTGGGGGCCGCCACCGACTCGCTGCCTTCGTTTTCCTTGTCCGAGCAGCTCTCCTGGATGACGAGAAGAGTAAATAAGTTAAAGGTAAGCCCTCATAATACGTGAAAACCTACATCTTGTGCCTTAGACGTGCGGCAGGAGTTGCGCTTGCGCACTATAAACGTGCGCTGATCATCATCCTCCTTCAGATGAATAACGCCCTGCACGCCCCAAAAGACGCGCAGCGGCCCCTCCAAGACCAGACGGTTGTTAACTTCACGGCTGCGTATCTCAAGACTTTTATTATCATAAAATTGATTGTAAACCTGCAAGTTGTAAACAATTTCGATTAAAACTTATTCGATTAAAATAAAAATAAATGCCTCATACCTTAAGCTTGGACTCCAAATGGTCGCGGGGCAGCGCAGGTCCATTAGCCTGAGCCGCGACTGGTTTCTGCGCGCCTTTTACACCATAGCTCTTGTGTGACTCAACGCGCGTGCCATGACCAAAAAGCTGCGGTCCGAACAGCGCACCATAGCAGGGCACATGACAATAAGGCACTCCTTTATGCTATTACAATAAATGCATGCGATTAATGGCGTATGGCAGCGAATGCTTAGCTGATTAAATACCTCTGCATGCTGGCCGGGATTAAGGCGCTTGCCGCACTCTTCGCAACGCAAACATTCCGGATGCCAATCATAGCCCAGTGATTGTTTACGTTCCGCTGTGTTGGATCGAAATATGTAATTTGAATGCTTATTATTTAAACAAATGGCATGCACATCACGACTGTTATAATCTGTATATGTGAGCGTGTGTGTGTGTGTACATATAGAAACACATGCATATGTGGGTGTTTAAATTACCAAAGTAAACGGGTTTGCCGCACTTGTGGCACTTCCACATTCCGCTGAGCTGTGGCAATTGGTCACTTGGTCGGTCGGTCGGTCGGGCGTGTGGTCCAGGTCAACGTTTCCTGACGGGGGCGTGTTTAGCGCGTTGTGACGTCAAGAAGATTTATGCAGGTTGGTATGAACAAGGAACGCAAATACGTAGAACAAGAACACAAGACAAAGGGTAAACAAATGTGAAAAGCACACAACGACGACTGCGGCGACTAACGACGGCGACGACGACTTTTAACAACGATTCAGCGCTTTACTTTCATAATTTCATTCAAGAAGTTAGCACCTGGCGCTATTAAATAGTTTTTAAACTGAATTTGCATTGATAATAACAAAGTTTTTATAGAAAAATAATATTACACTAAACCAGCACCAGGCAAAAGAAGCAGAAGAACCAAAGGCAGTGCTAGTGCTGCACAGCATGGACAGCCCAATTGAGTGTTTCGCAACACTGTGAACGCGTTTTGGTCAAATTTAGTACGTTATTAAGCGCAAGTAGAAAGTGAGACGACGGCAAAGACGACGACGACGACGACGTTTTGTTGTGTGCGTCGCTTAGTGGCAAATTTTTGTTAATTACCGTATAATAGCTTCAGCATTCAATTAATTACTAGCTCAGCTTACAAGTGTGGCAGCTGTTTAAAAAAAATGTGCGCGTGTCATTGCAACTCAGCCACCCTCGTTTAAGCATTGCTCTGCTCAAATCCAGGGGATCAATTTCAGCAGCAGCAGCAGCAGAAGCAACAGCTGAAAGAAGCCAAAAATTTCGCTGCGCGACTTGTGTGTAAATAGCCAACGGTGCAAATACTGCAGCAGCGTGCGCGTGTGTGAGTGCGTGTATGTGTTTAGCAATGCGCGCCACAATCGAGTTTGAGGAATGCCTAAAGGATTCGCCGAGATTCAGGTATTCATATTGAGCCGTCCTCCCATCTCGGTCACATAACAAAGCCAAATTCCCATACTCCCACCCCCTCACACACGCAGTGCGCATTATGCGCATTCTATTTCCGCATTTGGCATTTGGTATTTGCATTTGGGCTCCCTGACAGTGCTTTGACTATATACTTTTTGTAGCGTGACTGGTTCCGCTTGGATATCGTGCTATCAACAGCTTTCGTTCGAAGCGCCCCCTCCCCTGACAACGGCTCTAATATAGCAGCCGCTTAATCATCATTGAGAAAACTTTGCACTTCACTCGACCATCGTCAGAGTTTTGGAATTTATCATGCACAACATGATGGGGAGACACATGTATATACATAGGTGTGAATGTACGTGTGTGTGTGTGAGTGTGTTCACTGTTTGTCTGTTTGTTGATAATTATGGTGTCAATCGATTGGACGCCTTTCGGCGCTCATTGATAAGATTTCTCCCAACTGCCAGCCTGACTAAGATTAGTTTCCATTAATCTCGCCCAGAGCCAGAGCTTTCGCTCGATTGCCACAGACATCTGCTTTAATTGCCAGCCCAAGCTTAGCTTTTTCGATAGCTTTCACATGAACCAAAACGACTCAACAGGTTACAGACAAACAGCCAAACAGCAAACAAACAAAAAGAAATTGAAATGATTGCAGACTAAGCAGATTGAAAGATACACAATGACTCTCAAACTGTGCTTGCCATCTTTCGCCTACGTATGCAACTCTGGCTAATGGATTTAAGATCGTGCCTTTAATTAAGCGCGCAAGCAGCACTTCAATAAACTGGCATAAATTAAAAGAGTCAACATAAACAAACAGCCATCCAGCAGCTACTACGCCGCAGCTGTCACTGCCAGCAGGTCCGTAAACCGCCCCTGCCCCCTGCCTCCTGCTTCCAACCCCCGACACCGTGAACAGAGTTAATCGAGTCGCCATTGTTTGCCTCCATTAAACAAGATTTTTTACTAACGTCTTCAATTCTGTTCTTGGCACAGACAATTTATCTCCAAGGAGGAGGCGGACATTGAGCACTTGGAGCAGAAGCTCGAGAAGATAATCAAGCTATGCAATGTGGCAGTCGACTCGGGCAAGGAGTACGTCAAGAATCAGAGGTAAACTGCGCACCTGCTGCTCTCCATTCAAATTCTTATCTCTGTTTTATGGCTCTCTTTGTTTAATTACCTGCAGCGCCTTCGCCATGTCCTTGTGGGATCTGCAGCAGCATTTTCTCGACAATAAAAATGCGCACAATGCGCTGGGCAAGCTGATTCATTGCTTTCAGGTGGGTCGCCCATCGCAGGTAATTACTTGTAAAACTTTTATATTTATCGGGCGTCTTTTGTTCTTGTCTCTTTTGACAGGAAATGAATAAGTTTCATACGATACTATTGGATCAGGCCAGTCGAACGGTGTTGAAAAATCTCAACGTGTTTGTCAAGGATGACATTAACCAGGTCAAGGACTACAAAGGCCACTTCCTCAAAGTCTCGGAGGGCTATGACAATGCGCTCATTAAGAACGCCCAGGTGCGTACAGTACAGTAGTGCCTCATATTGAGACTGAACTCCTTTTCCCCACCGACAGGCGAGCAAGAATCGGCCACAGGAAGTTCAGGAGGCTGCCAACATACTGTCCGCTTCCAAGTCTTGCTTCCAGCACACCGCTCTAGACTATGTGAACTATATAACGCTGGTGCAGGCGCGTAAGGTGCCTTCGATACTTTCAACGGTAAGTGTTGGTTCTTTAGTTAATTATATTAACTTGTGTAGAGTGAGTCTACGCTCAAGTAGCCATTAGTTAGTCACCAATTGAATTTCTGTAGTAAGAAACACCCACAAGGCAACTGCTATTTTATATGGAAATCGAGTGACTTCTCACGGCTTATAAGCAATTGACTTCATTTCCATGCGAAGCTTATCTTAATAAAGTTCAATATTATAATCAACATTTGATATACTTTAATGGTATTCAATCTGCTGTCATGCATAATTGATACGATTTTGTTTAGTCTGCAAAAAAACAGCTTTGATAACAAAAAACTAATTGAGTTGGGCATTATTGACCCTAGTTTTCTTAGAAATAAAATGAAAAAAAAAAAAACTATAAGTGTCGAAAATATGAAAATGCTGACGAATCGGGCATATTGATTTCATAAAGAGCGCTATTCTTAGTTGTAGTTCACAGATTAATAAAGCTTAAATAGCAAATTATTCAGATCGAGGCAATAAGGCATCGATCGATAAGTAAACAAAGTTAAACTTTAGATAGCGGAGATTAATATTTGGCAAAATGCTATTTGATACCATCAACAGTTCTTATCGACATTCGGTCAGGCGATAAGTTTACTCTGAATGAAATCGCATTGTCTTCAACGTAAATAACAACAAATCAACAGCAATTGTTGTACTTATGACGTCATATTCGCGATATACTCTAAATGGATATGTATGTAGTTGGTTATATTTCTGTTTTTTTTTTTTATATCGCTGGCTCATTGATCAGCGTTGAGTCAGTTGGCACCGGGCAGCAGTTTTAGTCGGTCGTGAAGTGCCCTCGTTGCAGGTTCGTTGAACGTCTCCACTGTGTGGGCAATGTGGGTTCATTCTATTCATAACTAAGCGCAATTGTTGTACGTGGTTTTTGCTGATCGCTGTGTATTCTCTTTGACAGTTGCTGGACTACTATCAGGCGTGCGTGACCTACTACCATCAGGGCTTTGATTTGTGCAACGACTTTGACGAGTTCTTCAAGAATATCAGCGAGGATTTGAACGCACTGCGCGGCGACTATCAGCAGCTGGAGAAGGTCATGCAGAATCGGCACATGAGTGTGAATCGGTATTGCGATTCGAATACGAACAGCGCCTCGCACAATGTCGAGGGGTATCTGTTCAAGAAGAAATCGAAGGGCTTCAAGACCTGGTGTAGGCGCTGGTTCTACCTCAGCGACAATCAGCTGGTCTATAGGTGCGTGCACTGTCTATATGCTTCAACCTTGCTCATTTCTTTTGATTTTTCCCATTCGTTTTGCTTGCCGGTTGAATCGTCTTCATTTGTTTGCCATTTTCTACTCGTTATCTCATTTCTCTTGTTGTGTTGTTGTTGTGATTGTGATTTGTTGTGCTGTACGCTGAAGTGATTTGGATTCGCATTCCAGAAAACGCAGCAACGAGGATTCGTTTTCGGTCATGGAGGAGGATCTGCGCATCTGCACGGTGCGGCCGGTCAATGAAGGTGATCGCCGCTTCTGCTTCGAGGTCATCTCGCCAACCAAGTGAGTATTTCCCCCAATCGTCTATTATATAATTATTTTCATCCATTTTCCCCTACCTAGATCACACACACTCCAAGCGGATTCCGCGGACATGCTCTCGCTGTGGATCTCGGCGCTGCAGCACAGCATTGGCGCGGCCATCCAGCATGCATCCACGCACCACTCACGCCCACAATCGGCGAGTGCAGCCAACGCGCTGCCCGCGAAGCGTCGAATGTAAGTATGAAGTTATATAAATATTGATAACAGTTCTATAATGAATCATGCTTAGCCACTGGGAGGAGTTTCTCAAAATACCGGGCAATGCGTACTGCTGTGACTGTCGCGCCACGAATCCGCGTTGGGCTTCCATCAACTTGGGCATAACTTTGTGCATCGAGTGCTCCGGCGTGCATCGCAGTCTGGGTGTGCATTATAGCAAAGTACGCTCCCTGACACTGGACGCCTGGGAAACGGAGAATGTCAAGGTGATGATGGAATTGGGCAACGAGGTCGTCAATCGTATCTATGAGGCACGCGTCCCCGAAGACTGTGAGTTAAGGAAGCCCACAGAGCAGTGCGAGATAGGAGTGCGCGAAGCCTGGATCAAGGCTAAATATGTAGAACGGCGATTTGTGTGTGGCATGCCCAAGCCACAAGATCTAATGGCTAGTGAAACAGCTGAAGTGCTGAGCATAGAAAGCGGCGAAGCAGCAGATGATGGTGTTGTAGATGGTGACAGAAGCTTCGGCGGAGGACTCCTTGGTAAGCGTGCGACCCTCTCGCTGGGCGGCACGCGCAAGTGGACGGTGAAAAAGCTGCGGCGACGACGCCAGCAGAGGCCGTTGCCCAAGACATTTAGCGACGATCCGAGCATATATAACACAGCAAAAACTGGTGACGAACTGGACGATGATGATGACGAGTCAATAAACATTCCATCAATGTCGTTGAGCATATCCCGAGATGATTTGCTAGTCATTGGCGACGATTTGGCATTAGATAGGTATGAAACACCCGGCATATTGGGCAGCGACCAGGAGAGCACAGATGGCGAATGTGACGCTGAAATGCCAGAGGAGATACCCTTCACACAATTGGATGCCAATCTGTTGCTGTACAAAGCAGCCGTCGTGCACAATCTGCCTGTGATGTGCATGGCCTTCGCTTTGGGTGCCGATAAGCACTGGAAGAACATCGAGGATCGCCAGCGTTCCTTTTTGCACCAGGCCGTGCTGTCTGGCTCCGTGATGGCGTGCGAGTATCTGCTGCTTAATGGAGCTTCCATTGATGCAGTCGATGAGCTGGGCTATAGTGCCCTACATATATCCACGGCCAAAGGACACATTGCCCAGGTATATTTACTGCTGAAGCACAAGGCCGCCTACGATCTGGCCTCCAGTGATGGCAAGAAGGCACTAGATATTGCCGTTGAACAGAAGAACGCGGATATCGTGACGCTGTAAGTTGAGAACCTATTATTCGACAATTGATTGGAAATCTTTATTAAATAAACTATTTTATCTTTAGTCTGCGCCTGACTCGTTTGAATGACGAAATCGGTCTGAACGACGAGTATAACGGCGAGGATGAGACGTACAAGGATGTGATGAAGGACTTCTCTAACTTTGCTGCCAGTCAGCCGCGCATGTTGCGCCAGCGCAACGATTCGAACACTCTGGAATCACAGCGCAGCTCTCTAACCAACTCCGACTAGCAGTGGTAGTAGGCCTTGTAGCTTGGCCAATCGCAGTAGATATTCCAATGCTTAGCTGCCCAGAGCGTATTCGGCTTGTTGTCAGCTCCTGCTATGCTAAACTGTAAAACTGTTCATTTATGTGCTGGCATTTCTAGAGGCACCGCCAAATCGAAACGGATTTAATAAGCAATCTCATTTAAAGGCGCTCTCGATTCAGATTCCTTGATGCTTTGTTGACGTTTAATTGATTAGCCTAAGTCGATAGTTAAGTTATAAATGTTTATTGTTTACAAGTGTTTAAATATATATATATATATATATATATATATATATATATATATATATATATATATATAAATATATGCATGCACATGCACATGCGTATTGTACAATATGTTGTGTATTATGTTAAAAACGATATTATTATTGTATTATACTAAATCTATGTAGCTAGCTATCTTATATAATATAATTACAACGTAACATATGAAACTGTTTCCAATCTGTATTTGTTAATAATAGCACATAACACATGTGCTAAACAACTATTTTTTTGCATCTCTTTCTTCCACTGTTCCAAACCAATAAAGGAAATGTGCTTGTTTAGTGACAAAGTTAAAATTGAGCACTCGCAAAATGTCGAATAAAATTACAATTGTGTTTTAAGTCTAGACAACGAAAAGTACTTTCAATTATGCTAAGTGGACTGGCGAGATGAAACCCAAACAATTAGGAGAATGTACAAATACAAATAAAATTAGAAGCTTATTCAAAGTCCATTTCATTTCCATTGCCGTCCGTTGTGGAGTCTCCACCAGTGTCCTTGCTCTTGTGCACGTTCTGGACGTGTCGCTTCACAGCGCTGCGATCGTTAAACTGACGTCCGCACTCCTTGCAGGCATACGTGACGCCTGCGTGGGCGACAAGGTGACGACTCAGGCCCGAGACATGGTTGAAGCTGCGCTTGCACAGGTGACACTTGTGCTGTTGCTCGCCGAACATGTGCATGCGGTTGATATGCTGCTGTAGATTGGTCTTCTGAGCGAAGCTAGTTTCGCAGTGGGGGCACCGATGGCGCCTCTCGCCCGTGTGCGTGTCCATGTGTCGCTTGAGCACCTCGCGCTGCGAAAAGGACGAATCGCACTCGCCGCATTTATACGGCTTGCGACCTGTATGAATGATCATATGACGCTTCAGCGAACTGGCGCAGGACAACTGCAACTGACACACGGGGCACTTGAGGGCGCCGTCTGTGCCATTCTTCAGCGCCTTGATGTGCGTGTTCAGATGGCGCGACAATGTCTTCTCCGTGGCAAACACAACGGGGCACAGCTGGCACTGAAACGTTTTCATTGTATCGCTGGCTCGTCCAACAATTGGCGCGGAGGTGCGTGGAGTTCGCTTCACCACAAAATCACTTTTTGTGCTCTTGTCCGAGGTCTGGCCATCGCTGTTTGCCTTTTCGTCCGACTGCTAGCGGAGGGAATTCGATTAATTTCAATGACTGCCACTCATTATGTTAGTTGATTACCACTATTATGACATTGTCGTCCAGCTCATACATCTGCTGATCGTCGCCGCCTTCATCGTCGAGATCGAATACCACTACGTCCCCGATTTCGTCAGACTTGGCGTCCGTAAACTGGATCTCGCCATTGTCCTTGACTAGAATTGAAAGAAAGCAAAAGCGAATTACGCAAAGAGTTAATTGGACTACTAGACAGGAGCTTACTATTGTATGAGGTGATGTTTTTCTCCTGCTGAAATTCTGCCGAGGAGCTGGGCGTCGAGTTCGCTGACGCAGCGGCATTTATAATGTAGATCTCGCCATTTTGGCTGGTTACCATTTCACCAGAACCGAGCATTTTGACATCACTATAGCTCTCGTTGGTGTCTTGCGCAGATGCATCGAAGTCCGCATCATCCGCGGTGAGTACCTCCACTTTGGAATCGGTTCCAAGCACATATTCCGCGCTTTCACTAACCGAGACTTTGGATCGCCGATTCAGATTCGTTGCGGGCGATGAGATGCGACCACGTTTACGGGTTGCACGCTTGTCATTGGCTGGCAAGGACATGAGGGCTGGTGCTGGTGCAGCTGGTGCTGGCACAAGGGATTCGTTTATCGACTTTGGGTCAGCGGGCAGCTCCGTCAATGGTTCCCAGAGACCGGCTTTCTTCTCAGTCAAGAAAACCTCCAGTTCACCCAGTAGCTTGGCGAGCTGCTCCTTGCGGCTCTCCTCTTGCACTTCGTCACGCAGCTGCTGACGCACATCACTTTGCACCTCATCGGCGAGTTGTTTGCGCATTTCGGTGGCGAGCTCTTCGCGCGCGGATTGAAGACGGCTTTCAAAAATCTTTTCCATATCCTCCTTGCACTTCTCTCGCCATTTTTCAGTGTTTGTTTCGAGCGGCACTTCTAGTTTTTCTATGAACGCCATGGATTCTTCGAACTCCTCCTCGTCAGATTCGTTATCCAATGATTTGGCAAAGACGCGACTCTTCTTACCCATACTGACCTGCCGGATGTGCTTGCGGAGCTTCTTGTCAGCTGCCTGGCTGCGCAGGCGAAAGAGAAACGATTTCTCCAACTGGTAACGACAATCTCCGCAGATCTTTTTCGGCAACCCGTCGGTTGACTTTGCCTCCAGAGAGAGGCAAGCCATCAGGCGCATCGGTATTGATGGCTGTGTGTCGTCTTCGGCGAAGATTGCATGCGCATTTTTGAGATCCTTTAGGCACAGGCGACACCACTTTTCTATATCTGGAAGATATTGTTTTGTAGTCAACATTGCAAATCCTTTAATTAATATTTTGCTTTGATCGCAGCAACAGACGCTAAAGTCACACAGCGAGCAAAACGAGTTATCCAACACTGACTGATGTACAGACAGCTGTGGCCACCCTAAAATTTAACATATTCGGAATAGCTTAAAATGGCGCGTAATAATTAACTTTTGAAACCCTACTACAATGTGTTAATTTGTTAACCTAGTGGTTAAATAAATAATGCAACATTTATTTTTTGCAACAACTTTTAACGTCAACGATATATACGTACATATTTTAATGTTATATTCTAAATTTCTGAAGAACATTTTTAAGCATGATTCTGAAATTCCGATTTACCGCGCTTAAAATGGTCCTAAATAAATTTAGAATGCTTTGTTATCGATAAATAACGCGAAACTCGATTGACCCATAACACAATTCTTAGCAATCCAGTGCTGTAAGCGACAAATATAAAAGCTTAAAAATATCCAGACGGTTTGAGCGCTACATTTTATTTTTCTTTAATATAATTTTTTATTTTTACTAAGTTAATTAAAAACATGCGTTATTCATTACATATCATAAAAAGAGCATATTGATTAATTTATGAAATTCTACTTAACATTATTTGTTTTTTTTTTTTTTGAATCAAGAGATCCTCGAAGACGACATCGATAACAATTTCTATTTGCATTATGATCCGTATTGCCGTGAGTTTTGCAAAGGCGATCCCTCAATCCGTCGCGAGAAAGCTCTTTCTTTGTATGGCGCATTGGGAGGGTTTTGACTGCAGGCGATCTTGGTGGTGGCTTAGCAGGAGACCCCAGATCTTTGGCAGATAGAAAATTGGAACTGTTTAAATCCTCCCGCAAGTGGCCGTTCTGTAAGTTTTCCATATTGATTTCAACCATTGGAAGAGCTGTTGACGGTGTCGGCATTGGTTCCACAATGGAAGCCGTGCTGAGGGAAGACGTTTGTTGGATAGGATTTGGAACACTTTCTAAAAGAGTTTGTTAATGTCAGTGGGATCGATTTGAATGAAACTTATCCAATCTTCGGCCTTACCAATCACCTCCACTAAGCTCTCTGTGCTATCGCTCAAGTTAAAGGAGCCTGTGTTGGTCATGAGCTCAGAGTTATTGCCGATTTGATCCGCGAAAGTGGATACGCTTTCCAGTTCCACAGCTTCCATGTCTGTGCCATGTGCTTGGACACGAACTGCATTGTTACGTTTGTGGACAAACCAGGTCTCAATCTCATAGAAGAGATCGTCCAACACTTTTATGTGAAGTTTTTTCTTCATGTCCGCGAGTACAAGGCTCTCCACCTCGCTGCGAACCTGCTGCTCAATCTCCTCTCTCACTTGCTGTTTGCACAGGCCGTGCAAATCGCTTTTGTAGCTGTTTATTTCAGTGCGAATTAGTTGAGCTGCCTCTCTGCGCCACCGGGCGTTGCTTTCTGAGCAAGCTGTGGGGCAGCATTTCGCGACATCTCTTAGCATGAGCACATCCTCCTTGTCGCCGTCGTATGAGGCAGTCTCAAAGTCAAAGTTCCGGTCGAGACGTGTTAGTTGACGTAGACGGCGATCGGCGGCCTGACAACGTTTGCGAAAATAATGAAACTCTTCCAAACGCAGCCGACAGACAGAGCAAATGAGTTGTGGAAGCTTATCGTTGGGATCAACCTCGAGGCCTGTGCACGATAGAATTTTCATGGCTGCTTGGCCATTGGAGATAACGAAGTCGGCATCCTTCGCTAAACATAAGCGGCAAACAGTTATCATTCTAAGATATTCCAATTATTTAGAAGAATTAAAATAGCAAAAAAAAATTTTGGGATAGACGACGTTGCGAAAGGACGCCCGCTTACAGTGTGACCAGAGTCAGTCTTTGCGAAATATGCGAATGCAAAAATACCCACAGCTGTTTAAAAAATACCAAAAACAATCGCTCTGCAAAATACCAAAAAATAAAGTGCTAATCCAGTATTTTTATATATTGACTTTTAAATTAAATTTTATATTTATCCAACTTATTCAACAGATACTAAATGTGTATGAAACCAGAAAACTTTGGAGTTTTATATTATACAACTTTCCACACCGCTGAATTATCATCAATGTGAATCATGAACGGGTATTATTCAGTCGGTCCCACCCAAACAAAAACGCATTGACCGTTATGAAACAATTTTGTTATAATTCATTAAATATTAAGTATAAATATGCAGTTAACTATCAAGTATTATATACACAATTACAATAAGATATTCAGTCACTATAATGCTTTTATATACACAAAACGATATATGTTTTTATATTATCATTTCTCAAAAATTTCAACTCATTTCCGCATCTTCAATAAATATACGCATTCTTATGCTAAAAATATACAACAGTCGTGATGATCGTCGCTTTAAGAATTGGTTTGGGGCCTCGGGATCTGTGCCAAAGGATTGCCTACTTACAGCTAAGTGTTCGTTTACAAAAGGTCAAAGATATTTTCAATAAATAGTATTGATCAGCATTAATCATAATTAACATTGAAATACAATCATTTGTTTAGACATATAGTACATACATAGCTACAAAATATATTACAATAAGTTTGACGTCTACGTCAGCATGTGGAACTGCAAATATGTTTTAAGTATGTGTGATGTGTGTGTGTGTGTGTGTGGGGGGGGGGGGTGGGTGTGTGTGTGTGTCGCCTAATCATAACGCCAGCTCTGTGGCAGCACATAGTCCTTCACCTTGTACAAGGCATTGGCGTACCAGTGCAGACCGTTCTGCTGTTGCGCTGTGGCGTCCTTTGGCGTTGACTTGACCTGCGCTGTGCGCAGCTGGGACTTGGCTGGCATCCAGGACTGCAGCGTGGAGAGCAGCCGCATGGGCAGCAGGCCCCAGTGCGCCAGCGACTGGCTGCTGATGACGGCGTAACAGGAGGCGGCCACGGAGTTGACCACAATGGTGCCCTCGCGTGTGAGTGGCGCCACGACGCCGCGGCTCCGCACGCTGCCCACCTGCAGCACGCGCTGTGGACGCAGTGCGCCCGTGGCATCGTGCACCAGCACATAGCTCTGTGCCTCGACGCGATCCGCGAAGACGAAGTTGAGCGTCTGTTCCGCCGGCTGCCAGACCGCTATCAAATGCGCAGGCGTCACGGTGAGCACGGCGCCGCCATCCGTGTGGAGCTGCACGAAGTTCTCCACCTGTTCCAGGTTGCGGTCCATGAAGAGTATGACCTCGCTGTAGACCGGCTGGCCCTTTGCGTCCATGCTCAGCACACGATCGCCGATGGCGAGCTCGCCCAGCGGCTTCTCTGCGCCGCTCTCCAGCAACGCTGTGCTCTCGGGCGTGAAGCAGCCGTGCACATGGGAAATTGAAGGCGAGGAATCTGCAAAGGAGAGGAAGAGAGAGAGAGCATTAGTTAGATGTTGACAGGAGTGAGAAAACGAGGAGGCGAAAAAGGCGGCCAGGTAATGGCATTAGTAAGCCTAATCTAATTTGGCGTTAATAATACTTGCCCTGCCAGCCGACCGGCCGACCGACCGACCGACCGACCGACCGACCGACCGGCCAAGGGAACAACCATCCAATTGCCAAAAACCCTACAAGTCAAAAAGGTTTTCACAGTTAGGACGCACGGCAAGCCGTAATCGTAGCCCGTAACCCGGCCCAAAACAATGGCAACTGCCTTTTGCGGCTTTCAAACAAAAACCGCCGCCAACTGCACGAAGAACGCACCAAATGCGATCTGCCAACTGATAGCCAAGCATATCAATAACATGCACAATAGCAACAGCAACAACAACAATAACAGAGGCAACAGCAGCAGCAGCAGCAGCAACGGCAGCGGCAGTCGCAGGCGAGGATGTTTTTGTTTCGAGTTTAACAAAATTGTGATCTTGTTTTTTTTTGCTTAAAGATTAGCCCTGGGATCAGCTCAGCGAGACTGAGCTCGAGCCAAAGCAGCTTAGCCACAGCCACAGCCACAGCCACAGCGAACCAAGTGCCAAAGGATGCTGTGCTGCTCAGGTAGTATCCTGGACTGGATCTAGCTGCAACCTGTGCACAAATTCAATTACAGAACATGTTGCAACGACGACCAGCGGCAACTGCATTAATCATCATTAATAGCTATTGGATTACGAGGCAGGAGCAATTGGGCCACCCAGCTGCCAACTGAAAATGTCGGCCATTTTGTTGGGCATTTGCTTCCAGACAGCAGCAGCGGCAGCGGCGGCAGCAGTTAGAACTTTCTTTTCCGCAGCTCGTGCACATATTTCACACCCGAAGCGCCGCTCGCTCTCCGCCAGTTGCTTGTAAAATTCAAATTAAAAAAAAAAAAAGAAAAAACTAAAGAGAAACAAAATTCCAGAGCCACAAAGTGACCACTAACCGTGCGCTTTATTATAATGAGTGGCCATAAAAGTGGCATTGTTGCTGCGGTTGCCGCGCAACGGAATTCCAATGAAAATGCACCTAGCATTTCCATTGATATTGATGCGTTTGGTAAACACACGCAGAGAGCGAGAGCAAGAGAGAGAGAGAGAGAGAGAGAGAGAGAGGGAGAGAAGAGTGTAAAAACAATAAAAAGCGGATTAAATACAAGACAGCGGTCCACAAAGCGCTCCATAATCGATGCTCAGACGGGAGCAGCCGCCAGCAGCAGCGGTAACCCTAGACAAAAACAAGCCAAGGGAAGTAACTGAGTAACAAGCTTAACCAGCAAGAAAATTTGGTGTGAAACCTACAAAAAAAAAGGCCAAAGAAGAAACAAAATAAATGTGTGAGTGTGTGTGTCTGTTAGGTATCCACAAGACGAGAGAACTGGCGAGAAAAATCTCAGGCAGACAACGACGGCGACGACGACAGCGGCGGCGGCGGCGGCGAGTGGAAAGTGAAGAACTTGAAGGGTCATAAATTAATAAACCATTAAAGTGGTTAAAATTATCGTTATTTTATCTTTGTTGTGAAGACTAAACTGATAAATTATTACAAAACAGAGGACAGCCGCACACAGTGACACACACACACAGAGAGAGAGAGAGAGAGAGAGAGAGAGAGGGAGAGGCGAGCTGGGTTATATGACTAGTTGTGGTGACTGATCGCTTGGACAGCATTAACATGAACATGCACACACCGGGCACAAGAGCCGAACACGACAACAACACGCTTTGGGGCTTTAATGCGCGCGCGCGACCGCTCGCGACACACACAACGAAACAACGACAACAACAACAACAACAACAGCAAAAAGAGTGAAAAAAATTAGTGTCGACAAAAAGGTTTACAGCCATTACTCTTCGTTGCTGCCGTTTGGGCCACATACAAAAGACTTAGGCAACGAACTGGAACTGGAACTGGAACTGGCCGCGGCCACTGGCAACGCTGTGCCAAAACTGTCATAAGCGTGTGGTTTATGTGCGTCGGCCTATCAGCAATCAATCGCTCGGTAATTTATTAATAGCTGCTAGGCCAGCGCATACCAAAGTTGTCAGCGTCGTGGCGCAGCACATGGCCGCCATTTGACACTGCAACAGGACCACACACAGACACATACGCTGCAGTTGCATCCTTGCATTGGCCACTTGTTTGGCATTTGTCGCTGCTGTCGGCTTATTGTTTGACCTTTTGATTTTGCCTTTGTCGAGGCCCACTATTGATAGCCAATGACACCGCAAGGACCTTTTTTAGGGTGTTCGCTGCGGCGGCCTCTTTCATGAGCAATTAGAATCAATGAGTCGGGCAGCGCAAGGACACTCGCCACGGCCCTTTTGATCTTCTGTGGGCCGCACCAAAGTCACAATATTGTGATGCCTGCAGCCTCGTGTGTGGCTCGGCCTCGCCCTGCCCTCTCGTGTTCTCTTCTGTGAGTTTTCTTGTATTTGTGTGGGAAATTCTTGAGTCATCCTGAGATTTTAGAAGCCAGTTGAGAAAATCCGAGTCACATTGCAAAAATAAAGCAAGGAACTGCTGGCTGCTGGCATAACTATCCCTCTCTCTCTCTCTCTGCCTCTCTTTTAGTAGCTGTCTCTCTGTCTTGCTCGGCAAGAAAACTTAATTGTTTTGGCCTTTTTGGTTGGCTAACTTCGCCTGGGCGCTGGAGCATTTTCTCTTGCCTCGGCAGCTCTTCTGGCAGTTTCGTTATGTTTCGGGGAAAACTGGTTGCTTGCCATAATGGCAGCAAGTTATACACTCACACTCACAGAAAGCGCGCGAGAGAGAGAGAGAGAGAGAGAGAGAGAGAGAGAGAGGGAGAGGGAGATAGACTAACAGACAGTGTTGCTAACTTGTTGGCCGTTTCAGTTTTTCAATTAGGCCCGCGCGCAGGTTTTAGCTCGGCATTTAATTCATCTTGGCCTGGCCTGGCCTGGCCTGGCCTGAGAAACGCTTTGGGTGTCGTATCATCAATTCGTTTAATTTGACAGGCGCAAACCTAAACATGTCAAAACAACAACAGCAACAACAACGAGCCAACAACATGCGGTTAGTCGCCGACTCTCAGGCTCCGACTCCTCTGGCTGCGTCTCGGACGCTGGCCACGGTTTCGGGGCCGGTTTCGACAATGTAGCCGCTGCTTCCCATTTTTTTCTTCTCATTTTATTTTTTGTTATTGTCTGTCTTTCTTTCTTATTTGTAGTTGTTGTTGTTGTTGTTGTTGATGTTGCTGTTTTCTGTTACCACACGCTCGCACTCGAAGCGAACGAGCCACGGCTGCAGACTGACAACTGGGAAGTTGAGGAGCTGGGCATCGGGGACTGGCAACTGGCAACTGCCAACTGGGAACTGGGAACTGGGTAACTGCAGCTTGGCTAATTTGACTGGGCTGCAAAATTTGCCAACGCCTGTCAGCTTAGCGGCGGTTGTAAGTTGGGCAACATGTGAAATTACGCTTGTTAGTGTCACTTCTGGCTAACCGGCGAGCCCATTGCCATTGGCATTTGACATGCAACCATGTTGCGATCGGTGTATATACACCATATGCATATATAGCTATATGCAGATGTGCAAGTTGACAAAGCGCTTACCTGATTTGACGGAGCAGTAGATGTGCCTGCGACTGACGTAAGACACCCAATCGAAGCCCGCCTCGACGGCCAGGCGGGCCAGCATGCCGTATTTGGATTGATCGCGATCTGAGGTGGCAATGGTGACGGCGCGGCCCTCGTAGTGCAGCGACTCCTGGCCGTGCTGGTGATCCTCGTCCCAGCTCTCGGTGACCAGCAGGCGTACGCCGGGCCACTCGTTCATCACCGAGTAGGCCAGCAGGTTCAGTTTCTCTCTGCAGCGCTGCAAAGCAAATTAAGAGAAAATCAATTAAAAATCGAATAATTTCGGTAATAAGACGGCCCCATAAGTGGCTGCTCTAAATAAAATTCAAGCGAGAAACTAAAAAACAATACGCCATATTTAACACACACGCACAATGGGCCCGAGGCACACAGAGAGCGCGCGAGTGAGCGAGCGAGCGAGATAGCAAGCAGAGCAACAGATGTGCGTGTGTGTGAGCGTGTGTGCTGGAGAGGCGTGGTATTTAGGCATTCATTTCAGGGGCTGCCCAAAAGGGCCAGCGTTCATTTTCAGTTTTCAATTTTTCTTCGATTTTTTGTTTCGGTTTTTTTTCGTTTTTTTTTTGGTGGGAGGCCAAACGAATGACTTAGGCAACGAACTTGGTGGCTTTGGCCGCATCCTTTGAACCTGTTGAGACTCAACCTCAACAAATACATGAGTCTGACTATTTTCAGTTTTAGCTCTTGTTTGCATTTTCCTTTTCCCCTCTCTCCCTCTCTCTCTCTCTCTCTCTCTCTCCCTAACTCTGTGTGTTTGTCTCGTTGGCGAAGGCAAAGGCAAAGGCTTAGTTTGATTATTTGCCCATGCACAGTTCAAATAATGACCCGGAGCCCTGACCCTCGTACGTATAAGTAAATATTCAAGATTAGACATTGTCTGACCTTTTCCCATTCTTCGCCTCTTTCTTTCGCTTACACTTGTCTTGTTTGCCAATGCGGTGGATACGCACGGCTATACACACTTAACTATACTATATATATGCATATATACATATATATGTACATACATATATATGTAAAATATATTTTTGTATTTTAGTGTCGGTGCTTTTTGTGTTTTCTCTCTGTTTTTTCTGCTTTTAACGCTTGTTGTATACAAAAAAAGAAAAAATAAAAAGGATTCGGCGGCAATGCAAATATTTAAATTTCATAAGACAACAACCAAATTGAGTGCCCAAAAGAAAAAAGAGAAGAAAAAGAAATAAATAAATAAAAAAAAAAAAACAGCCAAAATATAAGGAAAATGTTGTCATTGCTGTGCGCAATCGCCAGCCGCAAAATCAATTATCAACGGGCTCGCTCTTGGCCAGGCAAACGGCAAACGGCAACCGGCAAACGGGCAACGGGCAACGGCCTGACAGTTAGGCAGGCAGAAGCCGCAACACAGGATGTGTGTGTTTGGCTCTTTGTGTGCAAACATTTGGCACGCAGTTCTAGCTGGCGTAAAATCAATTTTCAAGATCCTTTTTAACAAGCCACAACATCAGCTTGCCCCAGGCCGTATATTTTGGGACTTTGTTTTGATTTTGGGTGCGCCGCATTGTTTGCAGCCTATTTGAGACTGCTGTTGTTGTTGTTGCTGTTCGGTTGGCTGTTGTTTGGCAATGGCAAGCAAATCGGTTTTTAATTTGTCACACCACAGTTTCTGGCTGTGGCGAATTGGACAGCAGGACAAACCAGAAACGCATTCCGAGAAGAGTTCAATGCTATTTGCATCCATATACTCTGTATTTGGAGATATAGCTTTGCTTTATTAAAAGGCTTAACCAGTCGAGTGCTCGGCCGCTGCTGCTGCTGCTGCTGCTGTTGCTGCTGTTGCTAATGAGCACAAAAGCGTAACGCCAAACAGCAAATAAAAGCACGGCAACAGCAACTGCATGGATAGTCTTTGTCTTAAGCATGCCAACGATGTTTACCCGAGATGCTAATGCATTGGGCTCTTGTTGCTTGATTGAACCGATCCGAACCGGGCCCGAGCGCTGCACAAACACGGCCCCAGTCGAGGTGGCAAGAGGAAAATGCCGACGGGTACGTTAAGTAAACAATCGTCGGCGGTGGCGGTGGCGGCGTCGGCGTCGGCGTCGGCATCGGCCCAAAAAGATGGCTAAATAATGTGTTTGTATTGTAAGTGGCATGGCTGTTAGACAACAAACTTCAGCCCAGAGTAAATACGCGAGTGTCAGTTGCCATGGCATGCACCTACTTGTTAGTCTGTGTGTGTGTGTGTGCTCTTATGCCTTGGCCAAAAAATAAAAGGCCGAAAGAAAAGCTGCTGCATTAATTAGACATTAAACAAGGTGTGAACTTTGCCAGCTACGGCCACGCCCCGAACCAGAGCTGATTTGTTTACATCCGAAATACGTTTTTTTTTCTTCTCTTAGGAGTTTTCGATTTGTGGTGCGTGCGTGTGGTTGAGTGTGCGCGTGTGTGTGTGTTTTCTTCTGCTGCTCGTCAGCTTTCAACGCCGAGCAGCAGCAGGCTGGCAGTCCACGGTGCGTTAGGGTCCGCTGATGCGTTTTTAATTGCCGCCCGGCTGCAGGTTTTATTGATTTAAATCGTCTGCCAGCTGCCAATTTGACGCGCTTAATGGCACGCATTTGGGCGGCGCGAGAAGCGCCAAGCCAAATTGCAGCCAAGCCCGGCTCCACTATTAGGCTGCTCATCATCATTAGGCCAAGTGATGTGGAGCCATGCAAGCTGCAATTAGCTCCAATTCGAGCTTTGTTTGTTTTTGCAACAATGACCGCTGCACTCGCAGTCGCACTCGCAGTCGCAGTTGCAGTCGCCTCAGTCTCCGATTACAATGGCTAATGATTAGGAAACGACACAATTTAACGACATAATTCAAGAGCGCATCAAGTTACGAGCCACAGCCAAATCACGGCCACAGCCCCGGCGAGTAGTCACCCTCGTTTTCTTTTTAAAGTTTTTTGTTTTCGCTGCACTCTTTTTTTTTGGGGTATGTAAGGGGATATGGCATATCCTTTCTTGATTCGTCGATTGGCATCGAGGAAGCGAAAACTTACAACTGAGGAAGCGCAGGCGAAGGCAACCCGTACAGGATATGAGCAGGGACAACGACACCCACTCGTGCAGCCACATATATGTGTCAGCAGCGGCAGCGGCAGCGGCAGCGGCCACTTGAGCGCGCGCCTTAGCCTAGCTGCGGCAGCTGCCACTTAGGGGCAACTTAAGTTGCTTTTGTCAAATCAATCAGCGCCCAGCACGGCGAGCTCGGGCTGCGTGTGGCCCACTCGAGGGCAGATTTCCTCACTTAATTGGCAAAAAGAGCGCCACAGCTTCTGATTGATTCAAGTGCCATCGATGGCTGCTCGGCAGCTCGGCTGTTGAAACGTTGTCAGGATCAATGCCAGGGCCAGACGCGTTGACGACGATAAAAGTGTTTTAGTCGCCTTAAAAGCCTTTTTGTTTATTTGTGTTGCAAATCTATTCACAGCTCCGCTTTTTGTATATTCCGCTTTTGTTTTTCCATTAGAAAATTGAAATTTTTGTTTATCCGCCAGGCGGGCGGAGGCGGCATTCGTCGCCGCCTTTGATTGTTTATGCTGTGTGCAGCGCAATTATTACAGCGCAATTTTCTCGCTCTCTCTCTCTCCCTCTCTCTCCCTCTCTCTCATTCAAATCTCTCTCCATCTCTGTTTTTTAATTAAGCGCATGACAAACTCAATCAGTATTCAAACAACCAAATGAAACTTGGGCTACGTCTCTTGCCTGAGTCATTTATTTACTCGATTGCTCCTCTCTCTATCTCTCTCTCTCTCTCTCTTTCTCTTGTTTACGTATACACATTCTGCTGAGAATTCTCACTATGCTCTTTGATCGCTCAAAGTGTCGCCTGTTTGTTATTGTTATTGTTTCAATATAAATTGATACTCATTAAAAATATGCATCGACAGACAGACGGACGGACGGACAGGCAGACGGACGGACGGAGAGACTGGTTGACTGCCTTTTTGGCATTGGCTTATTGAATTAATGCCAGCGCTTCTGTTGCCCTGCTGCTTGTCTGAGCTCCTTCGGGCTGCTTAAGATTGCATCTCGTTTGGCTGGAGCTCTGTACTCTTGCCAAGGGCCATATAACTTGGTCATGCGACCTGGCAGAAGTCATGAGTTGGGGCCATAAACATTGAGATAATAAGCCATAAACCAGAGATAATAAGATATAAATGCACAAAATAAATACAAATCTATCTTAATAAAGACTAATATTTAGTTGGCAGCTTGCTAAACTCTATCTATCTATAATATAGTTCCCTTTAATTAGATTATATAACAGGTATAGGGCATTAGCTATTCTGACTTGAGCTCGTGACTGGCCTGCAGCAAACTTTTCGTTTTATTTAGCAAAAACTTATGACTTTTATTATAAATTAAGCTTAATTTAGTCTCACGAAATAAATGATTATATTTACAGCTATCTGTCAACGTCAATTGCTACACTAGTTAGTCACTCAGCTAGTCAGTCAGGCAGTCAGTCAGTGAGTTAGTCGTCTGACTAGCCTTGCGCTGCCTAATGCTCATAAATCCGTTGTCAAATAAATGTCCATAAAAAGGCGTCATTTTATTGTTATTAATTAAACGCTATTAATTTGCAGAAATCGTAAATTAAATCTCTGCCTCGCCCCACGCCTCGCTTCCACATTAAAAGCCCCCACACACACATACACACAGATGCACACGGAAAGTCATTTGGACAGGTAAGTCAGAGTAAGAGGCAGGCTTCCCGAGCCCGGCGCAACTTATATGATAAGCGCCATAATCCCTGATGTGTGATTAACTTTGATGATGAGTTATGAGCCGCGCATTGGCACTGATGTGATGCCGTGTTACCGTACCCCGGGTCAGACCCCAGACCCCAGACCCCAGACCCGCCAGCCCGCGACTCCAAAATCGATCCAGAGCTGTCCTACCCCAAGACGCGGCCAGATGACTTGCAGGAATCTGGTCCGAGGAGAACCCGCAGCATGTGAAATGTGAGTCAGTCGCGTCGCCGTAATGTGATAGCCGCGACGCGATGGGATGCTATCCCGATCCCAGTCCCAGTCCCAGTCCCAGTCCCGATCCCAATTCGAATCGCGATCGCCCTCTACTCGCGCAGTCCATAAAACTCTTTATGCAAATAAAGCCAGAACACGCTGCGAAGGCATTTCGGGGCCACAAATCCTTGAGGTTTGCGCTTGAGTGCGCTCGTAAAAGTATCAAATTGATTAATAATAATATAAAAGCTTCAAAAGCCAAACAAATAAACTCCAAATGGCAAATGGGTATGTTTATGACTGTGTGTGTGTGCGAGTGTGTGTGTGTGTGTGTGTGGGATTTTCGACAACGATTTGTCCACTTTGCTTGACTGATGTTTGCTTGATATGTTTGATTACTTTGTTGCCACGAAATATTCCCACGAATTTATGCCAAATATTTTGCTTATCGCAGCGTTTGACGTGATTTGATTTGAGCTGAACGAAAATGGGTGAAAAAAAAAAAACAGAAAAGGAGAGAAAAGAAAAATATTTTGAAAAACTATAACTGAAACTGAAACTGAAAGTCTGACATCATCTAACTGCCTGCGACCCTGTCTAAATGCGTTTGTCTCTCGTCTCTCAACTCTGGCATAATAGGATCAATTTTTGAGTCATAATGAATGTCAGTGTTCTATTAATAATGCCTTCAGCTGTGGGTTATCTTTGATTTGATGCTTCAGGCTCTGACTGGTCTGATCTGTTCTGGTCTGCTGCTGGTGCTGCTGCCGCTGCTGCTGCCGCATGCATGTCAATAATCATATCAGATTACCATTGGCTTTGCCCCATTGTTGCTACAATTTATGAAATTTTAGAAGTTTTGCTGCGGCTTTTTGACGCATTCTTTGTCTGGCTGCGACTGCTGCGGTTTCTGGCTGCCCCACAGAGGCGCTGCCTCTTACTGCTCAGGGCGCAACTTTGTCTAATCTGAACGCTGAGGCCGAAGTACTGGCTCTATAGTCAAATGAGTCGACTGGCAAGCGGCCGCAGGTGAGCAACAACAGCTACGATGACTGTCATAAGCTATTCAGTTTTATGATGCGACAGTCTCTGTTTCTGCTGCATTTGCAGTTGCTTCTGCAGTTGCAGTTGCAGTTGCAGTTGTTGCTCTGTTTTGTTGTCTGTTTTATTTTTAGCACTTTACGCCAATGTTCAGTAATTTGTTGATGTAAACTGCCGAAACGCCCACGCGATGGGCTCTGAGCTGCCTTTTTGGCGCTTTAATAGCCAAAGCGAATCGCTTCACGCACAGCAGCAAGTCAACGTTTTCAATTGCCATTCCAGTTGCAGTTGCCAGTTGGCAGTTGCACATAAAATGCAATTTAGTTGCGCTGCTTGGCTCAGGGGCACTGTGTCACCGTGCCGCCGATGGCAGCGACTGGCAAGTGAGTCAATGTCAGTCACAACGGTAGCAACAGGCTCAACAGTTGTAAATATATTTTGTGACAATAACTGCGAGCGTTTTTATGCTCGGCGTGTCCTTGGCACATTGGTCCTTGCAGCAGCCCGCAGGCAGGCAGGCAGTAGCCTTGAAGCTTCACTGTCCTTGACACAGCAATTGCTGCTGTTGCTGTGTGTCTGAGTGCGTGTGTGTGTGTGTTAACTGTTTTTCTGTTCTTGCAACACTTCAAATTGCATTACGAATTCAAGGTTCCATTCGCAATTGCTGCCGGGAGGCGCGTGTCGGATATGAATCGCAGTCATAACACTAAATTAAATCGCCGTCAACTGGCAACAGACTATTTTCATGCTTATGCTTGAGATCGAAATCATATTTTACACCCGCCATTAATCGATAATAATTATGATCGACACGCACACACACACACGGCTAAAAATATCAAGTGCTTCCCGGAATAAAGCTGACCGTAAACACTATGCGCGCTCGTATAACTCTATTCGCATATATAATCAGTTTTTAGCCTTAATTTATTGCACTAGCTTCTGGCCGGTCCCTAACTGACTAATAATTCCGCCCAAAATATGTGCAAGTCAGCCTATGTCTTATCGATACAGGGCGTGCTAGTAGTAATCGCCGAGACTTACACAATATTTTTTCGCTATTTCAGTTTATCAACAGAATTTTGATTTCACTTATTTTTCCCTGGGTTTTACCTGCCATTAAATGCAGTCACTACTAATCTTTATTTGAATGGGGCTCATTAGATTATTTATATTTCATAAATTTCAATGTTCTATTTTAACTGGTTTTTATTTACAAATTTAATTGAATGTAGTCAAATTATGAAAAAAAAATGATACAAAAATTAATTTAAATAAAAAATATAAAATTATAATGGAAATTTAAAAAAAATAAATAACATTTCACATTAAGTTTCAGCTCTCATGTTTTTTTTTTAACTTTAAGCAAATAAAATTTAGCTTGAATTAAATTGATAAATCAATTTAATTTATTATTATTAATATTTTATATAAATAAATTATTATTAATATATTATATTATTTTTTATGCAAGTTTAAAAAAAATTATTAAAATAAAAATAATACAATTTATTTAGCAAATATAAACAATTCCTCTATTATGTAAGACTCTTGAATCTGTCTCTAGTTTCTATATATTTTTGTTTAATTTCAGCAATATTTATTTTTATTGAACATTTCTGGCTTTTGCGTTTAAATTGTCTACGAAATTATTGCCATAAAAATGGTATAAATAAATTATGCCCAAAGGAAAATTTGAATAACGTGAATATGAATATAGATACCAGAGCTGAGTCACAGCCATAAATATTTTAGATTCATGTAAGTTACGAAATGTGTGGGGCTGTGCAGCCCTGGTCGTAAAACTGACCATATTTATATATATATATATATATATATATACATATGTATGTATATTCGCAAGTTTTAATGAGCTTAAAATACAATTAGAAAAGCGTGCCTCTTACATGTGGCAGCCGCATAGCCAGACTGTCGCTGCTAAGTTATTCAGGAGACTTAACTCAGACTATAGTTAATCGCAGCAGCTAAATTGATTTCCGTTTGGCTGCTGGCAAAAGTGTAGCGCATTAATTTAGCACCAGATACCCGTTAGCCCCACGCCTAGTATGAGTGGGTGAGTGAGTGAGTGTGTGTGTGTGTGTGTGTGTGTGTGTGTGTGTGTGTGTGTGCGTGCGTTTTTTTTTACCACTTTCGCTGCGAGGCGAGATAAGATAAATTGGTTGCTGCTGTTGCTCTAACTGCTACAAGTATTGGCAATGGCTTAACACGCATTTGTGTCACAGATATACGCCACTCTGCAAATATGTGCATACATATGTCAGCAGGTGTATATGCGTGTGTGTGCTGCACTCGGACTGTCAGTGTAGCATGTACGTCTTATCATCATTCCGATAAGCGGCAAATGCTCGCGTGCCGCTGCCGCTGCCGCTGCTGCCGGAGGGAATCGGCGTGGGGCTGGGGCAAGGGCTCGGCATAAACATATTGAACATTGCTCATTTGATTCCATTTCTTGTTTATAGCATTTTGTTATATAAAACTATAGACAACACACACACAAACACACACACACACACACACACATGTTAGAGAGGTTGTTGAACGCAATTGCTAATATGGAGCTTAGCATTTATCTTGCGTGGACACTGAAAAGTCACCTCATTTCAGGCTTCAGTCAGTGCATGCTAAGGCAAGAGGATCATTTGATGGCCTTCCTGTTTTGCACAAATACTGCAATCGCAGATAAGCCGCATAATTAATAATCAATAATAGGCAATGGTTTATTGTGTTTCACACCAGCTTTTATGGCACGCACTTGGCCAAAGGCAGAGCTGTTGAGCACCGACCCATAAAGTTAACAATGTGTAACCACTTCACACATACACGGGCGTTATCGGTGGCACACGATTTTGATAATTGCGATGGAGATAGCAGGAGCTCACACACGGCGATTAGCGCGTCTAAATTGGCAATTCATTTGTTTATTTATAGCCCGGCATGGGATGTCGATAGTGGGAGCGGGTGAGTCGGTTAGGTTACTTACCTTGGACATTACGCGGTCGGCGCCGGTGCCCTCCTCGTCTCTGAACAGTATATCCCTATTGTAGTTCAGCACTAGATTCTTGAATTTTGGCGACTCCCGCGGAATGACGCCCTCGAGCGGGCCGGAGGCGCCGTTGTGATATTCGGATAGATTTGGCACAGTCTGCTTCAACACCAACGGGTAGAGATTACGCTCTCGGCGTCGTCCGAGGCCCCGGCCTGGACCGCAGCTGTGCGCGTGCCTGAAGTTCAGCGCCAGCAGCAGCAGCAATAGCAAGCCCATAAAGCAGCTACCACGCGGCGTATGCGCAACGTGCCGGAGCTTTCGTGAATGGGCATCGACTGTCGTTGATTTGCTGCTGGCATCGGGCGACGCCTGGGCATCCGCGTGCGGCTCTGTGCTGTGGCGTTTGGCGTCCAGGGACAGGCAGGTGGCACTGGCACAGGACCAGAGCGCCGAGACTGCTTGACTATCCATACTGTGTGTACTTAAGTTAAATTTTAGTCGATAAAAGCGTTGTGTTTATTCTTAATCCGTTTTCTTTTTGGTTATTTAGCACTGCACTTTTACACTGGCCTACATGGAAGGAGCTGAGTGTGGCGACGCAAGCACAGTCGATCGGCCGTCTCGAGCTGACAGTCAACGGCCTACTGACTTAACGGTTTAGTTAGTTTCTCTTGGTTTTGGTTTAGTCAGGCAGTTTTTTGGTCACCGGCAAATAAACAAATCATTTTCAGCCGCGAGAATTAGGGAATTAATTGCTTCACTTTATGCATAAATAAATAATATTCGTAAACGATTTTCCAGCACACTTTCGATTCGTATTTTAATGGATAAATTTCCAATTTTCAAGTTCAACTGCGGCGCTTGTCAAATTGAGCAATGTTTCTCTTGCAGCACAACGGACAACGACAACCGCTGCGCTCGCACTGTGATTGACAAATGACATATCCGAGCGCACGAAGCTGCCGGCCGAGCGAGTACCGAGTACACCAAAGTACCGAGGGTGCTCTTGCAAAAACACCGCTGTCGACGTCGCGGTCGGCGTCGACGACGCTCGCAATACCGAAAGTTTCGTTCCGAAACATGCTCGTACACACACACACACACGCGTATACACGCTATACGCACGCATACATGCATGCCTGACGTTCACTCGTCGCTTCGTTGTGTGCGTGTGCCGCTCATTGGACCTGAGCTCGGCCGATCATTCGGCGTTCATTTTTATGCTGGCTCGCTGCTTCGGCCGTGCGAGCGAGATGACTAGAGTGTCGCATGCGCCTCTCTCACACACACACACATGCAGACAGACAGGCCTGGTCTTATGTACTTATGCTTCGGGCAACAGATGTTGGACGACGGTTCATTATAGCCATGGCTCTGATCGCCTATGTATGTGTTGCCAATTGGATGCGCCAGTGTGTGTGTGTGTGTGTGCGAGTGTGTGCAGTGCTGCTGCAATTTCTCTTAACACTTGCACTATTGACTCGAAATCGACTCTTGCGGCTTGTTAACTGCCGCCTGCCGCCTGCTGCCTGCCGTTTCTCATGCCTTCTGCTTCTGTGGCCGTTTTTGCTTTGCTTTGCTTTGCTTTTTTGCGCATTGTTCACCTTTTGCCTTTCTTCATTTTTGGCTTCGCTTTATTGCTTGTAAATTAATAATGTTCCGGTTTTTTGTGTATTGTGCGCTTCAGTTTCGCTCGTCTTTGCCCATTGCCTTCCACCGCTGCTGCTTCTTCTTGTATACAACACTTGGCACACACACACACACCCACAGGCATCCATATGTATGTGCGTGTATGTGTGTATAGATACATATACAACTACACATAGTTTCATTTGCCGCCGCCGCCAACGCTGCTCACTTTGCCATTACACCATTTTGCTGCTGACTCAGTAGCCTTTTCCCCTCTACCCCTTCTCCACCTGTGGGAGCAGGAACTTCCGTTGGCGCTGAGAAAATTGTGGAACAATCTAGTTAAGCACCATCCGCATACAGATCAGAGACCTGCCCATACAACTCCAACGCATTAGCTCATCGCTGGGAAGAGCTAATCTTATCTGAAGTCTTCGCTGTCAATATTTAGTACTTTTATGTCACTCGAGCAGGCGAAACGGATGCGTTTATTGACTGTCCCACAAGGAAGTAGCTTAATTTGTGTGCTTTTTACAGATTAGATATATCGTCAGTTATGCCCAGGATGTGCGGCATAATAGGGCTTATCGATATTTATAAATATATTTCCTGTTATTTATTCACAAAATCGCACATTATTTGCTTAAGTGTTAAGTTCCGCTGGCGACGCACTGATATCAACCATAAACACAGTTATATATGTTAGATAAAAGTAATCGCACGATAACGCCACGAGTCAAACAACAATTCGCAATTTCGCAAAAAAAAAAAAAAACGAGAATGCTATGCTTCAGTTCGTCAATAACAAATCGACTCGGAATCTCTTTCTGTCCCAAAACTCACGCAAGAAGTAATTTGTATAGAAAACACAGGTTTGCAATTCAAAATTGTAAATTTTCTATTGATTTATATAGTATACAGTATAGGGTTATGTATCGGATAGTATATTATTATTATTAAATAACTTACCGCACAAATGGTGCAAAATTCAAATCTTGCGTGATTTTTGGGACACCCCATATGTACATAGTATATAGTCATAGCTTTTGTAGCGTTTGTTATGGTTTTTGTGTTCGCTGTTTGTTGGCTGTCAGAATTTTCGCGCTCTTCTGAAGTTTCGAGCGTCCAGCACCTTGCGTTCAACTTTGCCCTTCTGTGTGTCCAGGTGTGCGTGTGTGTGTGTGTGTGTGTGTGTGTGTGTGTGTGTGTGTTAATGTCTCACCCCCGCCTTGTCAGCACTGTTGACACTGGCACTTTTAAAGCGCGAACACGCTTGCGCTGTTTGCCTTTCGAATTGACACTTGGTATGCGATCAGAGTGCGATTTCAGCAGAGATATGGCCGAAGCAGAGGATTCTATATATAGAATCTAGTGTTAAGGGCTATTTGGACTTGGCATAGCTTGCACCTGTGACAGTAGTTACAATGTAACTGTTAAGAGACACCTCTATATGTGTGCATAATGCAAATGCAAAGCGTAGCATAATTTCAATACGAAGTGAAATAAAAGGAATTCAATAGTCGGCGGCAGCGCGGCAAAGATATAAGCAAAAGCAAAACGCCATCAACGAGATACACGGAACCAAATTAAAGATGAAGAAGCTGAGCCAGCGGCTACACAAGAGGCGGAGGCAGAGGCGGGGGTAGCAGCAGTGCCACTCTCCAGTCCGAAGAAGCTGAGCAAGCAGCACCAGCACCAACAGCAGCCAACAGAGGCCAGTGGAGCGTTTATACACATATACATACAGCTCCTCTCTCTCGCTCTCGCTCTCTCCTGCTCTTACAGCACACAATGTGTTTGTGTGTGTGTGTGTGTGTGTTGTCTATGTGCCTGCCACATAAATTGCTGGCGTCTCTGTGTGCGTCGGCTCATTATGTGCGCTGGTGTGCGTGCCTCGTTGAGTCTATATATACATGCATGTGTGTGAGTGTGTGTGTGTGGGGCGGAGCTGCTTTAGGCGCTCATTTGTGAATGAACACGCCGTGAACCAGCGTCGCTGAGGCCCAGACGAGGCAACGATCGCTGCGATCGCTGGATGCCAAAAACTTAATGAGCATAAATAAATGGCAGCAACGGAGTCGGCTGAGTCGGTGCCTGAGCCAAGTAACCGAGCTGAGAACTAAGCGCAGTTAATAATGTCGATCAGTGTGGAGATCGCGTTTTTGCGATCGTTAATACATATTTACCAAAATATGTGCGAGCGAGACAGACAGACAGAGAGAGAGAGAGGGAGGCTAGAGATAAAAAGCTAGAGATTAATTTGTAATTAGATTTTTGGGCATGGATTTGATGTTAATATTAATGGACAGCTTTTAATGTAAGTTATAAATCGAAATTGACTTTTAATGTTGCTTTGTTGCAATGCTGTCTGGGCCAGGCCACGACCCACACTTGGCGGCAAACATCCAAGCTGGTGCAGCCGAAGATGCTGCGTCTAAATGCCAATAGAAAACCGGAAATGCTTAGACCATTCGTCGTCTTCGTCGCTGTGCATTGTTGCGATTGGAAAGAGGCTGAGGCAGCGCCAGAGACAGAGCCAGAGACAGAGCCAGAGAGCAAGAGGCAAAGACGCCAGCAGCCAAGGCATGGAACGCCATTTTCTGCTGCTGCTGCTGCGTTAGCATCCAACGGCGTTGTCTGCTTTTAATTTCTTTTAATGGAAGTTGTTAACATGGCTGCTGGCTGCCTCTCCGCCTCTCTGGCTGAGCGCTGCACAGCTTCCCATGCTCTTAGCCATACCCATACCCATACCCATAGCCGTACCCATACCAATACCCGTGCCCATTCCCACCAACGCCACGGCATTGGCATACTCACCATCCGACCAGGCCGGAGCTATGGCTTTTGATTTGCTCTTTTTGTTTTCGGTGTTTCGATCATAAAACTTCGATATGAAACTTGTATTTTTGAAGCCCATTGAGAGTGCAGGGCAACATGATTATGGGAAAAGACCAGACCAGACTCCAGAATAGGTGCTCCGAATACGTGTAATACGATAATAATAATATTAATAAAGAGCTTTGTTCTTATTTTATTTATGGATTTTTATGCTTGTCGTAACTTATTATATTTAATTAAATATATCGAGCAAAATATATTAGACACACATTTTTTGATTTCCTTTAGGGAATGCATTACTTGGAAATCAAATTTTGTTTAACCTTTAAAACTTGTTATAGAGCTTGCATAATTATTGTTTTAGTCGTTATCATTAATATTATTATTTGAAGAATTAATGTATTTTCCACAGCTCAAGTCTTTAAAATCACTTGTTATTAGTATGCCCTATAGCGACGACCACATGGCTTCATTCATAAATCGGCCTGCAGATTAAGTCTTTCAATTCATAAATGAATTACGCAAGCTACAGATGTAGATATATTGATTAGACTTAAGTATATGTATTAAAAAATTATTAAAAAATAAAAAATATTTATTTATTGCTGCAACATTTTTATATTTTACAAAATTAGTTTAATTTAGTTTAAAAAAAATACAGAAATAAGCATTTATTTTTTTTGTTTTTGTTTTGAATTAATTAATTAGAATTTAATTATAACTTTTATTTCTTATATATATTAAATTATTTTTAAAATGTTCTATAAAATTTGTATGTAAAAAAACTTTATTCTAAAAAAGGAATTTTAATTTTAATATGTAATTAATTTAACATAAATTTAAATAAATAATTTAATAAATTAATTTTAAATAATCTGAAACAATGCTGACAGAATATATTTCAAGCCTGATAAAAAAATTAATTATTTACAAAATTTATTCAGCTTAATTTCTTAAAACATTTTCTATTTTTCAAATACTCTTTTAAATTGGAAAGAGAGCATATCGGTTTCGTCGTGTCCCACCAAATTCTTTGGGCGCTTCTTCGCAGTCGTTGGATTTGCATTTTCTGTCGTCTGGGCAATATTAATTTTGATGTGGTCTTTGGGTGCATACGTTATTTGCTTATAACGCTTATCGCATCATAATCTACAGTTAATGGGCATCGCGCATTCCGGTTTGTCATGACGTGCTCATAATCGAATATCTAATTCGTACTAAATAATATTTATAGTGTTAATGATCAATAAAGTCAATGTGGCGCACGTGCGTTTGAGTAGCTAACTGAGAAAAACCCCAAAGATTTGATGCTGTGGCGACATGTTGGAATTGTCCACAGGTTTGCCGAAGGTAACCAGAACAACAACAACTAACAGCAACAACAAGAACAGCATCGACAACAATAACAAATGCCGAATTCGTACCAGTTCCGAGAAGCGGCCACTCAATCATGCTGCGACTGCTGTTGTGACTGCTGCCGCTGTTTGTGATCGGCTGACTGGTGACTGGCAACTGGTAACTGGCAACTGGCAACTGGCAGCAGCGGCGTCATAGCGTGCGACAAATGCCACTAACGGTTTAAGGTCTCTAATGGATGTTGACATTTACGGCTACCAGGGAGGAGCGGACTTGTAGGCTGTTTAATTCACATAAATCTGAGTAAAATGCCATTGGGGAATTGTCTCGCAGGGCTAGAAATTAGGCAAATGGCAGCGACCGCAGCTTTCCAAGGAATTTGCTACCAGTAGGTGACAACAAAGCGACCACTGAATGCCTCGCTGGCCCCTGCTCGGCCCAAGGAGTCGCTGCCAAGGGGCTGGCGATCAGTCGGCAGGGGCCGTGTGGGCATGTAACCGACCAAAACATAAACATTTACAACAAGGGTCGCAGACACAGTCCCAGGTCTCAGGCCACACTGCTGCTGCTGCTGTGTATGCGTGTGTGTGTACAAACATTTGTCAACTGCGCGCCTTTTGATCCTGGCCGGCAGAGGAGAGCGAGAGAAGAGCAGAGCAAAAGAGCGAGAGAGAGAGAGAGAGAGAGAGAGAGAGAGAGAGAAGAGGTAAGAAGAGAGTCAAAGAGTCGTAAGCGGCATAGTTATCATTATGCTCTGAGCCCTATTGTGCTATCAGCTGGCAGCAATCGATGCGGTCAAACAGCAGCATCGCTCAGCATCTTGCGAGAGATCAACTGGAGCGCAGTGCAGCCACAGCGCAGGCCACATGTGGTGCGTATTTGGAAAACAGTTCGCCATGACTGACCACAAAAATGCTGCGACATTTGCTGTCTGCCTCGTAACGCCCACGCAGCGCCACACAGCGCGCGCGCAAAGGTGGCTAATCAGCCGCACTCAGATCAAAACATTTATTCCCACCACACAAAGGGCAGCTTGTTAAGTTATATTTGTAATTTTATAGAAATAGGTTTTCAGTTTCATTACAGAAATTATTTTTATTTGTATAGCTATATTATTTGCTGTCTGGGTGGTTTTATTATTTTCCTAAATTATTAATAAATTCATTTCGAAACACTTTTTTTCCTTTTCTTTCTCAGCTGTTTAAAAGCTTCAGCTAACTAGAAATAAATAATAAATTAATAATTAAGCCTAACCTTATTTGGAAATTTTTTGGTAATTATAAAGTTTTCGTATTTAGCAAATGTTTTCTAATCGCGCAGATTGCTCTGCTGGTAAGCGAGGGCAGTTTGAAAGATTTCTTTTCTATATATAATATTTGTTATATTTTTATCCATTAACAGTTTATAATTTAGGTTTTTTGCAATCAAAGTTCCTTATATTGAAATATATTGAATAAAATAAATGATGAGTCGAGCTTAGCTAGAAATAGTAATTAACTCTATATACATACATACATATATGTATATTTATTTGTTTATTATTATTTTATAGTTTTGTCAGTTTGCACTTAAGCCGGTGAGCAGTCTTGGTTGCTAGCAGCGCCTTTAATTTTGCTTATATTAATTAATTTTTTATGCAAATTTACAAATTTTGCACCCTTATGCTAAATAAATTTTACACGATCGATTGATGTGCAAGGTGCTAAAACTAATTTCGATATTTTTACATTTATTTTCAGTGACATTTTGCAAGTCAGCGACTCACTTAGTCACTTGATTGACACTAACTAAATCAAACAATAATCAATTTCTCAACTCGTATTCAGAGAAATAAATTAGACCTGACTCAACTAAATATGATTAAACAGAATTAGCTCATCTCGTTTAGACTAAATATGTCAGTCATATATTATTGACTATATTTATGAAGAGTAAGCTCTGATGATTCAGCAGAATCGAAACACAAAATCAAATCATATTTGCTTACGCCGACGTGCTAATAAGGTTTAGGCATTCAACTGAATGGGAATTTTGCAATTAAAGCATTTGGCGATGCTCTGGGATTTCGCACAGATTTAACGAGTGCGGCACGAGCTACTAATGTTGTTTCAATTTTATTTTCGGGATAACCAGAAAAACGAAACTTTTCAAGTTTTCGTTAGCTTGTATTAAAGTTGTTGTAACTACTCATGACCTGGTGCTAAAATGCTAATTAAGGCTGCGTAAAAAGCAAAAATAAATCTCGTAATATTTGTAATTTCCCCATAAAAAATGATTCTTCATTTCGCAATTTCTTGATTGTTTTTATTAAATATTTGTATGCCTTGGGCAGTGAGTGCGAGGAGGCGCAGGGAGGGCAGTGAAGCCAAGTGGCAGCACTTACTTAAAATATTAAACAACGATGAGCCTCTGTTGCCCTTTCAAGCATCTCTCTCCAGTTCCATACTCATCTTCAGATCCATCTGCAGCTCCTCCTCGGCTGCGCTCTCAAGTGGCGACGGCGACCGATGGCAAACATGCGAGTATTTAAATGTGTATCATGGCGTGCTGGCCGAGTGAAGCGCATGCGTTGATGGACTTGAATTATATGTGACTTAAGCTTCGCGCTGCTGCATCCAGCACCGGCATCAGCATCGACATCGACAGCGGCCGCGGCATCCTCGGCAGCCAGTGCCATAAAAATTAAAAGTCATTATGGCCTGGAAAAGCATTTAAGCCGCGGTGGCATGGAGACCGCGGCACATTCCCACAGTCGCAGGCAGGTCGACGTCGATGTCGACTCGAGTGTCGCTGGGCTGTCAGAAAGTGCCATGAGACGGCAGCCACATGCGTCCACTTGGAGTGGGTTAATATTTGTTTGCATTATCATTTTGAATTGACAGCAAAGTGGCGCTTGTTGCTGTTGCTGTTGTTGTTGTTGGGGTTATTGTTGTTGTTGATGCCTTTGTTGTTATTGCTGTTTGTTGTTGTCGACCCAACGGGCGGGCGTTCGCTTGGTCAGGGCTGATAGCCAGAGCTGAAGTTGTTTGTTGTCTGCGCACCGATTATGGAAAGTTGATGACCGGCAACGTAGCAACCATCACAACAGAGCCAGGCAGCCAGCCAGCCAGCCATGTAGCACCTACAGCGCGTCCCACACCCAGACAGGGGAGTTAGAAAATTGCCATTTTTCTGAAGTTTTCAATTTCGAAATGCCATTGCGCTGTCGCTTTTGTTGTTTTAGTTATGTGCCGCTCGTGGCGCGTTAGCCACAAAAACCGCAAACGGAATGCTGGCTCGATCCGGGCAACTGAGGAGGCGGGGCAGGGCGGCCACACTTCGTTAAGTTGAAGCCAAAGCCAAAGCCAGAGCCCAAGCCAAAGTCAACGTCAACGTCAACGCCTGTGCCAGTTAAATAGATATTTTTTTTGGGTTCGTTTCGTTCTTGTCTTTCGCTTTGATCTGCGATGCTTCTGGCAGGGCCCGCGGCGGCGGCTGCTGCAACGTGGAGCAAATTGAAAATTGATTTCGCCTTGCCCAGGCAGAATCCAGCGCTCAGCAGGCAGCAGGCAGCAGACAGTACCCAGCAGTCAGCAGTAAGCAGCAAGCTAAGACAAAGTTAGCACGCCAAGTTCGTTGCCTAAGTCTTTCGTTTCGATGACTCAAAGTGCGCGCCATGAAATTCCCACATAAATTGCGCGCATTGTCAAATTAAAAATGCCTAATGAGCTGTTGCTCGCCGGACCGCCAGTCAGCCAGCCAGCCAGACAGCAATGCAAAAGAGCAGAAAAATGCATTAGAAGCAGGCAGCCAAGAGCTCGGTTCTCGGCTTATGGTTTTTGTTTTTGCTTACGTATCCCCATGGCCAGCACACAGGCAGCATCCAAGCCTACATCGAAGCGGCGGCAAAACGTATCGTGTTACAAATCACGGCGGGATGTGCGGGCGGGCGGGTTGGTTGGTCGGTCGGTTGGTCGGGCGTTCGTGCGGTCTGTCGTCCGTCGGGCGGGCGAAAGACAACAACAACAAAACAAGTTTCGAGTGGAAATGCGTGTAGCGTGCAGCGCGCGAAACACGGCTGAACATGAACATGGAAGCCTGATGCAGTTGCCGTAGCCAAAGCTGATTCTGATGCTGATGCTCTTGTCGCAAATGTTGGGTCTAAAAATAGTTGGCGGCGGGCATCGAGGAGCGACGGCGGCTGCAGCCGTTTAGCCCAACATGAAAAATGGCAACACTTTTGCGCTCATAAAAACTATTTATACGCCAGTCGAGCGGTGCGCAAACGATCGTGGCCCAAATGGATCGGGCAACTAATATGCCCGAATGAGTGCATGGCAAGGCGCATGCGCGTGAGATCTCCACGCAAGATCATCAGTCGACAGGCAGCAGGACCCGAACGACGTCCACACACAGCCAGGGACAGAGGCACAGTCCAGTTTGAGCCCGGGACCACACAAATACAGGCACGCGTTCGCTGACAGAATAAAAATTGTTGCGCTTGTGTTTAACGCGCGAACGCGGCGATATCGCAGCAACAGCAGCAGCAGAAGCAGGAGCGGCAGCGGCAGTTGAAGCCTACCTTGTTTCTAAACTGGCTCCCTGGACCACGTCTCTGGCTCAGATAGAGAGTGTGCGAGAGAGAAAGAGCGAGAGGGCTCAGGTTAAAGTGGCAGCCAGGCACCGTTGTCAGTTGGCAGCCAATGCGTTGGCGGGGGTAACGGTGCGGCGATGCGGGGCATTGTCGGCTTGCTTAGCTATCACTGAACGATTATCGTGCATTTTAAAATTCTTACGAGTTTCTGCCGTTGTTGTTCAGCCTTTGCCTTTTTATATTGCCCTTTTCACTTGGCCTGTGTGTGTGTGTGTATTGATATTGGTGTTGCTGTTGTTGGGCAGATTGAAATCACGCATGGGAACCACAAGCGCCTTGGCTTTTGTCTGCTCGTCGTCGTCGTCGTCGTTTGCTGTGTTTCAAGTCTGCAAACGGCAGACTCTCTGCTCGCTGCACAATAAAACGCGCACACAAATCCTTTAAACACACTTTTATTAATCAGTATATCTATATATATTTATACATACACATAAATATATATGTGTATCTATGCTCTGCATGTTTATATGCTTAGAGTGTATTTATCAATTTGTTAATTGCATAGTATACGTAAATAGTACTCGTAGGCCAACAGTAGAGCGGAGTCTCAATTGCCTGCCCTTGTTGGCTTCAAACAATTTGTTATTTGTTACATATTTGCAGATAGTTAACTAAATTACTACACAAACTTGTTGTCGATAATGGATATTGTGAATACACGTACAATTCTCTTCATATTTAATCAGTTAGTTAGTTAATTAGTTCTTATTACACAATTCATTTGGTTTGCCTCGCAATGCAGTCGAGTCTATTGTTTGCTGTAGAAATACTTTTATATATATAAACATTGATTAGCTCTCCTCAACTCTCTCTCTCTCTTCTATATATTATTTGTATATGTATATGTATTTAAGAATATTCTTTAGTTAATAACTCTGCTTAACTACAACATGCGCCTGAGTTGGCAACAGAAGAACGTAACAGCGATCGGAAATGGTTCTTGGTGTGCTTAGATAACGTTGCTGTTAGTCCAAAAAAATAAAAAGTATTTTTAACTCTTAGGTGAGCGATTTATGTTTAAATTTCTGCTGAAGCGGAAATGCCTCTAATAATAGGTAATTGCTAAGAAAAAGAGATGTATGATTAGCCATACATTGCTTAGCCTGGACACGAACCATAACCATTGCCCTCAATACATGTGAATGAGAAGGAGAAGAGTATATTGGTTTGTTCTTCACGTCATGCGATTGCTATCGATCATAAGCTGTGTGTTAATTTCAGTTAGTTTGTACGAGAGAGTCATGCAGCTGCAACACAAATATATTCACAGACACTCTGTAAATTTCTTATATAAATTATATAGCCTATGTAAAAAGGTTCACTTATGCAGAGCTGTCTAAATCGTATCAATAGTTCAGCATACTCGTATTGTGTAAAAATTGCTAGTAAATGGTTGTTGTTGCTGTTGTTGTTATTAAGAGTTGTTCAGTTGACACAGTTGATATAAAAAACGAAAATCTTTAGCTTGTTTCCATTTGTTGCTTTGTATTGTGGGCTGTTTTACAATTAATATTGCTATATGTATATATATTGTATATAAATGTATAGTTGACTTTATTTGATCATAATATGACAGTACTTTTCAGTTGCAAGGTTAACTGTTAATTCCTTATCGGTGTTCAATGATTTCTTGGTTTGGTTATATTCAAATTCTTTTTCTCTCCTCTCCATCTCTCTCTCTCAACAGAGTTTAAACCTTTAGTTACAGTTCCATTTAAATAATTTGTTAAGTGTATTAACTATGAAACAACTAGTAGCAAACATTTCATTATTAGACTAATTCTACGTAATTGCATTTTAGAATCTTGACTTTTTCACTTTGTCTGTATAATATATTTTGTGTTTGTTTATTTAATAGAACACTAAAGCTAACTAGAAGTATATTTGATATTTTAGACATTTATTTTTGTTGTTATTCTTTAAGTTGTATTTTATAATTTTATCAACTCATTTTGCTTTTTTACTTGTCTGCCTGGCGAACGCTCAATGTAATAGTTTGTGTGTGTGTGTTCGTGTGTTTTTATTAGCTTTTCTTGTTTATAAAATGGAGCTGGAGCTTTATTTATTTTGTTTACTTATATTGTTGTACATCAAGTTTAGTTTAGTTGGTAACAATTCTTTAGCTGCTGTTGCTGGCGAGAGCTTTCATAAATGTATATTCTTATATTTTTGTTCATTCATAAGTTTTTTTAGTTTTGTTTTGTTTTGTTTTTTATATATTTCTGGATCACATATTCAAGTAGTTTCAAAATCACATAAAGATCACTCTTACAGTAGCGTATACAAAATATACATACATTTCCCATACATTGCGTGTATATGTCTCAGTTAATTATTTATTTGATTTGTATTGTTGAGTTGTCATGAAAAGATTGAGAGGTGTGAGTTGTTAATTGCTTGTCAAGTTAGTAATACGAGGTTTGTGCTTCTTGATAAGAAGATTTGTGTTTATTGCTATAAATACGTTGTGCCCAAATGTTCAGAGTTAGAGGGTATATTTCGAAGAAGCTTCAACTGGAAGCGATCATTCGAGTTAAGCACTCAACAGCTCCATTATAAAACCAATTTACATTCTTGTTCTTTATGTGGTTCTGCATGTTCATACAATTGTCTTTCCCGTTATGTTTTTATTTTTTTTTATTTTTTCATATTCGATTTGATTTTTGTTTTGTTTTAAAGCATTTACAATTTTGTATTTGCAACACACACAATAACATGCACATTTAATTTTAGTTTAGATAATTTTTGTTTGTTAATTTTTGGCTACTACATACACACAAAAGCCTTTGCGCTGCTTAGCTAGTTAGCTACAAAATATATATTTATATGTATATATATTTCCATATGTGTATATAACTGTATTCATCTTGATTATCTCTTGAGTGTTTATATTTGTATTACTAATTTCAATAAATGCCTAAGTTTCTGCATGTGAAATTCATAGTCAGATAGTTTTAGTTGCATGCCCTAAGTGATCAACTTGATTTCCATTAGTTTTATACCTAATAATACGTTAGAGTTCATTATATTAAATATATATGCTCAGCTTTGTCATAAGCTACAGTACATTAACTTTTTGTATTCGCGAAAAATATGCTGAAGACGGGTTTAGATTAGATTCGGTTAACATTTATCATAGACTGAATTCGCTGTCTGGAGTTACATTTATTGTTAAATCTTTAGCATCACACACTTCATTTGTTGTAAATATTTTGTATTTAATATTCTTGTACAGTAAATATTGGCCATCAATATACATTTTAGACTTTACACATATTATTCAACATTAATTTGATTGTTGACCTGCTTTTCAATGGAAGCTTTTCATTTAAAAAGTGTACAAATTAAAAAAAAAAAAAAAATTAATATTAAATAATTACCAAAAAACGTACTTAAAGCACTAACAAAATCACATAGTAACCTAGCAGAGTATAAAAGTGAAATACACCAAATACAAATTATTAAAAAATTTAAATGTGTCCTTGTTAATTATTAACTAGAGATTAATATATGCAGAAACTGTTCTATCTGTAGCTGGCTAAATGCCAGGAATAAAGGAGTTTGGTTTGTCATCTCTTTAGAAATTACTAGTATAATGTGGACTGACAAACGGTCCAAGCTGTTCAATGCCAAAGATAGATATAATACTATCGTAGATGTTTCTACAATTATCATTATTTTGTGCGTCCATGCAAAACTTGCTTTGAATTGTGGCATTCAAAAGTCTTTGATGAAAGACGCTAAAATTCGAACCTTGCCTAGAGATCTCTTAATTACGACATCTTCAATTTGATTACATTTCTTTTGAACATATCTAAAAAAAAATTACAAATATAAGTTGTTAGACAATTGGTTTATAAAAATCACTGGTGGTTCATTTGTTGTTGGTTTATCATTTGTTTCCTTTTAAGCGGCGTCAAAAAATTATTACGTCATATATTATATGAGCGTTTACATGTATATCATATAGAAGTAAATGGTTTTGATTCCTTATTTTACTAGTCAATAGTGACAGCAAGTTTAGTACAATTCGAATACAGATATAAAAGTGGAAAGTATTATTCCGTACAAAATAAAATGTCATGGACTTAACGAAACATTTAAATATGTTTACATACACGTTGTATATATAAACAAGACGACTTAAAACATATAAAGACAAAATTATAAAGTGACATACGAACAAACAAAATATTAAACAAAAAATACAGAAAAATATTAATTAATGAAGTTGAAGTAAACTTCAAATGCATAGCAGATTGCTAAACGAATTACATATTTTGTGCCTAGTAATTGCTAATATCCAAGATAATTAATTTGCATATAGATAAATATAAATTATATATAAGCATACGTGTAAGCTCTGCCTTTGCTAGTCAATCAACATTCTGCTTACTATTAAAGTATTTTGTTTCCATCGCCCATTGTCACTAATACCACACTTTATACCAATTGGACACGGACTGAAGCAAATTCTATGTATGCGCTGTGATTACCGGCACCTGACAATAGGGGCACTCGGTAACAGTTCCAGCGCATGTATTGCAAATGGACAGATGATTGCAGGGCTCCAGCGTAACGGTGCGATTGTTTTCCTCACATTTCATGCACTTCTTGGCATTCTCCAAGTATAATACTTTGTCTACCTCCTCTAAATCGGTGCGCAGTTTTGACTAAAAATGTTTAGTTGTTGTTGTGAGAAAAGGATCAATTATTTGTAATTTATGCATACAATTTACCTGCAATTGCTTTAGCTTTTGTATAGATAGGTCGCGCAATTCGCCTGGCAAATTGAGTTGTATCTGCACTAGATCGTGGCGATCCTTCCACTCTAGAGCATCCTGCTTGGCCTTGTCGCGATGCAATTCGGTTATCTTGAGCTTGCACATGAGCTCCTCAAGACGTACGGATAACTTTTGAATTTGCGCATTCTTTGTGAGTAATTCGTTGGTCATGCGACCCAAATCGCTATTATTTTGAGACTGAAGAGATTGCAGACTGAACGCATTCTTTGCCGTATTCAGCGTATTCTCAAACAGATTGTTGCCCACCGAGCTGCTGTTGATGTCATCACGTATGGTATTCAATTCCGATATTCTAACTGATGGGCTTATAGATAGGCCATCGCCAAAGCCGGGCGATATGATGCGCGATGGGAAAAAGAGGCTATTGCTATCGTTTTGCGTGGCGGCCGAAAGCGAATTGCTCAGCTTATTGGATGCGCCATACACATTAAAAAGATTGGCATGATTTGTTGGGCTATAGGTGAGCGAACTGCTGGGAATGTTGACGGCAAAGCCACCCGAACTGAAGTCTATATGACGAGGAGTGGATAAATGAAATTAGCATGTGCGCTCTTGTTAACCTTCGACAATGACTCACCGTTAATAGAGTTACTTAGTGTTGTATTAGGAATGTTAATTGGCGCCGAGGAACGTGTTAATAAACTATTGTTAACCAGACTTGCCGATAGCGAGTTCTCGCGTGGATCGTCCAATGTACAGGCTGCTTGGAATAATTTTTAGAAAAATATGAGTTAGTTTTGTTTCAGTTAGATCAAATGCTAGTTGAATATTATTCTTTTCTTTATGCGCTGCCATTTTGTCCACAACCATTGTTGAAAACAATGAAAATATCAATGTAAAGTATATATTACTATTACTCACGATGGCTGTCCAGTGGTAGTGATATATTTAAGATTTTGCTGGAATTAGTTGTATTTTCCAAAGCATCTACCAACATTTTGTTGGTTGTACTATTACCATCAATATTTAATAACTACGAAATAGAGAATCAAACAAAGAGAAACGAAGAGACAAAATGAGAGCCGGACGTATTTCTCAATGACTTGTGATTTGATGCAGTTAGCTGGGATTAGCTCATGATCGAGTGGAAGGGTTAGAGTGTTAGCAAAATGCTGGACGCACATACACACACATATATACATATATATATATATATATATATATAAACAAAAAAAACACATATATAGAACACACTGGTTGCTGTTGCAAGTTGTTAATACGTACATTATTGCTCAGCTGGAGCAGTCCTGTTGACAGCTTGCCATTAGAGACCTCATCCTGCACTTTCAAACCGGACAAGCCATTGGAAATGAGTTCGCTCAAAGCAATTTCTTGATCACGCATCTTCTGCTCGTTGACCAGATAAGCTTGAGGTGGGGAAATATGGATTCAAGCAGCAAAGCGCATTCGATTGATGCATTGATTGCATATCATTTAAAGAATTTTACACAAATGTGATCAATGTGTGAAAGTGAGTAAAAGACAAGTAAACAATTAAACAATATCAACTAAAATACGTATGAAGCATATGAACCTAATCTATCTGGACTATACTAGTATACGCTAACCGCCCGCTATGGTTGTGGAAAACAGCATTTGAAGTCTACATCTACTTGATCTATATAATATTCCAACCTATATCATAACTACTTACGTTCCACATGCGCAAAAGCACAAAAGACGCTGCGTGGACAGTAGCCTGCTTGTTGCACGTCGTTGCATTTTGTGGATTTGTAGATTTCCGGATGAAATTGCTGTTCGGTGCGAGTGTGACAGTACTGGCAATTGTCCCCGGCCTCGCAATTGCCCGGCTCGCCCCACTCCTCGCCGTGCTTGACATTGGGGCAAGGAGTTGACCTGCAAACACAGTGTGCAATGTCAATAAACTGTAAACCTGCAGTTAGCTGGCCAAACTAACCTGTATTTGTACTTTCTGGGCGAGCGACGTTTATCCTTGCTGTTGTGGTACTGTGGACAGGCGTAGCCTTGGCGACAGAGTCGCGGCGGACGTTTGCACGGCTCGGTTTTATAGTTGGCTAGCACATAGTTGGTGTCTTGCCATTTTGGATCTTCGTTCATAAGATTCCGTTCCTTGTCTAGGGCGTTTTGTGCATTGGTGCCATCCAACGTTATGTCCGAATTTTGCAGTGTCTCCAGCTCTTTAATATCATATACCGGAGGACGCTGATCCTGCATGCCATGCGCAAAAGCGCAGTGCACACCGTTTTTCACACAGTATCCACGGCTGTCTGTGTCGTGGACGCACATGCATGTCTTGTAGTAGCGTAAATGGTACCGACGCTCTGTGTCGCCGGCTGTGCGGTGTAGGAAGGGGCATCTGTGCGAACGAGAGAGGGAGGGAGCAATGTCAAGTGACGCAGAAAAGGACTGAATCGCAGGCTAAAAATAGCATCGCAGCCGTTCATCCCCAACAAGCAGTTATAGCAGCAATCAGCACCCACACGCACACACACACGCACACAATCACAATTCAAGTCTGGGTCAGGACTGTTGTTGTTTGTTATTGCAGAATATGAAATTGCGTATTATTTTACTATTACTCTCTCTCTCTCTTTCTTTCGGTCTTTCTCTTTGTACCCAGCGTTCGCTGCTCAAAGCTTTGCGAGAAAGCTCTGCCCAATAACTGTACATTTTGAGGCTGCCAGCCAGTTGGCTGGTTTTACTACTATGACGCCGCCGCCGCTGCCGCCGGGGGAAAACCAAAATAAACTGAAGGAAAAACGCGCAAAAGCAAAACGCAATAAAAACAATGACGCACACACTTGTAGCAGCTATAACTGTCCAACTGTCGCTGCGCACTTGAGAGTGTGTGCGAGAGCAACAACCCTCAGCCAAGGCACTTGCCGATTAGAATTTCCGAGCTCGAGCCACTTTATCGCCTAAATCACTTTCACTTTTGCATTCTGTGGGCGGCTGTTAGCAGTGACCTCGGGTTAGGGTGTTATTAGATTACACACACACACAATCACAGAGACATATGTACCAATTGGAGGCCATTTAATTTCACTTTTAGCTAGTCGATGATACCTTTCCCCTCCACACTCCCGCGAAAAGTTTTTGTTTGTAAACACGAAGCCAAGAGATACACACACATTGCAAAGAAAATTGAGCGCAAAGAGGAAATGAAAAAATACTACGTCGTTGTTTGTTCGCGTTGGCGTCTTCACACTTCGCACTTCACACAGCCAGCCAGACGTCCACTTTGACCAGCATGAATACTCACTCATCGCCCTCAGGACAGATTCCAGTTGTCTCATCATATTTGGTGCAATAATTATCAGCGCTGTAGTTAAATGTGCCATCGCGTTTACGCACTGGCCGCCGACGACGCTGATTTTGAAAATGCCAATTAAAGCAAACGAAAGGGCGATGCTGGTTGCATTTGTGTTGTAGGAACGATTGGCACTGTTCCACGCGGAATTCCTTTAGATAGCTGTGGAAGCAAAAGGTTTCGGTTAGCGAAAAATATACAAATTTCACCTTGAATTGTGTTTATTTACGTATAATGACTGGTTTTTTCTTGGTGTGAAGATAGTAATAGCTTGCTCGCATCGTTCGCCATCTTGAACTGAAACACTAAATCAGTGAGACCACATGCCGATAAGCGCGTAAATACCCATCGCGGTTATCGATAACTAACCAACGATGACTGCACGTGTAGTCGGAATGTATAAGACTTTTATTTAATTTATTTATAAGTTTGCAACAACCACCGCGTTAGCCGGGCAAGTCCTGCTTAACAATGGCTGCGGCAATACCCACAAGCGAGATAGAGTCTAAAAAACACAACGACTGTCTTTTCTATCTGCAGGTATGTGGATGTGCCGGTTTACCTTTAATTACCTTGATTTTTGTTTATTGACTGCGTTTTACACCCCCACCCACAGTCCCTGGGCGATGCACTGCCCAAGGAGGTGGCCGACCAGCTCGCCGCCCAAATTATTGACGAGGCCAAGAAATCGGAATTGTGCACCATCAACCAGGCTGCACTGAACGTCACCTTTCGCGTCTATTATCACATCATCCACAAATACGAGCTCCCGGATGAGCACTTTGCCAATCTGGCCGAGCGTCTCTCGTATGAGCAGCCGCAGGAATTCCTCATGCTGCAAGCTGTGCTGCTGACCGACCATTGGTCACGACTGGATGCACAGCTGATCGAGGCCAAGTGCATGGAAGCCGTCATTGCTGCACTGCAGCACAACAGCAGCAGTCTGGTGCCCATATTGAAGGCCACCAATCTGCTGGTGAAGAAGTTTCCCCAGCTGCAGCTACTAGCGCTGCAGCTGGAGCATTTCTACCACTGCCTGCAGCGCCAGAGCCAGGTCGGCTCGCGCGAGGAGACCCTGACGCTCTTTAATCACTGCTGCAAGCAGGAGAGGCGCGCCTTTGTCTACTTCCGGCTCATCGTGGAGTTCTGGCCGTGGACGAATCGCAACAAATACTATTTGCTGAGCGCCATACTCAACTACCATGGCCTGCCGCAACTGCTGGCTGCGAGCGGGCACAGCGAGTCCGAGTTCTTCGCAGGTCTGAGGCTGAGCCTCAGCTATAAGGGTCTACGTGCCGCCAGCCAGTATCCAGTGAAGAGCCTGAGCAGCCAGCGCTCGGCAGCTCTGCTCGAGTTGGCCGTGGAGCTGCTGGTCAATGGCAACATAGCGGAGATTCAGAACTTTCACTCGCAATGGTTTCTGCGGATTCAGCAGCGGGACGCGCTCTTCCAGCTGCTGCAGGCAAAGCCGGAGATCGTGGAGTTTCTGGCCAGCTCGGAGGCGGCTCGGACGGCCAGCGAGCAGCAGCGTCTCATACTCATCTTCAGCATGTTCGCCAAGGAGATCTATGCGACCTCCAAGCTGCACTTCTTCAAGATCAGCACGGAACTGCTGACCAACTGCAGCGTGTTCGAAACCGAGGCGCAGCTGCTGATCTTCAAGTTTCTGGTGGAGAATCTCGCGAATTTCGCCGTGGAGGACTGCCTGGAGTTCTTCAACAGCTTCATCAGGCGTCATCGCAGCGTGGAGAGCTCCGAGTTCCGCAACACAATGCTGGGCAAGATGCCGAACATAATTAACCACACGGCGAAGCACTTTAGCAGGGCTCTGAGAGCGGATGGGGGCGCCGGCAGCGATGCACTGGCCAACGATATTCGGCGCTTCTTTCGGCAGCAGCAGGAGCTGCTGGAGCAGGACATCCTCTCCGAGGTTTATCAGCCCAAGATATTCGCACTGAAGATGCTCGAAATCCTGCACAAGTCCCTGTACAGCGCGCAGGTTGCCAAGAATGCCAAGATGTGCAGCACCCAGCAGAACCAGCAGCTGGGCGCCTTCCTGCTGGACCATGGCGTCTTCCAGCCGAAGGCCGTGGCGCAGCTGCTCTTCAAGTCGCTCAACGATCCGCAGGGCTTCGACGATGCCCTGGAGCTGACGGTTTCGCTTCTGCTCCAACTGGGCCACGTCGAGAGGGCGCTGTGCGTGGAGCGCTGCCTCACGCTCTGCACAAGCTCTGACGTGGACGAGTGCTCGCTTGTCTCGCTCTACGCCCAGCTAGCGGTCCGCAGTGGCCCTGATCCACAGCTCGCCAACAGCCTCTACGATCAGTGCCTGCAGCAGTTGACGAGCAAGTTCGATGCATTCCAGCGCGATCCGCTGAAGACCACAAAAACTGGCGGCGGGCATCTCTTTGGCCACATTTGTGTGCTGGACGAGCTGGTCAGCGGCAGCAGGGCTAGTCTGGAGGCAGATGTTTCGGAGCTGTTGCCCCTGCTCGAAGGGATTCTGAATGTCGTTCTGAAGTTTCTAAATTTGGCCAATGCCAGGCGGGAGGAGACGGAAGCCTCAGCCGCCAGTTTCCAGGACATGGATGAGAGCTTGCAGCTGCTGGTCAGCGAGAGTGCCCACGTGGCCGACGAGGATGACGAAGCGTGTCGCAAGTACATGCTCATGAGCTTTTGGCTCACACTGAAGGTGGGCCTCCCCAGATTTGTGGATTCCTGCTCCTAACTAATGTTGTCCTTTCTTTAGGCAAGCTGTGGCTTGGCCACCAGCCTGGCCTGTGCGCTGCTTCGCTCAGCTCCGACTGGCACGGTCGACTATGACGCACTGCAGCGCTGCTTGGACATCAATGTGGCCGTGCTGACGCGGTGCCGGCACAAGGGCGCCATCGAGGCAGCTGGACTGAGCATTGGCAGGCTGACGCGCGGCATTACCAGCACTGTTGCTGGCGAGGATCAGGCATTCCAGCTGCTGCACGAGTGTCTGGAACGGGAGCTGCTCTCCGACTGCCGCCAGGTGAGCACAACGCGACGCGGCGCCGGCTTCTCCATTATGTTTCTGCACGTGCTCAAGAATGATGATCCGCGTCGGCGTTCCCTGCTGCACCGAGCCGTGCAGCGCATCCTGGAGCGGCTCAATGGCAGCTCCAGCAGCGAAGCCACCTCCAGCAGCAACCACGATCGCTGGGAGTCATTGGCGCTGCACTACCTGTGCGTGCTGGTGCGGGACACGGAGCTGCGGCCGGCCATGGGCAAGTACTACAATGAGATTATGCTGGTGGCCATTGGACACGTCGACAACACCGAGTGGACCATTTCGAATGCTGCACTGCAGCTGTTCGGCGCCATACTCGGGAAGCTGGTGGGCCAGCGGCAGGCGACGGAGTTCGACACCAAGTTGGCCTGGGAGCCCAGCGAGATGAACTACGAGGAGCTGGCTTGCGTGCTGCCCAAGGCCTGCGAGCACATGCTGAATTGCTGCGATGGCGACAAGGCCACCTCCTCCGTCATACTGTTCCTGGGCTTTCTGTCCAAGGTGGAGCATCTGTGCACCACCGGCCAGCCGCAGCAGTCGACGCCGCTGCTGCAGCGCTTCCGACGGCTCAGCTGGCGCCTGCTGCGCCACAGGTGCGAGCAGGTGCGTCTACTGGCTGCCACCTGCTTCGTGCGTGCCCACGAGTTCCGGCGCGACCTGCCGGCCGTGCTCCTGGTCAGTGCCAAGAAGGCATCGCAGCTCAACGAGGACAACTTCTACGAGGCGCTGCTGTACACCGTACGTGCGGGCGTCCTCAAGCTGCAGCACGAGGCGCGCCACGTCTGGACAGCGGAGCGGCTGCAGCACTACCAGCAGCAGCTGTTAGCCGCGCTGGGCATCGACGAGCAAGTGGCTCGCTTCAAGGCGTACACCCTGAACGTGCTGCTGCAGCTGCTCACACTCCTGAACGCCACGGAGCAGATCGAGATTGTGCATCGGCTGGTGGAGGCACGCGGCGGGCACGCCCTGAGCTAAGCTAAGCTAAGCTAAGTACACAGGCAGATAGAATTCGCTTATCTCTAGTTGTAGCATTTATCTAATCTCTAAGCCTAAGCCAAAAAGTCAATGTTAGCCCCTAAATATCGCACGCGTTTACAACTAAATGACGCATTTACTAATCGAAAGCATTTGCCGAAAAAGAAACAGAAACAGAAGCGTGGAAGAGAGGAGAAGGGTTCAACTGAAGCCCTCGCCGGTTTCCTGCTCCATGGCCTGCTGCTGCTTCTCTTGGGTCTCCTGGGCCATCTGCTGCAGCGTGCGGCTGAGGATGTTGCGCAGGATGTGCGGCTTGCAGTGCTCCTCCAGCCAGGGTATCACGCCGCTCGTCAGCTGCTTGAAGTTGTCCATCGGTATGCTCTGGAATGTCTCAAACATTTCGTCCAGTATTGCCTGAAACTGTGAAACACGAGTCAATTAGCTTTTCCAGCCATCGAATGATTGTCGAGTGCAACATTTTCGCTCGCATTTTGCTGACCACTTGAAATTTGGCCTCGTCTGTGAGGCGCGCCTCCTCGGGCCCCGGGTTGGCCTGCTGGTGTTGCAGCATGGTCTCATAGCCGTTCTGTATGATACGCAGCGCCGTCACCTCCTTCTGCAGAGCGGCGCTCTCGTCCTCCTGCCTGATTTTCTGCTGATTCAGGTAGCCAATGTACTCGATGGACTTCTGCAGTATCAGCGCTTTGCTCAGCTTGTAGCCGGACGAGTCGTTGGGCTGGCAGCGCGGCACCAGCTCCTGCAGACTATCGTAGCCCTTCTTGATCGCATCGCGACGCTTCTGCTCCGCCTGGGTGTGGGCTGACCGTCTGCGCTCCTTGTAGCTGAGCGACGAGTTCGAATTTGAGTTCGCGGCTCCAGTGTGTCGTCCGTCGCCGCTGTCGTCGTCGTCATCTGGAAAGAGAGATAGACAGTATAATAAAACGCTGCGCACTGATAATGGATACCAGAAATAACAGCAGCAACGGAAACTCAATGCCACCGTCATTATTATCAGCTGTTCGTCACGCTCGCAACGAAAACAAAACAAACAATCAATGAAAGTCGCGAACAATGGCTATTTACCAGAATTGTGCGCTGAAGAGTTGGGTGTATGGGTGCTGCCCGCGCTGCTGCAGCGGGAATAGTGCTTGCCTCCCAGCTCTTGATCTTGCTCCATACTGTAGGCCTCCTCTTTACTGATCAGGTTGTCGCTCATTATCAACTGCGTCGTCCACAAAAACAAGAGCATTCGACTTACTGGATGGCTCAGCAATGCGAACTAGTTCACTGGGTCACATTGTGGTGGCCGGTCGATAGACAATACTTTAGTATATTTTTGGCAACAAAAATATACTGCACACAAATTTATTGCTATTCACTTTACATTCAAAGATAAAATGAAGCATTGATCACTAAACTCTTTGACAAACTCATTAGTTTTTAAAGCAGTGCAAATATTGGTTAATGGATCACAGTTTTGATGGTCATGTTGAATGCTTAGCAGCATACATGGCTCATATCTAATAGGCGGCTTAGGGACTGTTGGCTTTGCAGCCCTGCGTAACTGCACCGGTGCGATGACTTTTACGTTTTCGTCTTGAACTTTGCCGTCGTGTCGATTTTAGTTTTCTTTCTTGGCCCGTGCTGCCATTTGCTATAAATTACTTTGTTTAATTAGCTAAGGGGCTAGTTGCTACACATACACCTATCTAAACATGGGGCTGTTGCGGTCGATTCGTCTGAGAATCATGAATTTCATGATTTTCTTTCTAATTATTGTTTTGCTGCCGGGCCTGCCACCACGCACAACTTTCCCCTACAAAGAATTCACGTAAGCTAACACCAATAGTTGAAAGATAGAGTTACAGTTAGTCAAGAACACATTTTTCCTCAGTGTTGCCCCACCCAAAGAACTGAAGGGCGCTCTTGAGTCCAACTTTCACTTGGAGGGCGCTGAGCGACTGCTGGAGGGCCGTATTTATGGTCCAGAGAGCCTGCTCGTGCGCAACAACGAGATCTACACTGGCCTGCATGGCGGTGAGATCATCAAGCTAACATCGAACCATGTGACGCATGTGGCAAAGTTCGGCCAGCCTTGCGGTAAGTCCTCTGATCTTTCTTCAAGGATATTCGCTAAGATCGAAAACCCCTTTTAGTGGATGCGTATGAGGAGGCCAAGTGTGGTCGACCGCTGGGCATGGCATTTGATACACAAGGCAACAATTTGATCGTCGCCGATGCTTACTACGGACTGTGGCTAGTTGACCTAACCACGAACAGGAAGAAGCTGCTGGTGTCGCCGGCTCAGGAGCTGCCTGGCAAGAGCATCAATCGCCCTGCCAAAACCTTCAATGCAGTGTCCGTCAACAAGGAGGGTGAGATCTTCTGGACTGATTCCTCTTCAGACTTCACCATTCAAGATCTGTTATTTGCCTCATTCGCTAATCCGTCTGGACGGTGAGTTCATTTGACAATTTTGACCAGCGGCTGCCGCTCAAACCGGTTTCTGTTTGACCTGGCGGCCGCTTCACCCTACCCCTTTCTCTAACGATTTCTCTTTGCAGTCTATTCAAATACAATCGAGTCAAGAATGTGAGCGAAGTGCTGCTTGACGAGCTGTTCTTTGCCAACGGTCTGGCCTTGAGTCCAAATGAAGATTTCATTGTCGTCGCCGAGACGGGAGCTATGCGCCTGACAAAGTATCACCTGAAGGGCCCTAAGACTGGCCAGAGCGAAGTCTTCGTTGAGGGCCTGCCTGGATTGCCCGATAATTTGACACCCGACGCTGACGGCATTTGGGTGCCTATTGTGTCCAGCGCTGATAGCGAGCATCCTCCCACCTTTTCGCTCTTCTCGCGCTTCCCCACCGTTCGTCTGTTCCTGGCCCGTATACTCGCGCTCTTCGAGCTGCCCTTCCGCTACATCAACAGCGTGTACCCGAACAAGTTCTCGGAGCGCTTTGTGCACTTTGTTGGGCACGGCGACATGGCTATGCTCTTCGCACCCAAGCGCAACACTGTGGTTCGCGTGGACTGGAATGGCAATATTGTGGGCTCGCTGCATGGCTTCGATAAGTCTGTGGTGGGCGTCTCACACGTGCTTGAGTTCCAGGATCATTTGTACTTGGGCTCGCCCTTCAATCACTACTTGGCGCGTGTCAAGTCCCCCAAGTCGACCAAGCAGCCCACCGTCAAAGTGCGTAATGTGCGCGTCGAGGGAGACCTAGAGGCTTCTATTGGAGTGCCGCCAACAACTGCCAAGCCCAAGGCACAGCCAGCACCAAAGACAACCACTAGTACCACTACTACGACTACCACAACGCCTAAGCCCCAAACCACCACAACCAAAAAACCCACGACGACGACAACTACTACTACGACAACTGCCAAGCCAAAGACCACTACGTCCAAACCAGCCACAACAACTACAACTACGACAACAACAACGACAACGACAACGCCCAAGCCGGCAACAAAAAAAGAAACAACAAAGACAACAACAACAGGTAGCAGCACAGCCAAGCCGGAGGCAGCGCAGCGCCCAGTGCCCAAGAAGCCAGCGCCTGTGGAGGAACAGATTCCCGTGGACACCAAGCCGCCAAAGAAGGAGAAGCTCAAGGTGATCAACAAAGAGGGCTCCCACGTGGAGCTCTAAAAGGCCGCCGAGCGAGCTCGACATTTATTTCCTTTCCACTCAGTTTCCAGCCTCAAAACTAACAACAAAAGTTGATGTCGTTCGCCCACTCAGACACTCAGACACTTAGCCCTTGGCCAGTTAATAGTTTAGTTTGAAACTAGTTAGTTCAATTGTGACTAGCTGCAAGCGTTAACTGAAGACAGAAGCAGCCTAATGGCAGCTAGTTATATGTCGCACAACCTGCATATAATTCAGTTTTTGCTATTGCCAACTTCTGTTCCGATTTCCAGTAACGAAACATTCCCCTAGCGATTGCATTCCGGTTAGTTTGATTAACTTGGCAAAGAAGAAAAGTATGCTCACAACTATTTATAAACAATGCTCGAAATTGTTAAGCAATGGAAAAAGACACTTAATCTAAATCATATATATATATATATTTATATATATATAGACAAAATATATAAAAATACTTTTTGATTTTGTACTGATATTTTCTCACTTGTGTGTATTTTTTGCACTTATAAAGTAAAATGTTTTTTAAAAACAATACGACTTAACTGTTAGACTAAACTTAGATATGTTAGATGTATAAATAATGCGAGTGTGCGAGCTGGCTAATCGATGGAGTGTGCTTAGCTTAGGTTGCCTAGCACTTTGGACGACTTGGCGGCTCCTTGGGATCCGTCCAGCTCCATTCCGTGTAGTGGACACAACGACCGAGCTCCTCCGAGTACAGCTGCGACTTGGGGCAGCGCATAAAGCGAGCGCGCGTGCCCTGCTTATCGCACATCCAGTAGGCGGTGGGATCCCAGAAGTTCCGGAACATGCGGTTCACCTCGTCCAGCCCCTGGCAGCCCGGCTCGCCGTTGTGCTCGTAGTATTTGTACTTCTGAATGGGTAGGTGAGCAGTAGCCATCTTTATTCTGCGGGTATCTATGGGTCTGCAAGCGAATATGCAAAACGGAAACGATTTGTGCACTTGTCACGCTGAATATAATATGTTAAGTTTACAGCTTTAAATATTTAGCTGCCTGGGCGCATTAAATTTAGATACTCTTTGTGCTTACCTCTTGCAGTCGCTCAGCTTCCGTTGGCAACAAACAGATGTTTTCTGTATATTTCAGATTTCTCTCCTGCCTGGCGAGACGTTTACCGTTTCACAATTATTGCGATTCTGATTTGTCATACCGAATAATTCCTCATTTAAATACTTTTTCGCGTGAGCGACGGGCGACGAGCTGCGGGCGGTGCGGGACCGGAATGTGTTAGTAATGTCTGGCTGGCCGGGGCCGATCGTCTTGCCGAAGCGTCGCGTCGCGTCGCTTCGCGGCCAAACGTTTATCTATAAAGCTAACAAGAAAGCAACAACAATTCGCTCGCATTCGCTCCTCACACCCGCCGCGATCATGCACGATCGGCGGACGGATTGGTCATACGTTCGCTTGGACTGGGTCACGTGTTGCCTCCGTGTTCGGGGAATACGCCAAAGCGAGAGTTTGTACACTGACATAATATGCGCTGGGATTGGTGAAACACACTGCTCGAGCATACCCGACTCACTAATACCCTGAACAGACTTGTATGGACATACAATCAAACTTAAACAGTTGAAATACGGCTTACATATTTGTAGACTGATATATATAGATGCACAGACTTTTATGCTCTACTCACTAATACCCTGTAAACAGCACATGAGTCAAGAAAATAAGTCAAAGCTTGAGTTTTTAGAATGACACAATGACTGGTGGAAGTCGTGAAATATATTGATCGAGCATACACGACTCAGGACGACACAGACCTCTATGCTCTACTCACTGATACCCTGTAAAGTGTTGTTATAGAACAGTCAAGGAAACATGCTAAAGCGACAATTTGTAGAATGACATAATATACGATAGGATTGCTGAAATATACTGCTTGAGCGTACTCGACTCAGGAATACTCTGTATAGAGTATGTATGGAACAGTATAAGACTTTGAAATGTATTTCAATTGCGTACTTTAAAATTACATGTAATTTAGATATCTTATCTAGAATACTTAGCTGTGCAAGGTGCATGAGCAACTATAAATTCAATTAGTGTCTGGGAGATAAACTTTAAGATCTGTTTTACAACACTTTTAGCTAAGGTCTTAGAAATGGATTTTTAAGCACAACGTGAACTATTTTTAGTGATTTTAGTCAAGACTATATCTCAATATTATATTATTATATTTTATAATGAACAGGCTTTCACTTTAAGATTTTTTATAGATCATTGACATTTGGTAATATTTTCGATACTCTCGTTTATATGCCAGACTTTTTATCGAATGCAGGGTATTACGCATTTACCGCTTGGCAACGAGCTGTGCTTCCGACAGCGTCATCGCATTAATTTTAGTTTTTTTCCGGCGTCCAAAGGGTATGGACTGCGTGCGGATCTTATTTTGAACCTTAGCTTAATTATTGGTCTTATGCAATAAGGTAGACGCATGCTAGCCATTGGAGCTAAGTACGTCATCTTTATGAAACGTCAACAGCTTAATCTGGCGAAGATCACGCCTGAGGCATACGCGCCGAGCCCCCCTTTTTTTGCCAGTAGTTTTCCCCCCGAGCAGCTGCTACTCAAGTCACCTTCAACTCAGCAAGTGAAATTATCAGTTTACGCTCCGAAATGAAGGGAAATTCTAGTCGAGTCTACACGTGATCAAGCAGTGGGGGTCGCTGCGCCCAAGAATTAAGTCTGCCGATTGTGTACATACATACATATATATAGATATGGTAATTATATATGGGCTGTGCACGTGGGCAGCAGCTGCTTTGTGTGCACACGAGGCGTATGTGTAATAATTGTCGATTCCTAAAAGTTTGGCCTGTAAGTTCACTGATTAGCGTATTCCGGCGAAGCTAGCGCGTGCTGTTTACCGTTTACTTTCAGCAATCCGAGAAATTTGATTGCCAAACAAAAGAAACGAAATTAGTAGAAATTTTGAACTGAACAGAAACTATATTTTAATTGGCTGTGCGAATTTTGTTTACGCTTCTTCATGCATCGCTGGACTTGTTGACTTCTGTTTTGTTTGCTTTTGTTTATAAATACATTTTATATTGATAGTTTTTCTTCAACTGTGAGTTGAACTTGCTAGAAACTCTGTATACAGCATCCAAGTTTCTAAGAATATCACAACTTTCCGTAAAGCAAAAATATGTAAGAGCCCATTCGCCCGGCTGGCCGTCTGTTTGTTGCTAAGCGAAGCAATCTATATATAAATATAAGTTTTCGTTATGGAAACTTGCTTAGATAGTTCTGGTGAACCGGAACAAACTAGTTTTGCATATAGACGAGAATGAGAAAATGGAAATATTTGTACGGAATTTAAAAAGTTAAATGAAAGGCCTGAAGGGCTTGCTTTGAGGCTATCCTGATGACCTCCAGAAGTGCATCTGCTTAGAACGGAATTACTCAGAGATCATATTAGTTGAGGTGCGTGACGAATGTGCTAATAATAACATAATACTAATGAATATCTATCTATATATATGTATATATAAATATATATATGTATATATATCTACAGCTGCGGTGAAAATAATAGCACCATAGGATGTTGCAAAATTCAAAGTTGTAAAATTTTGAAAATAACTGAATTTTTTTAACATAAAATGATTTTATTCAACTAATCAATCCATTAATATATTTGTAAAAAGAAAGGACTCCATATTTCTTGAGTATTTCAAAATATATTCACTTATTATATTGGTTAGGTCAAAATTAAGGCGGTAAAAAAAATAGCACTGCCCAGTCACAAGGAAGAAAAAAGAAACTGCAAACCAAAATTATTTTAGTCAAGTTTTACTGTAAAATAAAGTGAGCTGCTTATTTTGGTGCTATTTTTTTCACCGGCACTGTATATATCGCCTCAATGGCTGTCGCTGATGACGAGGCCAACAATGAATTGTATCAATAACGCTTTACGGCTGCAACAGTAGCGCAACACCTGCTAGAATCCATTTGGCCGGGCGGTCGCGTGTCTTCAGGTTGAGTGTCCACACGTAGGTGTTGCCACGCGACCTGCAGAGCGGATTGGATGCAGTTGGATGGCTGGAGCAGTGACTGTCAGCTCGCTCACCTGGTCTTGTACAGCGGGCACTCGTAGACGCGCTGCAGCTCTTGCTTCTCCTGCACAATGGACTTGATGTAGATGACGGGCATGGCGCAGAGCAGCTCCTTGGGATGCAGCGCCACAATGGAGTTCAGCTGGCAGTCCCAGCTGGCGCCGTCCAGGTAGAGCTCGTGCACAAAGGCGCCTTCGATGGGTGGCAATCTGAAAGCAGTATACAAATTGATATCCCACTGGTTGTGGCTTGTTACGAGACTAGTTACGTGACGTCGTCCTTTTGCTTTTTGGTCACGTCGCAGCTGATCAGCATGCGGTCCAAGGGCAGATCGTGCTTGCGGGCGCTCTCCTGCATGATGGCCGTGAGAAAGCTCTGGGGATTGAAGAGCCCACCCAGCCAGATGACGCAGGGCAACTTGAAGTCGTTCAGCCAGCCGGCCAGCTCCTTGATGCGGTGCAGCAGATCGGCGAACCAGCCCTGGAGGCCCAGCATGCTGGGGTAGGCCAGCTGGGCCCAGGCCGTCGGCACGTGGTCGTAGAAGATGGCATAGTCCAGCCGTTCCATCTCCTGGGTGATGGTCAGCTCGCCGCGCAGACCCAGCATCAGCTCCCGCAGCGAGCGCTTGATCTCGTGGATGAGCGCATTCATGCGCTCGCACTCCTGCAGGGCGACCACCACGAAGGGCGTCTTGCGCTCCACCCGGTTGAGCAGGGCCTGCAGATTGAACTCGTCCTGCAGCTTGTCGAGGAAGTCGTCGATCATGATCTTGACCAGCTCCTCGCGTGGCGCGCCACAGTGCGAACTTAGCTCCGATTCACGCGGCTGCAGCTCGAAGATCGTGCGCAGCAGCTGCTCCGAGGCGCTGGTGAGGAAGCCGATTTCGGCATTCGGATGCAGTCCGTAGAGCATGGGCGACTCCTCGGGCAGCATTTCAGTGATGTAGTCGTGGTAGCCCTCAAATTCCAGATTGGGCGGCGCCGGGAAGCCGGGACACAGCTCGAAGTCACCGTCGATGAGATCCTGTTGCAGCAGCTCCTCCAGGAATGTCTGGCACAGGCGTCTGTCCCAGTCGTCGGTTATGTGGCCGCCGTACATGATCTCGCCGAATAGGTAGCGCAGATCCTCCCAGGGTATGCGACTGCTGCCCTCCAGGTAGTTGTGCAGCACGCTGGCTGAGATGGTCAGGTCGCCAATGTTGAAGGGATACACCTTGTTCCAGCCCTGAGGCCCGAACTTGCGGCGCTCGCCGGCCACCGCGTGGAAGTAGCAGAGGGCGAAGAGTATGGACTTGAACTCGGCCTCCTGGGTGCACGTCTCCAGGGTCTCCTGGGTGAAGTTGTCCCAGGCCTTGTGCAGGTTGGCAGCCATGCCCGCCGGGGGCTCGTTCACCACCTTAAGCGAGGACTCCAAAATGCCCTGCGGTATGACATGGTACTGCGGATCCGGCGCCGGCTCGGCGCTGATAAAGAGACGGAAGTCGGAGTCGCCCTGCGATTCGGACTGGAGCACAATTCGCTCGATCAGCTTCTCCAGGGTGGGCAGCCAGTTGACCACCAGGTGAATGTTTTGGAGTATGACCCATTGCTGGCCGGAAGCCAGCGCCTGCTCGATAGCCGCCTCGGCCAGCAGCTCCTGTCCCTGGCCCAACGAGATATTCACCAGAGTCCCGGAGTCCGCATGGAAGCCCTGTAGCTGACCGTGGCGCTCCACGTCGCGTATGGGATCCACGCCCGGCGAGAGTATGAAGAAGGCAGGCGTGGCCGGGTTCAGCTCCTTGAAGATGGCCCCGAACGGCGGGGTCTGCACCTCGGCATAGGCTCGTCCCATGGTCTGCTCCACGAACTGGGCCATGGCATAGGTCATGCGGTCGGGCCGCAGAGCTCGCACGATGCACAGCTTCTGCAGCGGGGTGCGATGCTTCCACTCGCCCGGAAACTGCTCCCGCTCGGGCGTGTCGCTGGCCACGAACTTGCGCCAGCGCTTGGTGTAGTTCTCCATGTCCTTGTCGATGCCGTAGAAGTGCTCGACGAGCGCCAGCGACTTGATGCCGCCCCAAGCGCTGCGGCCCACAAAGTCCAGGGGCGAGAGCGTGTTGGGGTCGTGCGGATAGCGCAGCAGAAAGTCGGTCTCGTCCTTGGCCACCTGCTCGGCGGCGATCATGATGCGCAGCGTCAGGTGCGAGCTGAACGTCAGCTTGTCCGCCTCGAAGAGACCGCGCAGCGTATAGCGATACGTCTGCAGTGTGATCGAGTCGACCAGGTGGAGCACGCGCTTCTCGTAGCCCTTGGAGGCGGGCGCGACGGCTATGGCCTGGCGGAAGACGTTCATGAAGGACTTCAAGGAGAACTTGTATATGGGATTGATGCGATTGAGGTCCGTGAGCACAAAGTACAGGATGGCCGCCCGCTTGGCCGCGGCGCGGTAGATGTTCCTGGTGTCGTCGATTTGGAGCGTGGTGAGGTGGGCCTCCCGCACCTTGGCCTCAATCTCGTCCACTGTGCGCTTGGTGTTCTCCAAGTTGAGGACCAGCGCGTGGTCCTCGAGCACATTCTCGCCGGCAGAGGCCAGCCGGGCAAGCAGCTCATCCTCCAAAGCTTTCAGCGAGATTTTAAACATGTTTTGCTGAATCGTCACTTCCGTCTTCATTTGCTCCAGATCCGGTCGCTCGATTTTGACCACTTCCGCCAGCAGCTGCTCCTCGAGGCCGTCGGGCGTCACCGTAAAGTTAATAAGCGTCGTCTGAGCCTGCATTTCCGGCTTGTAGTGCGGATTGGCCAGCTTGGTGTGCAGTATGAGGCGGAAATTCGAGTTGAACTCCATTTCCCTTTCGCCAATGCGCAGATATCGACCCTTTTTGATCAGGGCGCGGCTGAGCAGCGGCTCAAGTACGGTGTCCATGGACTCCTCGATTTGCTCAATGAGCACTGTGTCGCCGCGCGAGATAGACTTCTCCAGTGCCTCCAGGAAGCCGCGCTGCGTCAGGCGCAGCACCACCAGCGCGGCCCCAAAGCGGCTCTTGATCCACTTGATGCCCTGACTGGAATTCGATTGCATTGCACAAGTGTTACTCACTCTGTGTTAATACTCTTCGCTAATCCTTGAGAAATCAAGTGTCAAGCTCAAGCTGATGCTACTCACAGCTGGGGATCAATCATCAACGGCCAGCGCGTCGAGTGCTGCAGTATGGTTGCATTCTCCGTCGACATGCCGTCCATCGGCAATCCCTCATTATTCCAGGTGGCGATTTGCGCGTCGTCCGACAGCAGCGCCAGTGGCTCGACGCCCTGAGTGTGCGGTATCTGGGGCTGGACATAATGCGAGCAGTTGAGTAAGTGAGCCTCTGAAGCCACCTCCAAATACTCACGTCCATTTTGCAGAAGCTCGGCAGCCACATCTTCAGCTGCAGCTCCTCGCGGTAGCGACGCGTAAAGCAGCCCACGTACGACAGGAACGAGGAAATTAACAGTATATCTCCAGGCAGAGTGCCAATCTTTGCCTGTAAGCTTTTGCATAGAATGGTTAAAAGCAGACGAGAGAATGAGGTAGCGAATTGAATCGGATAATGAAGACTTTGAAATACTTTAGTTATACTGTTGTTCCTATAGTAGCTGCTATATGATGAAGTAGATATCTGCTTATCAAGAGTTTCTGATATTGTAAAGGAACAGTTTAATTTTCATTTAAAACTGTCAAGTTTGTTCTTGTACTCTTCATATGGCAGCTATAAAGCAGAGTCTCTATGCAACGTAGTTAAATACTTCCAACACTCTTGATGGAGGCAATGATGGCTACTGCGAAGCTCTCTCACGTTTCGTGACTAAATTGAAATACCCCGTCGACAAGTATATAATAAAATAGAAAAGCAGCGAAGGCGGCAAACGTGAGAGCTGCCTGGCCGAGCCGGTAAATGGCGAACATTAATCTGTCCCTTAGCGACTTTAAAGTGCGCTTCAAGTATAAATAACAAGTGCAGCAGGAAGCTGAAGGCTGCGCGACGAGCGTTCCCTGCATTTGAATAAACGGGAAATTGCAAAACTAATAATGATGCAGACGGGGCATTCTAGCGAGGGCAGATCAATAAGTAAGCGCATCGATTGGCTGTGAGAGTGGATGCAAATAATGCTCTGAATAGCTCTAAAGAACAGAAGCATTGTCTGAAATTGTAGAGCTGAGTCGAACAAGATTAGCTGACAACAAAAATAAGCTAAAGAGCTTGAGCTAGCTAAACTGTTATTTTCAAGTTTAGTATAAGCCCCCGTGAGCAAGAGGAACGACAAGAGAGAAGTATCAGCCTCAGCTTAAGCCTGGGCATGAGCAGCATTAGCAGCATAATCTGCATGCTCTATATTGTTGTAGCTGAACAAATTATTATTAGACATTGCTGCATGCCAGCCATTATTGAAATATTCAAGCTGCATCATAAACGACGGACGGCGGCAGGGCGGGGAGTTGCTTTCGGCCATGGCATGGCAAGTGTTACACTCAGTCCGAGCGGATGGCTTTAAGGCTCAAGTGATTTATATTTAAGTCCTGCCCAAATACAAATGTTGATGTGTGGTCTTCCAATGTTGCTTGGTAATTGAATAACACGCAGACTGCAGCAGCAATTGCGAGGCATAAATGTCTGGCACGACCAACACACGCCTTGTTGCGTATTGTTAAATTAAAATAATTGTTTTGAAAGAAATATTCTGGGCGAAATTTGATAAAATACCTGTCAAGTGGCATAAGTGCATTCTCATTCAGAACATAAAATATATTTCACAAGCAGCTTCGCAATGCCAGCAGCAGCAGCAACAATAAGGCCAAAGGCAATACTGAGCCAACAGCGTCTGTGTGTGTGTGTGTGTGTGTGTGTGTGTGTGTGTGTGTGTGTGTGTGTGTGTGTGTGTGTGTGTGTGTGTGTGTGTGTCGTATGTATGCACTTACAATGAAGAATATTTAATGCCATAGTCAAATAGAAATTTATATGCAAGTCATAACGGTCCACACACACACACACACACACACATACTAACACATACTAACACACAGAGGTCATAGCCGCAGAACATTTTGCAGTTTTTACATAGCTCCCGCCCTCGCTGCTCTCGTTGAGCGCAAATTATATTTTCATAAATATTTGAAAGTTCTCTGAGCAGTAAGGTTTTCAGTTTTGACATTCGGGCATGGAGTCCTCTGCTGCTGTTTCTTTGCCAGTCCATTGTACGCACACTCATAGCAGTCACACACACACGCACACAGCTAAGCTGAGCAAACATTTTAATATTTTTCACACATATTTTCAGAGAGATGCATTCATGAATGCACCCTCTGGCGATTCAGGTGCTGCCGTTGTCGAATTGTGCGGCCGATTGAATGCCCATGTGTCTCCCTCTCTCTCTCTATCCCTCTCCCTTTCTGAGTTATTTTGATGCACAAAAAAAGAGAAATCGAGAGTGAGAGAGTGTCTGTGGATATTCCTTTGGCTTGCACGCGCACTCAATTGAATTTCATTGCAAATATTGATCTCGTAAACTAGTCACTGCCCGTGGGCAGCCAAAGGTGTTGAGAGCACACATTTTGTGCATTTCTGTTTACCTGCAAAGCATAGCCAAACATACTGTCCTGACAAAAGGGCTTGGTGTATATAACACATGAAACAACAACAAGTCGTGGATCTTCAACACCCAGCTTGCCGACAACGAAGTCTTTTTGATACTGCTTTAATTTCACTTCAAACTTAACCTAGTGGGCAGAGAGCTAGCACCGAGACCCGAACATCTAGCGAGAGCACTCCATCCCGCTCTCGTCGCTCTCGTGCTGCTCTTTACAGTGCCCTAATTAATTTCATGCACCTTACAGCCTAAACTCCATTATGCCCAGTCAAATGACTGAACATCGGCCGCGTTGAAAGGCCGCAGGGCTTCAACTTCACTTAGTCTTAAACTAAACTATGTAATAGGCAAGGGTGCAATGCGATGAATTGGGCGTTTATATGTACCCGATTTGGTCTTTATGACCACCACTCGCACCCTACCATCTCCGCCGGGTATCGCTTCGGTCACCACGCCGAGCATCCACTGCTGAGGCGGAGCGTTGTCCTCTCCCACGAGGACGATTGTGCCGACTTCCACGTTCCTCGACTCTCGCGTCCACTTGCTCCTCTGCTGCAGACTGAGCAGGTAGTCCCTGGACCAGTCTGTCCAGAATCGCTGCTTGATTTTTGATGTCAGCTGCCATCTTTTTAAGTATGGCAGCCTGACATCGTCGATTGGCTGCGTTGATGCGAGTGGCAGCGGCACGAGCGTTGCGCCGACCAGCAAATGAGCTGGAGTGAGCACCTCGCCGTCGTTTGGATTGCTGCTGGGAGCGATGATCGGCCGCGAATTGAGGATGGCCTCCACCTCGACGAGCACCGTTGCCAACTCGTCCTGGCGCAGCACTGCGCTGCCAATTGCCTTGAGCAACAGGCCTTTCGCCGACTTCACCGCTGCTTCCCACAGGCCGCCGAAATGCGGCGCTCGTGGGGGAATGAAAACAAACTCCATTCCCCGTTCCGCAGCATATGTTTGAATCGCAGCTGAATTGGCGCTGAAATTGGCCGCAAAGTCTGCCAGCGTGCGAGCCGCACCCACGAAATTGGTGGCATTGTCGCAGTACAGCTTCCTGACAAGGCCACGTCGACCAATAAACCTAGATAAACACATCAGAAAAGTGGTAGAGGTTAGATCGGTTACAAGCTCTATATGTACAGCCTTAGAAGTGAAGCAGACGAATATGGCAATATACATCTTAACGGGCGCTTTGCCCCGAATCCTCAACGAAACTAAAATTGGACCACAAAAGTCCACTCCGCTGATCTCAAAGGGTCTGTTCGCGTGTAAACGATCAGCGGGAAGGTTGCCCATTATTTGCGACAAAAGCTTCGGCTTATATCGAAAGCAATGCACGCATTTTCTCACCACTGCACTGCATACCTCTCGAGCATTGATCACCCAGATCTGTTGCCGAAGTAATCCCATCAGGACCATTGGATTGGCATGACAGTGCGTGTGATGCAAGTGCTCTAAATAGAGTGTGACAAATCGACACTTTTTAGGCAGCAGCAAGGGGAACTTGGCATTATGCGCTAATGGCGCTTTCATCAAACGACCTCCTACCCGCAACAACCACAAGACACGCTTGCCATGTTGGTGAGAATGCAGGAATGGTGCCAGTTTCTGAAGAGCCGGTTGCAAAACTGTGGACTTTTTTAATTTTTCAATTTCTTGAGCGAATTCTGTATGCTGAATCACAGATACTGCTGCAAGAAAGGCGAAACTTAATTCAGAAGCTGAAGGAATCAAAGATACATGTTTCTCGCTCCTTCCATTGATGAAGCGGAACATGTAAGCTATTATGCGGATCAGCCTTGGAAATGAAGACATAGCTTCTATTAATGGCGTGATGGAATTCACGATCTCCTCAACCGCAACCGTAGTAAAGGCAGCTCTACGCCTCTCTAACGACTCCAATTCCTTCGACAGCTTAATATGTGGGTTTGCTGGCCACAATTCTTCTGAATGTTGTAAAAATGTCGGTCCGCCAAACCAGATTGAAGATCGAAGTTCTTCAACTGAACATCCCCGAGACACTATGTCCGCCGGGTTGTCTTTTGTTGGGACATGACGCCAGGAGACATTGGCTGTCAACTCCTGAATGGTTGCTACTCGGTTGGCAACAAATGTGTTCAAATTGGATGAGTGCATTTGCAGCCAATGAAGAACAACTTCGGAGTCTGACCAAAAAACAACTTTGTCTAATGGACAGTCGAGTAAGTTCTTTACCGCGTCCCACACGGTAGCTAATAACTCCGCAGCACACAGTTCAAGCCGCGGCACTGATTTCGTTTTCAGTGGGGCTACTTTGGACTTGGCGGTTAGTAACCTGATAGTGATACCCTCAACTGTTTGCACTCGTACGTATAGACAACAGCCGTAGGCTCTTGTTGACGCATCAGCAAAGCCATGGACTTGACAGCCTCTAGCTTTAAGCGTGCCTACGTAACGAGGTATGCACAAAGCATTTAATTCTGAAAAACAGTTGGTCACTGCTTCCAACTCTTGTATCATTTTGGCAGGTAGTTGGTCATCCCATCCAAGCTTATTCAACCACATTTCCTGTATCAGGACCTTTGCACGAGTTACAATCGGACTTAGCAAACCTAAGGGATCGTATAATCGTGCCACAAACGATAGAACGGACCGCTTGGTAGGATTCGAATCTCTTGTAGATTCCATTGTATATCTGAACACGTCAGCCTTCGGATTCCAAATTAATCCCAAGGTCTTTGTGTCTTCGTGATGACCAATGACAATGTTGTCCTCTGCTGATTGAGCTGCAAGTTTCTTACAGTTGGACGACCATTTTGTAAGATGGAAGCCAAACCGTTGAAGAATTGCGATTAAATCGCGATGCAACAAGCATAACTCCTCAGCGCTGTCTGATCCTGTCAACAAATCATCGACATAAAAGTCGTGAGTTAAGGACCGAGCTGCAGCTGGGTGAGTGGAAGCATGTAATTCGCTCAGATACTTTAGGCATCGAACTGCCAAAAATGGCGCAGCAGCTGTCCCATACGTTACTGTATTTAAGCGAAAAATTTGTAACGGGTCAGTGAGCTTTTCTCTCCACACAACAAGTTGAAAGTTGCGCTGGGACTCGTCTAATTCTATTTGACGGTACATTTTTGCTATGTCTGCGGTTGCAGCCCAAGGGCGAAGTCGAAAACGTAGCAACGTTTCCCATAACTGAGGCTGAATGGTCGGACCCACCATGAGTAGATCATTCAGCGACAACTGAGAAGACGATTTGCTAGAGGCATCGAACACTACCCGGAGCTTCGTTGACGAGCTGTGCGGTCTTAGCACGCATTGGTACGGAAAGAAGTAATGCGGCTCTCTCGGAATCTGATTATCTGTCGGACTCATATGACCCAAGGCCAAGTACTCCTTCATGAAGTCAATGTACATGGGCCGAATGTCATCTTCTTTGCACATTCTTCTCTCCAGAGCCATGAACCGTCGTCTGGCTATGTCATATGACATACCTAGACTGTGCGGACTAGATTTAAATGGCAACGACACTCTGAGCCGACCCGAGGTAGTTTGGCGAATAGTCTCTATAAAGGACTTCTCGCACAGCTGTTGTTCTGGGGTATACAAATTTGAATTAATTGTATTAGGTTTGTCTTCTAACTCCCAGAACTTTCGAACGATCGAGTCTACATAGATCTCGTCCTTCACAACGCTCATTAAAGTTGAGGAACGGGCGGCTATTTCCTTCGTTCGACAACGACCAGACACTATCCAACCAAAGGATGTAAGTTGGAGTGTTGGACTGTTGCTGGTTCCCTTTATTCGGCCTTCTCTTAATACATCAAAAAAGATATCGGCGCCGAGAAGCATGTCAATGCGTTGTGGCTTGTAGAACTGAGGATCTGCTAACTGCACGCTATCAGGCACACTGATCTTCTCAGTAAGTTTCTCAGGTTGATACGACGATATGGACCGGAGGATACCAAAATCAGTCATGATTTGTGTGTCGTCTGTTCGTGAGGCTATCGATGTCTGAACACTGTGACTAACGATTGACTGACAGTTAGCAATACCCAATAAGTGAATACCCCTTTTTTGCCTCTTCAATTGTAGCTGCTTAGCTAACTCCTCAGTGATGAAGTTCACCTGAGAGCCGGAGTCTAAGAGGGCTCTAGCTAACTGATATGATCCTGATTGATCTTTTACTCTGACGACAGCAGTTGCCAGGAGAACTTGGTCAGAGGCGCTACTTGCGTGGTTCACAGCCGAAAACTGTGTCGCAATGGGCCTCGGAGCTACTGGGATAGCCGTTGAGGCAGCCTGAGGAGTCTCCGAAGTGTATCTGTGTAGCATTGAATGATGGGGCTTAGAACAAACCCGACAGTGAGCTGATTTACACGCGGCTACCGAATGTCCTATTCGCAAGCAGTTTATACAAAGGGGAAAACTCTTTGCGAATTTAAATCGATTCTGGCAGGGTATTGCTGCGAATGATGAACAAGACTGGACATAGTGATCGTCAGATTTGCAAAAAACACACTTATTGACTTGGAGCTGACTGGGAAGAGCAACGGCTAATGATGTTTTTCCACCTCTTTTTACACTGTCATGCGGTGTCTTACGACCTACGCCGCATGCAGAAGAGACTTCTTCAGCAGTCAAATGCTGATAGCGTCTATTTAATGCAACTTCACAATCATTCCACAATGGAAGTTTGTTGTAGTCCCAGTTCTCTTCCCATCTTGAGCGTGTGCCAGTGTCTACCTTGCTCATTACTAAATGTATTAACATGGCATTGGAAATCTGTTTATCAGAGCCTAGCGATAACAGCGATTCATAAATTGCACGCACCGAATCAATCATCTTGCGCAAAGATGCTGCTGACGGTGCAGACATACTGGGTAGTTCGAACAGCTTGGAGATGCTGTTAAAGAATATGAGGCATTGGTTGTCATACACTGTTTTTAAAGCCTTTAAAGCTTTCGGGTAATTATCATCTGTTACCTGATAAGCCTTAACAGTACCCAGTGCTTCTCGATCTAGGCACGACAACAAATGATTAAACTTCTCTATGTTCGACAGAGTTGGGTCATTGTCAACTAAGTTCTCGAATAGACCTATAAAGTTTTTGTATTCGGAATACTCTCCACTAAATTTTGGTAATTTAATGTGAGGTAGATTTCTAGTATGTGACACGGAGCTAATCATGGTCGAATTGGCATGACTTTCCGGTTTTGGTTGACTGACACTGCCTCGCTTCATTAGTAGGGCCTTGGTTGTGACACACAACTCCTCTAATGATGATCGAGGCACTAAATCTGAATTAATGTCGTCCAGTTCTTGCTGTATTTTAAACGCGTTTTCTATATATCGGTTTAATATTTCTAATCGACATTCGATTTCAAAGGGCTCTACCGATATTGTGAAGTCTTTTAACGATTTGTTGATACGCGTTATATCGTTTGTCACGTTTTTATAAGCATTCAGCAGGCTTTCAATCCGCGCTGATGATGACTCGTCCATAGACCGATTCTTTCCTCGCTTGCCAGTCATGATTCTCAAAATGTTATTCAATTGAAACCAATTTCAATTAAACCCGAATTATAATGCAAGCTAAGGGATTGCAGAATAATATCCACTGCGTTCGGTCGATGCTCTATGTGTTATACGTTAGCTAGTTGTATATGGGCTGCTACTAACGATTGTAACATAAACCTGTAAGTTATTCAGCTAATACAACCCCCACGGTTTGATCGTGAGTGTCGAACCTGCACTCATACACGTTCGATGCGCACAACGAATCACGCAAGTTGGGGCACAGATGCAAGGCCGAACTTCACAACAGCGGACAACAAGAGCTGGTGAGTGCCGAGCATGCACTCATACAAGTTTGATGCGCACAACGAGAGCGCAACGGGGAGCGCAAATGCACAGCCGAACTTCACAACAGCGGACAACAAGAGCTGGTGAGTGCCGAGCATGCACTCATACACGTTTGATGCGCACAACGATCAGCGCAACCGGGGAGCGCACATGCAGAGCCGAACTTCACAACAGCGGACAACAAGAGCTGGTGAGTGCCGAGCATGCACTCATACACGTTTGATGCGCACAACGATCAGCGCAACGGGGAGCGCAAATGCACAGCCGAACTTCACAACAGCGGACAACAAAGGCTGGTGAGTGCCGAGCATGCACTCATACACGTTCGATGCGCACAACGAATCACGCAAGTTGGGGCACAGATGCAAGGCCGAACTTCACAACAGCGGACAACAAGAGCTGGTGAGTGCCGAGCATGCACTCATACAAGTTTGATGCGCACAACGAGAGCGCAACGGGGAGCGCAAATGCACAGCCGAACTTCACAACAGCGGACAACAAGAGCTGGTGAGTGCCGAGCATGCACTCATACACGTTTGATGCGCACAACGATCAGCGCAACCGGGGAGCGCACATGCAGAGCCGAACTTCACAACAGCGGACAACAAGAGCTGGTGAGTGCCGAGCATGCACTCATACACGTTTGATGCGCACAACGATCAGCGCAACGGGGAGCGCAAATGCACAGCCGAACTTCACAACAGCGGACAACAAAGGCTGGTGAGTGCCGAGCATGCACTCATACAAGTTTGATGCGCACAACGAGAGCGCAACGGGGAGCGCAAATGCACAGCCGAACTTCACAACAGCGGACAACAAGAGCTGGTGAGTGCTGAGCATGCACTCATACAAGTTTGAAGCGCACAACGAGAGCGCAACGGGGAGTGCAACGACGACGAAGAGCGGATAGCAACAACAATGTATCAGCGCTCTATCTTCGCAAGCGAGAGCGCACACAACAACGATTGTGCGACCAATAATAGGCAACTAGCGAAGAGTTTAAGAGATCGATTTGAGCGGCAAAGCTGTGTGAAACGGTTTTTTAGTTTCTTACTTTACACAGAGGCTGAACTCTCTGGCTCCGTTTTGACTCTATGTTCGTCAAATTCGAGAGCAGACAGAGGTCAATGTCTAATTATTTTGACAATATATGTATATGTATGTACAAATAACGAAATTAAGCAATTAATGAAAGCCATATACACATGTACATAGGTTTACCTGCAGTTAAAATCTGCATGTCTCGAGTGCACTTTATTGAATTTAAATACTCGGTCTATGTACGTATCACTCTATGTACTTCCCTGATTATTAGCGCAATCCATTTAATCCTCCTGTATGTAATCCACCGATGTCACCTGCTGAAGAGTCCACCCGGGGGCGCCAAAAATGTCCTGACAAAAGGGCTTGGTGTATATAACACATGAAACAACAACAAGTCGTGGATCTTCAACACCCAGCTTGCCGACAACGAAGTCTTTTTGATACTGCTTTAATTTCACTTCAAACTTAACCTAGTGGGCAGAGAGCTAGCACCGAGACCCGAACATCTAGCGAGAGCACTCCATCCCGCTCTCGTCGCTCTCGTGCTGCTCTTTACAGTGCCCTAATTAATTTCATGCACCTTACAGCCTAAACTCCATTATGCCCAGTCAAATGACTGAACACATACATTTTCAGACAAAATTAATATTCGTGTTGCGCATACTTGAAGAGTTGTTTTATTTGCCATAGAATTCGAAATGTTTTATGACTCGATAAAAATTCAAATAAGTTTGTAATCAATTTATTATTGTGGCTTTCTTGTTTCTATTGCTAGTATTTATTTCATTATAGCCGATTCAAGCAACTCAAGTCGAATCAATTAATTCCTATTCGTCTCTTTGCCTCTTCGCAACTTATTGTTATACTTAAACTCATGCAGGGCAGTGAACGGCATAGGGACGCTTTCAGGATACCTTAGGAGTTCCTTTAAATGTCTTCGTATACATTATTTATTGTTATTTCTGCCTCACATCAAATCAAATGTTGCCTATGGTCTAGGTCGACAAGAATGCCAAGCTCTGGCCTCGTTCAGGCAGGCAGCGCTTTAAATACTTTTTCGGCTTTATCTCATTACTGGGGGCAAGTGTTGAGAGTGCAAAGCTCGGAAGAGTCGACGCTGATGCAGTTTATTTACTGCCGGCAGAATAAACGACGGGCAGTTCATTGGCTGCGACAGTGCGCAATTTGTTCAATTGGTAGCAGAGGCTGGCTGGGAGCGGGTGGAGAGTGGAGAATGGCACTTGCAGTGGGCCAAATGAGCGCAAGTAAATACAATTTACGGCCTTTTGTTGCTGCGGTGGGCCGCAAGTGTGCGAAATGCTGGCACAGTTCGTTCAACTGAGTGCCCCCAGAGGGTGAACGGGAGGGAGGGGAGGTACGTGGGAAAGCAATTAAAGCGATTGCGGACACACACAAAATGTAAATTAAATTTAATAATTGATGGCGCATAAGCGGGCGAGCGACTGCCGCCCATGGCTTGGACTCACCTTTGCACAGACTCGCGCCAGCGGACGTTCTCATTGGCCAGTCCATTGACCAGCCTATGGGCCAGATCGATGGTGAAGGACGTCTTGTCCGCCTCCCGTTGGCACTTTTGCTTTTCGGCGACAGCGTGCTCGAACTCGGCCTGGATGTCGGCGAGCTTGTCCTCCAAGTTGTTAATTTTCGTCTTCAGATACTGCAGTCGTTCGCGCGCCTCGAACAGCTCCTGCTGTGCATCCTGCAGGGCCTGTTGCTTGGGCCCCACAATGAGAAAGACCTGATGATAGCGATGCAGATTGATGACCCACGCACAGAGGCCAGCGGCTGCCACCGACTTTTGCACAACTTTGTCTGGGTTGAACTCGGGGTCCTGGGGAACAAATGTAGTATCATTGATAATGTTCTGCTGTCTGCACCTCCTCAGCTCCGTAACTTACCTTGAGGTATTCCTGCAGCGTTTCAATAATATTCGGATGTATGTTATCCTTGTTGTAGTTGAGCAAGTCGTTCAGAAACTGATCCACGCGCACCATCATCAGCTTGGCTGCTTTCCAGCTGCGGTCGCGCGGTATCTTGCCATTCGTGGCCAGCAGCACCATGACGGCAGCGCACACATTGATCACGCCCTTGGGCGGCGATCCGAATGACTTGAGCTCGGTCAGGTTGTTTTTGTTCAGGGTGTTGAGGGCAGCCTGTGCAGCGACTAGGGCTGGCTCAGCCTGGCGCAGATCCTGTTCGCAGAGCTTGGTCTTGATGGAAACGTCCTCCTCGATGATGCGGACACGCTTCTCCTCCTCCGATGATATGAAGCGCTCACGCTTCACCTTCTCGCTCTCGGCACTCACAATGACGATCAGCTTGTCCGCAGCAGCGTTTTTGGCTGCCAGCTGAACTTCTTGTATGGCCAGTTGGTGCTGGAAGGAAAGTTCTTTCTAACTCAAACGAAAAACTCGGAGAAACTTTAAAACTTTGGTGGCCAACGAAATTAATTAAAGCTCTGGCACGCTAGCCCAATATTGACACGGAGCAACTTTATCGCACGAGTGCGAGTACACTTGGATAAGCACATGTGAGCTCCTTCTACACAGGTGCGTTTTTTTTGTTTGTTCTGACGGCGCAATTGAAAACTGAGGCTGACGTCTGTTCATCAATGCAATCGAATTTCGTTTAATTCAATTAGTTTAAATAACATCATGGGGTCGTTTGTGTTCGTGTGGGTGAAAAGTTTTTGTTCGGCGCACAAAAGTATGCTATAAAAAATACGCGATTGGCGTGGCGCCACTGCCAGCCACTGGGAGCGTTGCGTATACGCAGCGTAACCGGAAACGACTCCAGCAATGCAAAGAGCACCGTCACCGTCGACACTTGCCGTCACACATGGGAATCTGCCTCTCACCACTCCACCTAGACACCATTGAGCCCCTCTCTGCCACGGGCTATGCACAGCAGATTTGCTGTAACAACAATTCAATTAAGCGCACTAATTGAATGACAGACTCGACGCGACTGTTCGAATATCGCAGCGACAATGAAAAAAAATCTCAACTGCCGCCATGTGCACAGACGTATGTGCATGTCCATGTCCACCAAATGGGCAGGACCTTGGTAAAAAAAGCGGGTCAAACGACTTTGCGGACCCGTTTGTTTAATTATAACTCAGAATTGCTTTTGATGGAAACTTAATTTAATAAGGCAGCAATTTTTCTGAATTCAATTTTATTCATAAAAGTTTTCGTTTATGCCAATTTACATATTTTTCGTCCTGCTAATGGAATAAGTCATAAGGAACAAAATATCGCAGATAATAATATAATATTCCGATAATATTCAGTTTGGTTTTCACTCGACTCGAACAGCAATGATGGGCAATGGTTGCCAAAGGCTATGCTCGAACACTACGCCAAATTTGTTGGCTGTTAAATTTGCGAAGTTTTGTTTGTTTCATTATTGTTAACGCTTACCTTTAGGGTGTCCACTTGACGCGCGCATTCGGCCAGCTTGGCCATGCCGCTCTGCAGCCGGCCGATGCGCTGGGCGAACTCCCCGTTTTTGTCGACCAACAGTTTGCGGTAGAGGAAAATGTATTCGAGAAATGTTTTCGGCGTGGTGTAGTTGTAGCGTTTTTCATTCTGCAGATAAATTTTCGATATCTGATTCACGGTCCCGTGTACGTAGGCCATAAAGTAGCCAATGGGCGGTATGAGCTGCGGCTGCAAGTGAATGGAGGTCAGTTTGCTCTTCTGTCTATCGACCTGTGTGTGGGTGTGCGTGGTGCGAGTGTGTTGTGGCACCTTCTGTTGTCATTTTGACAGCTTAAAGCTGTAAATTGTGAATGGTGCAGGACAGCCGCGTGCAATAATAAAGCCAGCGTAGCGCACACACCTCCAATATGTCACTGATTTCGGTGAGAAACTTTTGGGAGACCGACTCCAGTGCGCTTCGAGGCCACTCGTGGAACCAGTTAATTGCCGTGCGGCTGATGATGGCCGGGAACTTTCTGGCACGTATGCGCAGTGTCTGTCCCACTGGGGAGAAGCAGAGCACGATCTTGAGCAGGCGCCGCACCTTCTCCACGAAATAGCGCCAGCAATTCTCTTTGGTGTCCAATGCGCCGCTCTGCTTCACCTCGTTGCGTATGCCATTGACGATTGACTCCAGCTGGTCGTCATTGAAGAGCTCGGGTATCTCGCCGGAGGCCAGCAAGTCGTTGATCAGCATCAGTATGGACTCGTCCGGCAGCTGGGCATCGGATATGAGGAAAACGGACGCCACATTCTTGAGGCCCACCTTCATGTACAGAGCTGCGATCTCGTCCCTCATGTCGAGCAGCCCGAAGCCGCGCTTGATTTGAATCTGCGACACACTCAGCGAGGAGATGAATGCGGCCAGGCGTGCCAGAGTCTGCTTTCCGGAGCCGCCAACGCCGATCAGCAAAGCATTGCCGCGAGGACTCTCCAAGATGCGATTAATGCTGGGCAAAAGATAAGGTAGCAGAGATATATACATATTGTATGAGATGATTCGGTCTAATCTAAAGGCTTCTTTAAGAGATGGTTTAGCTTACCGACATATGTGTATCATGGCATCCTCGAAGAGCACCAGATTCATGTAGCCCACGATGTCGTTGTAGCTGGCCTGCGCCTCCAGCAGCAGTTGGTAGAGCGAGTCCCAGCTCTTGAGCGGCATGTACTTCTGGTCTACCAGCGATTGGGCAAAGTGGCTGTAAATCAGGGGCTCCGCGAACACAAAGTCCTCATCGAAGTCTTCGAAGTCCTTCTTGAATATATCCCGTATGGAGGACTTGAAGGACTTGATGTCATACTGATCGACCAGTCGATCGTGGTAGACACGGAAGGCCTCGTGCACATAGAGGCGCATCAGCTCGGCGGGTTTGCTGCACACTGTGCCGCTGTAGCTGCTGGTCGCACCACCCGCAGAGACCGGAGCACCCACACTGTGCATCACGCCCTGGTAGATGTTGGTCAGGTCGCGCAGATTGAAGATGTAGTGGAACTTGATGGCCGTGGGCAGGAAGGCGTATTCGACGCGACGATGCAGCGAGATGCCCACCTGCACCAGGAGGTTGCCAATGGAGCGGATCTCCTTGTTAAAGCCCTGCGCTGGCTGCTCCAGGTGATTGTTCAGGATGCTGCTGTATATGAGGTGCAGCGTCTCCTCGCTGGGCTGGGCCACAGAGAACACACAGAAGTGCCGCTGCAGACGTGGGTCGATGGTGAAGGAGCCGGCGGTGGGATTCATGCAAGCGGCGAACTGGCAGTGGCGTATGTCCTTCAGCTGCAGCCTCTGACGATCGTACCTGAGCAAGCGTCCAATAGTCAATAGTCTCATCTGTTGCATAATGAGTCACCTACCACTGCCTGTAGTCCATGAACTGTCGCATTATGGTGTGCGGCTGCACCGTGCCGTAGGCATCCACCTCGGGCATGTTCAGGTCGTTCACGAAGTAGATGAGTCGCCGCTTGGGTCCGCTCGGCGCGTAGCAGCGACCCGACTTCTTCTCCAGCGGTCGGTCGAGCATCTTCTGGAACATCTCTGACGAGGTGTAGAAATTAAAGTGCGTCGCCTGCACCGTGGTCAGCAATGGTGTCGAGGAGGACAGCTTCCGGCGCACGCCGACGCTGCCGACACCAACGGCCGGCGTCTGCTGCTGACTGTCGCTGACAGCTGTCACTGCAATTTCAAGCAGCTCCTGTGCGCTGGCATATTTGCTGAAGAGCTCACGGAAGATGGCACCCTTGCCGCATCCAGAGCTGCCCACCAGCATGCAAGCCAGATTGCGGTCGATAAGCAGCTTGAGGAAGTAGCCCAGACGTGTGGTCTCTGCAGTTGAAATGAGCACGTTCTATATGTAAGTGTATGTGTGTGTGTGTGTGTGTGTGTGTGTGTGTGTGTGTGAGTGTGTAACCAAAAGCTTTGTTCGCATGATTAGTTCATTCCCAAGTAGGTCAAGCACGCACCTGCAGCGGCTGCTCTGCATCGATTTGACACTCGAGCTGCTCCTGAGCGGCCAGCTCTGACCAGCGCTGGAACTTCAGTGTTTGCACATTAAGCTGATAGTCAAATATGGTGCCCTGGCTGGGCAGCTTTACATCCTTGAACTCGCCCGTCCACCACTTGTGAAACTCGCGCTGCCAGTCCACAATCGTATCCTGATGCAGAGCCGAACCGAAGCTCCAAAGCGTAACGTACACAAATATGGTTTCTAACGCCAGCTCGGTGGACTCGTGCGAGAGCTCGCCATGGTGCAGGCTGTGTGCATTGACACCGATATGCTTGCTGCCGCCGCGCGCAGTGTCCTCCTCGACTGGGCCGCTGTCCAGCAGACACTCGAGCAGGTGACACGTCATCTGTATCATGGCCATGCTCGTGATGGGCGTAATGCGACGAAAGTCCCGCTGCCTCTGCATCAGGCTGGGAAAGTATTTCTCAAAGAGCGTCGTCAGTATGCCTCTCTCGATCATATTCACGCGCGTTTCCAGCCAGGACGAGACGAAGCTGAAATGCAATGCAACATCGAATTGAGTAAAAGGATGTGAGTATTTAGGCAAGGACTCACGGGGACCAGCCCAAGTCCTGGGGATTGATGTACAGGATGCCTGCTCGGGAGACCGTGGCAGGCGTGGCCGCCTTCAGGTGGCCCACCTCGAAGAGCAGCCGCATCTCACGTCTCAGCGATATGCGCTCGTTGCTGGCCAGCGTCAGGATCTTATTGTCGTCCATCAGCGTGTTGAGACTCTCGATCCACATGGGATCGATGTCGCCATCCAAGACTATCCACTTGGGATTCCCTGGCGGCATATTGGCCTGCTCCCGCATTATGGAGGAGAAGAGACCATCCTTCCACTCGCGCGTCGTGGGATTCACAATGCCGAACAGCTCATCGTTGGACAGGGCCTTAGGGTTGAGCACGTGGCAAACTGGCTTCAGTTTCTGGATGCGGTAAGTTTCGCGCAAAGTTTGCCAGATCTTGGTCTTGCCGGTGCCTGCGTCGCCCACGATGAACACCGAGTGGCGGACATCGAGGAGCTCCTGCAGCTGCACCACCTTCATGAGGAAGCCCTCCTCGGGCTGCAGCTTAATTTCGTTGACCGCGCGCCGAATGGTTTTCTCGAACTCGAACACGCGCTTGCGCGGCACGTCGAGGGCGGGGAAGAGGTCGCCTATCAGGCCCATAAATATGGACACGTCCTCGGTGACTATCTTGGGTATGTTGAAGTCGCGCAGGGCGCGCATTAACACCTGATCCTCTGGCCGGCTGTGGTCGTCGCGCTTTAATGTGCCAGCAACGACCAGCACCGATTTGATGGCGCGCAGTCCCCAGTCGTAGTGATCCTGCTTGGACAGCAGCTCCTTGCACAGCGTGTACAGCGTGATAAATTTGCGTGCCAGCAGACGTGCGTCCTGGAAGCCCTCGGCCATTAACATAATCTCACAAATCAGAGCAAAGTCCGGCACAATCATGGCGCATGGACGAAACAATGTTTTCAGGTTTTCCGGCAGCTCCGTGCGGCCAGCGTAGCCCGGATTCATGGTGATAAAAATGCCAACCGACGGCTCCAGCGAGATGCGCTCGCCCATAAAGATAAATTGGGTTTTATGCATCTGTAAACAGAAGCAGTAACAGCAGCAGCAGCAGCAGCAGCATCGGCCAGCAGTAGCACCCAGAAGAGAGAGCACCCAGCGTAGTCGGCATCCAGGAACCAAGCGAAATGTAATCAATGTGCAGCATTGCAAAGAAGTGGAAGGTAAAATCAATTTGCGAACGCTTCACGTTTCCCAGACATTGCGGTCGCACCCTTATCGCCTCCTGTATGGTCTTCACTTGGACGGCAACCACGGAGAGGACCTCCACGCAGATGCGATTGAACTCGTCAAAGCAGCCCCATGCGCCGGTCTGGGCCAGACCTTTGTAAATGTTGCCGCAAGATTTGTAGTCCATTTGCTCCGAACAGTTGAAGACATAAACCATTACGCCCAGCGCACGGCCCAGGTCCTTCGTTGTTTCCGTTTTGCCCGTGCCCGCCGGTCCAGCTGGCGCCCCTCCCATCACCAGATGCAGCGACTGTGCGTGGGGTATGCAAAGGTATGCAAATTGCAAACGGCATTTATTTTCCACTAACGAGTTGTTTAATTTAAATACTGGCCAAATTGGCATAAAATCAACACCAAATGCCAACAAATTAAAGCCGCAACTTCTCTCGACCAGCCCCATTCACTAATTGGAATTTTACTTACTTTCCTGGAATATAATATACCCGGATGTATGTGCGGGTACTACAGTTATATTTCGGACAACGGAGCTGATATTGTCGTGAGACCTTAACTGAATTCAGAAATCTGTTGATAGATTTATGATTGACTTGATGATGATGTATTTGTAATAAATATAAATAGTTAATTTATTTTGAAACAATCTTAAATACTTCTCATATACGATTCTACCATAGCAACACATTTAGTTGAGTTTCTAGAATGACAGTCACAAATCAAGTTTAATTGACTCCGCCTTAGCGGCACACAAATTAATTAGATTCCATTTTAGTTGCTTCGAAATTTATTTTTGTATTCATCCAGCTATGAATACATTTCCTTCTCTCACAAATATAAAGTTGTTTATACAAAAGCTAATTAATTTCTGGGATTTACCGAGCTACACTTCTAGCACAGCACAGACACATGACTCGCCCTGGGCTATAGGCAGCCTCGAGTTCTTCTCTTGTGCTTAACATACACACACAATATTTCTGCTTTGAATTTCACATTAAATAGATAAAAATATTAACTATAATTTCTACATAGCTTAATGTTATGAGCTTTGAATACTCTTGAATACTCTTTAAATGTTCAACAAACTGGATTTGACTTAAAATTTACTGCGTGTAAATTTGATTGCCAATGTAAACTGACTTACTTACAACAAAATCACATTTGAGTCGGTTTTGTTTTTGTTCTTGGACTGCTCCCCATTAGAAACATTTTAATCTCTCAATTTTCTCCCTAATTATACAATAAACCCATGGAAAGTGTGAAAACAGAGTATAATGGTTTTGCTAAGCTGTGAGTAACAGCCCGAGTCCCCAAAATACATAGATTCTTGTTTAGCATGAGCTAGTTAAGGTGACTTGAGCGAGTCCACATCACAACCTATAAGAGCTAGAAACTAGCCTTAACTTTCCTTTAGGTTCCCTATATAATGAACAGATCAATTATCAAATCATATATCGTACGCCTTTGCAGCTAGAGTCTCCACATTTTGTATTTAGTTTCATGTATATTTATTATAAGTTTGAATTTTAGGGCCCGGGGTCAGGGTATATCCTAGCCGTTCAGCCACGACTACAGCCTTCTTACCCATTTTATATGAGTAATGTTTCGACCTTTAGATAACTATGAAAACAATTTCTGTATTGCTTAACTGGCTTTGTACTGGAAAATAGCTTTTTACAAAGTCTGTTGATGCTTAATTTATTTACGAAGCCAAAACTCATTTGCTTTTAATCTCAATTCATGGCTCTAATTGAAATGAGTTTATAATTAGTTGTGAGAATTTCCACTTATGTACTAAAATTAACACTGTGTAACAGAGTGAGTCATCTACATTCCGTTTTCCAATAACTGTAATTGTAGTAAAGGAAATGCCGCCTGCTGCTGGGAAATGCTAAGTGTGTGCTATTATTCAACATATTAATCGATCAAACTTAAAGCTGCCGCTGGAATGTAAATTTCATATATATATATATATATATATATATATATATGATATTTACCTAAAATTGTTTATTACTTTCAAGAATGATTTAAACAAACTTAATTTAATTTACTTTGAAGCTCTTTTCCACTTATTTATTATTGGCAATTGACCAATTAGGCGATTCACAAGATTCCAAGAACAACTTTGCTGTTCACTGGCAGAATTATTCTCAAGTAATATATATATATATATATATATATATATATATATATATATATATATATATATATATACTTGAGAATAGTTCAGCCAGTGAACAGCAAACAATTTTAGGCGACTCTGAGCTTTGCTCTCTACAATTTCCAATGGATATCAATGAAAATCAAGAATTTATATTGCCTCACCTGAGTCAGCGTGATGTAGCATCTATCCGTTAGGGGCGTGATTACCAGTCTCGAGGTATTGCCCAGGTACTCATAGGCATATCGGAATTCGGCATCGCAGATATTGGCAAAGCAGTCTTCGTCGGCGCCGGTGGTGCTGATTGTGGTGCAGCTGGAGCTGCCCGACTGCTCGTCGTCCCAGCGATGTCGCAGCTGGCTCTGCCACTGGAAGGCCAGCGAGTTGTCTACCCTGGCGGCAATGATTTTGCCAATGACGTCGCGCGAGTGCACGTCAATGGTGCAGATGGTCATTATTTTCTGTCGGTCGCCGGCAGAGAGTTCGCCCAGCAGCAAATTGATTAAGGCATTCAGCTGCGCTATCTGGCGCTTATGCAGCTCCTTCATGGCACCCTCGTAGCCCTCCTCCATGCTGGCAAACGAGCGGTTCACGTCCGCCGTCCAGTTGATCTGGCTGCAGCAGAGCGCCACCTGTGCTGGCCAATCGTAGAGCCACAGATCACGCGACTTCTCAGAAAACGCGGCCAGGGCTCGTCGGAAGAGCTCGTGAAGCGTGCTCCGCATCTGCTGGATGACAGCGCTCAGCCAGAGCTCAACGCGCCCGCAGCAGTCAATATAGGCAGACTGCTCCCGCTGTTGGTTGACCACAAAGGCTACGTATTCGTCGTTCTCCTTAGAGTGCATGCCCACGGCGTGTGTAGTATTCGTTTCGTACTGCAGGCGCAGTATGGAGTCGAACAGCTTGATGAGATGGCGATCTATGACCTGGGGATTGTTGCCATTGGAGAGTATGTCCAATAGATCAGCGGATGATATGAAGTAAAAGCGCGGAAAGGCCAAACGCTTCGTCTCCAAATAGTCGTTCAGCGCCTTCTCGCAAACGGACAGACGCTTTTGCAGTTCCAGCAGCTGCTGCAGCACATCCTCATGTCGCAGCACCACCTCCATCACAACGCGTACGCTTGTCACGCGAGCCAACAGATTGGTGAAGTCCTCGTCGATGCGTTCGAAGTTGGCCGCATCCAGGGGCAGCTGGGAGCGAATGTCCGTGGACCCTATGAAAATGCACTCCAGGTAGATCCATTTGCGTTGCACCTCAAACCAGTTGACAATGAGATTGTCAATGCCGCTGAGCACTCGCTGCCAGTGGCTCAGCTTGTCCAGCAGATATTCAATATGCTTCGAAGTCGAAATGTTCTGCAATTGCATTTGATTGTCGTCGAGCGTTTCAATGAGCTCCTCCGAGACCTTCAGCAGTTGGACACTCGGGCGTGACTGATGCATTTCTAATTCGAATTCCAAATGCGTCCATGTGGCTTTAATATCGTCCAACACCTTAGTAACCGTCATCTCTTTGATGGCGCGATCCACAGTGTTCTTGATGTCCTCCTCGTGCTGCTGCGGCTGTAGGCTCAGCAGCTGCGCCAGAGTTGTTGATGCGTTGCACTTGTATGAAAGCTGAAGGGATTGCATTGACAATTAAAATTTTCATATGCCCCTCTGTGTGTCTGAGTTGCCATGGCTCTCATTAGGCAGCTTCTTAATTAACATATTGACCATTGTTCGGGCTCGGGCCCCGTTATCAATTTTGAGCATGTTTGCTGCTGGCCACAAATATGTATGATATTGAATTTCAAAATAATTGGAGCTGCCTGCTTCGCCTAGCTGCTGCTGCTCGTAATTTCCACTGCCAATAAGTCAGAGTGCTGCAGCGGCCAAACGCTGGCTCGACTAGTCGATGCCCTGAACTAATTAAGTCGCATGCATTCGAGTTCTAATTCAAACACCTTGGCAGATAAATGATATATGTATTGGCCTCAATTATGTCTGCTAGTATGCTGCTGACTGATGACTTTACATGTATATCTATTTATCTATCTATATTTAATTTGTAGTACTTCATACAGACTGCAGTCAGCTCGACCGAATGCAATACCCTTCCTCAGAGTAAACCCGTTTTCAATGGCATCAGGTTGCACACAATTAGAGCTGCTCAACTGTTCAGCCTGAGCTCCTCTCAATGTCGAATTATTAAATTAATGCTTGCCTCTGTCTCGCTTGTCAAGCAGCTTGCTAAGACCCAAAGGCGCACAGCGCTGCTCACATGGCACTAATGAGCGCATGTTAGCTAGAATTTGTACGCTCGACAAGTAACACGAGCTTATTATGAAGCTCTGCTTTCACATTGTTTAATAATATTAGAATTTCTTACCAATTACAGAGTTTCTCTTACCAATTCATCCATTTCGTATAGGTTATTCAGCTGTAACAGAAATCAGGTTGGTTATCAAATATTTCTCGTTAGATTAATGAATTTTTAATGCATTTCGCTTCACCTGTGAATTACAAATTTTGCCAACAGCAATTATTTATTGCAAGAGGGAAACAATAATAAAATTTGCAATCATATATTTCTATTTGTTTCTAATCATTATTTGCACTTAATTTTTTTTCTTTCAGTTTTTAATGTGTCGCAGCTGCCGCCAGAAAAAAAAAAAAACAAATCGTTCATAGCTAATTAAACGTAATTTAATTGAATTAAAATATTTTTGTTTTCTATAAAAACATTCCATTTAAATATTATTTATTTACTTCGCTCAAAAAACGTGGCACAAGAATAAAAAATTACATAAATATTTGCATAATATTTAATGGGTAAGGTAAAGGAATAAAGAAAATTATAAAAATATGAATTTATTCAAATTATATAAAACAAGTATTAAAGTAGGAATTAAGCCCAAGTTCCTTTGTTTAACATATATTAGTATATTTTAAACGCATTAAAGTTTCACATCAAATAAACTAATTAAGTAAGATCTTTAATGGATTTTGATGGTAAATAAGTGGAGCAGCTTAACAGTTCCTAACACAGCGATTGCGTTTACATGCAAGGGGCGGGTGGGTGGACCATGCCGACTGTAATCCACGCTGAAGCATCTGCTGCAGGTAATGTGATTGGCAAATACTCACACAGGAAACTATAGCTGGATACAATTGGCAGGGCACATTGTGAAATGGTGCTTTGTGGATCAATCAGTGCGAATTGCAATGATGATGGCCAGGATGGAAAAGGGAATGGGGGCGTGGAAACGGGCATGGGTGCTGGTGCAGCTGGGGCTGCTCTTATTGACTTTAAGCATTACTAGCTGTGATTTGGCGCTCTGCTTACCTTTGACAACTGCATCAGCTCTAGCCAGTGGCGTTCGGTAATTGCTGGATTTTGGAGCTCGGTCACGGCGCGCAGCGAGGCAACCAGTTCGCGCAAAACGCCCACAATATAAACATAGGGCGCCCAGTCCCTGATGCACTTGTCAAGAGTGCGCAAATCGCGCGTGAACTTCTTGCACTCATGCTCCATGTCGTCCGTATCGATGTGCAGCCAAGGTGTTGCATGCCAGTCAACAATGCAGGATTCGATGACGCGCACAAAGTCCCACAATTGCTGCGGGCGGCACAGAATCTGTCACACACACACACACAAAAGGAGGCAAGCCTGGTCGCCGTCCTGCTTACCTTTACACGTCGAAGCTCCGTCCTGCACTGCTGCAGTGTGGCCGTGTCGGGCGGGGGTATATCTAGGAGCTGCGCCCAGCGCGCGTAGCGTCGCTGCTGGCTGCCAAAGCGATGAAGACGCACGTATACCTGGTCGCAGGTATCGTAAATTTGTGGACAGGGCACACAAAAGAACTGCGGAGAGTGGTAGAACGGGAGGGGCGGGGGAGGAGTGTGAGAGGCAGCGCTAATACTGGGCAAACCGAAATTGATGGTGAATAGGGGCTGCGCTTACCGGCATGCGCTGGAACTGTTTCGCATAATGCTGCACGTGGCACGTATGCAGCCCAATGAGTGCCGTTACGCGCTGCTGTTGATAGTAGCGCGTGTCCTGGAGAGCCTCGTGTTTGGCCATTGCTTGTTGCTTCAGCTGTTGCCACTGCAGCGGCAGCTGCTCAATGTTGCGCACCAGCTGCGCCTCGAACTCCACGTTGTAGGTCTTTAAGAGCGCAACGATGTCCTTAAGCGGCTTAAAGACATTGTCCGCATACGGCTCCCGCTGTCGTATCTCTGCCATGACAGACAGCACGCGCAGCAGCGCCTTAAAGTCCTGCCGGCCGATGTGCAGCTGCAGAGTCTCGTGGCTGAGCGCAATGAAACCATTTAGCTCCTGCTCAAACAAATTAACTTTTTGATAGCATACTTTTTGGGGCATCATTCCGCAGAGCTCACCTGAAGCGTCTTCTGCACATAGCGCAGCAGCCACTGCTTGTGCAGGTGCGACCACTTGCAGGCCAGATTGAGCAGGCCATGTTTGAGCGGCCTCAGATCCAGGGCCAGCCAGCCGTTCAGGCAGTGCCCACTCTCGCACTGGTCAATCGCATCGTGCAGCTCGTTGTAGCGCTCGATCTGCAGATGAGATTCAGGAGAGATGCTTGGGGCGTTGACAACTTCATTTGCCTGGACTAAACCGAAATTTATTCAAGCTAATTTAGCGCATATGTGTGTGCGTGGCCAATAGCCCAATTCGTGTGCCATTTACTCGCATATTCAGGCTACGTCCAGCCGTAGCGTTTATTAAGCGCACCAGCTGCGCCCGAGGCGGCTCGCAATTGCCGCTCATAAATAAAATGCCGGTCAGTGATTTCAACTGCCCTTTGCTTGTTGGGGTAATACACTTCTAACGTCTGCCTTATGCAAACGGCCAATGTCTGCTATCCGTATTTGCATTCAAATGTATATCAATGCGATAACGAAAGCGGGCGAGAGATCTCAAATTGCATAGAATGCATTGTATATGCCATCATAAATATATATATATTCTTTGAAACAGCATTTTTGGGAGCTCTCTCAAACATATAAGATCAAGACTTTAAAATCATTATCAGTTATAAGATTGTTTTAAATGCGGAAATAAACTGAAATGGATAAAATTGTTTGTTACATATTCAAATATAATAAAAAATGCTATTAATGCGTAACATTTTTTTAAAGTATTTTAAATATAACATAAAAAAAGGTTGAGTATTAATTGCATAGCTTAATATATTTTTAAAAGAAAATTTAATAAATGCATATTCAACAAATCCTAAAAAGAGTAATTAAAATTTTGTAAAAATTCATATTTTTAAACTCTACAATAAATTTGATTTCAAAACTATTTTTACTGCATCCCCTCGATCGTCGGGGAATTTAAATTAAACAAAAAAATAAATAAAAAAATAAAAAATAACTGTACATATATAATAATTAGAATAATTACTACAGCCGTACCTGCCAACAAATATGTTAAGGTTTAAGATATAAATGCGCTTTAGAGTCTTTGACAACAAGCAGCAAATAAATTTACAAAAAAAAAAAAACAACTATTTTTTGTGGTCTTTATGTCAATAATATTTTTGTACAATATGAATTATTTTATTTGAATTATTTTATGAATATTCATTTTCATATTTTCTGCTGCTCTGAGATAATGATAAGGTTGAGAAATTAAAATAATTTTTTTTTTTTTTTCATATATGTGAATTTATTTGCTGCTTGTTGTCAGAGACTCTATAAAATTTGAAAATATTTGCTAAGCTATAAAAAAAGAATGGAAAATGTGCTGAAACCATCATTAATATTACAAATCATTTATAATATTGGTATTGATATTGGTATTGGTCTCGTGTTATTTTTGAAAAGCGAAAACAAAGGATAATCGAGATTCGTTGTGATGGAAAGAAACATATATTTTGGTAAATTTCTGGCATTTTATTGTGGCACTCAATTTACAGCCTCACGCTTTATGTACATGTGCATTTCGACCATGATTTGTTGTTCCGTTCTGCCTTTTTGTTTGAGCGCGTGTGTTGTGTGTGCTGCGGCGTCTTTATGTTATTTATTGCATACTTTTCGGGGCGTTTGATAATTGTTTAAAGAAAATATTACGCATACGCAAGCGATTTGCCTGCTGTAGTCACAGTAGTGAATCGTTCTGCTGTTTGGCATAAGTCACAGGCGCCATGTGGTTAAGCATTTTTGGCTCTGTCCAGATTTGGGCAAGGCCAGCAAGATGGCTCGATGGCCGATTCGGCCACACATTTGACCCTAAATGGTCAACATTTATCAAGCGTTATTGGTCTCAGGGGTTACACAACGTAAATTGTGTGGTTGCCAATTGAGTGACCCGGCGAGCCACTCGGTCACTCGTGCCTCCATCTGTCTGCCAGCCAGCCAGCCAGCCAGCCCTCCAGCTGAACGCCGGCTCGACAGCTGAGCTGTCTGTGTGCGTGGGGGCACATCAGTGGGGCGAGCTTGGCAAGCTGCTGCCTAGTGCTTTGGGCCCTCACATTTGGCTTTTTTTTTTCGTATTCTATTCTTTTTTTTTTTGTTGTCTTACCTCCTTTTTGAAAGTCTCCATGATGGCATAGCCGCTGCCGCTGATGTGGGTCGTTTGTTCGCGGGCCGTCTGCATGCAGGAGGCCAGGACGTCGCCGCTCTGCTGTGTCCAAAGGAACGCATAGGCGTGGAATTTGGCAGCATAATTCAGCGCCGCCTGCACCGTCTGACTCAAGGCGTCGCGTATGCTGGCGCAAAGCATTTCCAAGTCATCGGCTGCAACTGCGAATGTAGTAGAATGGTGGCATAAGCAAATGCAAAGAATGCGACGCGCCTGGCGTGGCGTGCAAGGCGGCACCTTCTGCAATGCGACTGCTTGTGCATAGTAAACTCTGCGGCACGACTTGCTGCATGAACTCACCCGCGCTGTCAGCCTCATCGTCGTCGTCGTCGTTGTCGTTGTCCTCGTCAGACAGCGAGTTGTCAGACACAATTCTTGGCATGCAGTCGCATGTCTGTTTTATATCCAGCAACAGCTGCTCGACAATTTGCTGAAAATTATTTTCCACACTTGCATCAAAGCCAGGCGAAAAACGTATTTCCGTTTCCGTCAGCTCCAATTTCACTTCGAAAAGCGGTGCATCGTTTGTTGCTGTTGTTCCGATTGCCATTGCTGTGGCTGATGTTCTTCTGGTTGTTGTTGCTGTTGGTATTATTGTCGCTGTCGCTTGTGGCGTTGTGATTTGTTGTAGCACCAACCTAGCCATGCTTGGCAAGGCCATACTTGAAGTTGGGGGCGCTGTTGAAGTTCCTTTAGCCGTACTCGCTGCTGTTGTTGTTGTTGCTGTTGCCGTTCCTGTCATTTCCTTGTGCAAATACTCTAAACTGAATTACACGGCGTATGAGTAATGCGAAAATTAAATTTAGTGCTGAGTTTGTTTTGTGCTTATTTCGATTGCGTTTGCTGAGGACGCTGAGGACTCCGCTTGCAATCACGAAGTGCCGTTAAGTGAAACATGCAATTGACGCATGAATGCGCTGCCAGCAGCAAAAATGTAGTTGTTCTACTTCTTCTTCTTCTTTTTGTTGTTGTTATTGGTGGTGTAGTCGTTGTTATAGGGATGTGTGCTTTGCTGCGGTCGGTGCTGGGGAAGGTGTCTGCCAGCGTTGCGGTTGCCTGTGCTCAAATGCGGGTGAGTTATAAATTCGTGTTCATTTACTTGATTAGTTTTGATGAGACATGAAAGGCGCTGGCAGCATGCCAGTATGTAATGAATATATTTGCTGCCCGCTCGGTGGGTGGATGGATGGCTTAAATGATTGCATGACTGGGCGTGACAACAGCTAAGTGAGCTGTTTTACTTATCACGTCTGAAAAGTCTGATGAAAGTGTTAGTTGAGATGAGGACGACAAGCATATGAACTATTTTATTAAGGATGTGCAATTGTGCGAGTTTTCCTTTTTGTCATTTGAAGGTTTTCTGCAGGGAAAAGTTTCAGTTGATTAAATGTATTTATGGATAGCAAGAGGAGTTGCCTTCATAGGTTGTTTCCATAGAATTCAAGCATTTTGCTTCAAATATATCGCATTAATTTAATTAACAAAACGAAAAAAGGATACTGTAGCATGCTGCTAGAAAATGATTTCGTTTAAGCAAACCTGATCCTCATGGCCTGCTTCGCTTCACGGCAAATCAACTCATCAACGGTGGCTAAATATTTGTTGAACTGTCGGCGCTGTTCATCCGGAAATTCGTGCACAAACTGTCAACAGCAAAGCACACAATAGTAACAATAATAATAATAATATTGTTGACGCAACAAGGTGGCCTCACCTCCTGGACGCTGAGGTCCCGGGAATATAGCTCAAGCTGTTGTCGCTCGTAGTTGAACAGCAAACAAAAGTTGGCAATCAGCAAGCGATTTAGCAGCATCTTCGTCTCATCGCATTGGAGCAGACGCAGGCGCACTCGCTCCTGCTGGTGCCGCAGATCCAGCAGATTGCGTCCATATAGGCTACGCTGATGCAGTGGCTCGCAGCTCCAGCGGCGCATGCTGGCCAATATGGCGTCCAGATTGCCGTGCGACTGGTGGAGGCGTGCGTGCAGGTCTCGGGATTTCTCGAAGATGCTCTCGATGAGTGGGTCATCTGTGAGAGAGAGGCTCTTGATGTTTGATGTTTGCATGAATTTAATCCACTTACCGTAATTGCGCCAAGTCAGTTGGGCACAGGCGGCGACCACTTGCCCGTCGATGGCCGCCAGCTCAGCGGCAATTAGCTGCAGCTCAGCTGCGGCGCATTGGCCCGCCCGGATGCCATTGTAAAACTCATCAATCTTGACGAGCCTTATGCGACGATGCCAGTAGGCATCGCGCTGCTCATAAAGCGCGAGCAGCGCCTCGGGCATTGGAAATAGTTTGCTTGAAAGGCTATTGGAGGCCTGAAGGGCAACCAAATATTTGGTTTCCTTGAGCAGCGTAAAGAGGGCCCGCGCGAAGTTCAGCTGCAGCGGTTGTCCTGCTGCCAGCTGAAACAGCACGTGCTCATTGAGGCCCTCAGCGATTATCTTGTCTATATCCCCTAGCCATCGCTGCCAAATCTTCTGCTGCAGATTGCACAGCTTGGTGGTGAGGATGTTGCGGCGCGAAACCAATGCATCCCACTTAAACGGCAGCGTTACGAGCTCCGATTTCAGCATTAGCCTGCCAAGAGAAATATTTGAATAACGTAAGAAAATAATCAAATGTAAAATAAAATGATAAAATTCAGTTATGCAAAGCTGAATGCAACAGACACCATGAAGAATATGCATCACCTTGCCATCGCCGCAGTTATGTTTGCTTGAAGAAGTGCTTACATATATAAGAGCTTGAGCTTTGGATAACTGCTACTCTGGAAGCCACCAGAGTTAGAATAATGTGCTTATATCTGGATAACACAATTTTTTATATCAAATATAGCTCTGATAACTTTTCAAATCATCACTCTTCTACTCTAATTCGCAGAATCAAAGTTTTATGTTTAATTTGCTGTAAAATTTAAGCTTATACTTAGCAAACGCGCAAATATAGGTCTCAGGGAGGATTAAGGCGTGAGTCAAGCAAAGTTGCGAGTTCATTTCAAGTGGACTTAAAGTTAAGTTTGCAATCTCTGAGTTTTGTTAGCATATGTTGATATGGTTCCTTTTAATATATGTTTATCTTTTAATTACTTACAGCGTTTGGATGAGTTCGATTAGATCTTTTGCGCCTAGGTCATCGCAGCGCTGTAAATGCTGCTCCAGCCACATGATGGCGCCAGCTATTGGCGGAAAGTTGCCAGCGACGGGCACCGCTTTGAGTCCGTGAAACTGATAGTTGAGGAGGACGTCAGCCACACTCTGCTCCAGCTGCTGCAGCTCTGCGTTGTAGATGTTGAGCATGTGTGGCAGCAGGTGTATCAGATCTGATTGAACAGTGCGCCGCTGCAGCAGGCAGCAGAACATCAGCGTCAGCTTCAGCAGGTGCATCCAGCTGTAGCACTGCTCGAAGGCCTGCAGCAGCACTGTGGCCAGCTTCTGTTCCAGTTGCTGCATGTGCTGAAAGAAGAGGCGCTGCTCGCGCTTGAAGCATTTCCACTTGTGGGCCACCGGCGCTGCGAGGTCAATATCCACATTCGTCCATTGCTCGAAGAGCAGTTTGAATTCGTTGAAGATCTGTGGGGAGCATCAAATCAAGCGAAACTTGGCGGAAGCTCACGACTGAAAGTTTACTTCTCTGATGCGCTCTGTTAGCATTTTGCCGCGCAGTCCTCCGATTTCGAGCTTTTCTAGCTGCTGAAACTGCACAGCTGCCTCGAAGACGTGGCGCAGCTCGGATAGCTGTGAAAGGAAGCCATCCAGTGTTTGGCCAAACACTTGCTCGTTGGAGAAGCGCCACAACTGATGCTGGTCGTCCGGCGGCGGTGTGCTGGCTGCAGCAGCTGCCGTCGAAGTGCTGGGCAAGGCAGGCAGCAGCACTTGGCTGCTGGCGTAGCGCTCTTTGTAGTCGAGCATGCGCTGCCTGGGCAGCCATACATGGTTAAAAGTGTTGTTGAATGGACGTGTTTGGCACTTACTTGAAAAACTCTAGCACCTCGCCCGTTTTAACGATCCGTTGCAGCCCCTCATCGGCGTCGCCTTGAAACAGCAGCGGAAACTCCAAGTCCTCGGCGGCGCGATGCACGAGCATATTGCAAATGCAGCTGAGCAGCACGCTCATCCTTTGGGTGCTGCGGTAGAAACGGGCATTGCTCCACAGCAGGTGCAGCACATGGACCAGCGGAGCAATCAGCTCCTGCGCATTGCTGAACTGCACCGAGTTGAAGGCGGCGGTGTGCCGCTGAAAGGGCTGCAGCCAGAGTGAGACATCCTGCGCTTCCAGCCAGGCGGTCACCAGCTGGCGGAACGCCCTTGCGTACGGCTCGTAGTAGACGGACTCTATGCGCTCCAGAATGTGCGCCAGGGCCTTGTGCATGGGCTCGCGCAGCTGCTCGTAGATGTTCTGCAGGTTGAGCTTGCGGTTAGCCCAGAATGTGATCTCCTGAGCGGGTAGAGTAACCACATACAAGTGCTTAGTGGGCGTGGTGGTGGCGCTCGTGGCTAGGCCCGCGGACTCGGAGCGTTCCATTACAATATCGTGCATCTGCGTAGTCCAATTGATGAACATCTCCTCCAATGGATTGCGGAATTTCGCATCCAAGGCTGGCCTCAGATTGCTATTGGCAAGGAACGATAATTAAAATTTGTGCCCTTTTAAAAGATTTTCAATTCCAATTCAACTTTCGCAACAATCGAACGCAACTTTTTCAATGAAATGGGCAAAAGAAAAATAATTATTGACCCAATTTTCAGGCATTTGCACTTGGCCATGCAGCGCTTTTTCTCCCTCTCTCTCTCTCTCTCTCTCTCTCTCTCTCTCTCGCTTTCTCTCATGCTGTTTGGTGCGTTTTCCTCTTTTCATTTAGTTGCTTCTGTTTTTGCTCTACTGCCTAAAATATTGCATATAAAATTGACCCAAATTTATTTGATTTAATGCCTGATTTCCATGATGGGATTTTCTGCTCTTAGTCATTTGTATAGCCAATGCCCATTAAAGCAAGGCTAAAAAGTCCATAAACTGTACAGTTATTTGTAGCAGATGAAAGTCAGCATCTGTGAACCTTTATTAACTTTATAGCTGAGCTTGTTTTGGAATGCACATATTTATGATTTTAAATACTCTTTAATACTTTCGATAGTTCATACCTCGTTTTCTCGTAGAGCATATTTTGTGTTCAGCTAAAACCCTTTCGCGTATTCAAAAACTTACATCTCTTCTGCTTAGTGAATCCTCTGAACCATCTTTACTGCTTATCAGCATCGACTAGCTAAGTCTTTGTAATCTGTTTGTTCACTTCAATCCAAAACTAATTAGAAAGTATCAAAGCTTTTTTCAGTGCCCTTAGTTATATTGAAGGCAATATATGTATATACATATGTAGGAATCGGTTGTGATACTCTTGCAAAAAATAAGAAACTTATTTATATTCAAAACAAAATCGAATCGTATTTCTATATCTATAAAATTCTGAACTAATATTTCTGTTAAAGCAAATATAAAATATATATAAAAATATTTATAGACTATATTTTCATAAAATTATTTCTTTTGAGCTAAATGACTTTAAATTTCTTTCAACAAATCATTAATTTCTGGGCTTCCAAGTATTCAAAATCATAAATATTTATTTTCAAATTCGAACTGAGCAAAATGCCTGAATATGTCGAGCATATTTTCATTGAACAGGGTATCTGTTCATGGGATACTCTTGATTAAACGTCTCTGGGTTTATTTGTGCAGCAATTTGTGTCTCACTCTGATGGGTTGCTATTTGATGCTGATTAATTTAAATGGTTTTCCAGTTAGGAATTCTTTTCAGCATTGGCTTTGAGAGAGCTTCGGTAAATGCATTTGCAATTAGTCGTATTGGGTTTTAATTAAAGGCTGCCGTAAAAGCAATCAGGACTCTGTTGCTTTGAGACGCTTAGTTGCTGGCCAAATTGAAAATGCGTTTGCAACTTGAGATATTTAACAAGTTATTGAAAATACGTAATAAATTGACGCAAAGTCATGCGATAAAGTTGTTTGTTCTGCCGGTTCTCGATTTATACGATTGCTTCCCCGTTCGACCCGCCCCAGTCGCCATCGATATCAATATAAACAAGGACTACTCGTAGCCAGCAGCGATGACGCAGCTGCTGATGCGGGCAAAGGACCAAACACACAGCCCTTGAGACAATGGCCATTGAGTGTGACCAAAGTTGGGCCACGGCTGCTACTTACCCCCGGTCCACGTGCGCAGACACTCTCTCGACGACTGTTGGCGCAACTAATAACGATAAAATTGTGCGATTGTTGGTTTTGCCCTTAATCTGTGGGGGATAACAATAAAGTATAAATAGCGCTTATAGACACATGAAAACTTTGCCCAATTAAGTCAAATACATTGGGACAATGGCAAGCGGTTGCCCGATGGCGGCCCCGTGCGCCTCGCTGCACTCAATTAGATTAATACGAGGAGATAAGGGACTTGGGACCCACCTCGGTCAGCGTGTTGCGCACTTCCTTGACGCGCGCCTGCAGATCCTTGCGTACGGGCGACGGCCACGCGCCCTGGGCGCCCTCCAGCAGCGGCTGCAGCACCTCGTCGAACAGCAGCGACATTGTCTCTATCTTGCTGTGCACCGGGAAGTCGCCGTAGACCACTGAGCTCTGGAAGTTGGCAGCTGTCAGCGGCACGGCCACGTTGTGGCGTATGAAGTAGGCGCACTTGCCGCGCGGCACTCCATCCAAGGTGGTGAAGCTGGACGACGCGGGCGGCAATGGCACCACCAATGCACCGGCAGCTGTTGCCGCCGCCACCACTGCAGCCGTGGCGGCGGAGTCACTTGTCGCACTAGCCCGCGTGCCAGTGCTCTGGAGCGTATAGCTGAGATAGAGATCGCTGATGCAGCCCCGGGGCACGAGCTCGCCGCCGGGGCTGAGCGTCATGACCAGAACTCGCGTCCGTCCGTGCAGCCACTCCATGACAACGTGCTGCATTAGCAGCCAGCTCTATTTAGTGTGCAATGTGTGAAGCTAAGGACGACTCACCCGCAACTCATCGTGCAGCATCATTTTGGACCATTTATCCGGCTTTATGCGCATTGTGGTCGTGGTGTAGGCGGCCACGCGCTCCAAGCGCGCATCGCTGTAGTCGCGATGAGCGCTCGAATGGCTGCCAACAGGCGTGAGCTCCTCATCGCTGCTCGCTAGAGTCGCAGCATCGGATGCACAGGCGGCCATCGAGTGCAGCGAGTGCAGAAATGCAGTCCGCGAAAAAATGCGGCCGCAGAGCGAAACGAATCAATTGATGGCGCAAATCAACAGCTCGGCGCGACGATTGCCGTTGAAATGATTCTGACCCGCAGGCACTCGCATGACCTCTAATGCCTGGCCCGCTTGGCCCGCTGCACCACTGGGTGCGGCTGGGCGCTCGTGCGCACCACTCGCCACGCCGCATATCGATCAAACTTCAAATTCAAATTAAGAAAAATACTTTAAAGTGTGTGCCGGGCTTTGTTTCAACGCGCTCCAGTTTCTAATGCAATGGGCAAAGTTTAATGCCAGGCCAGCGGCTGGCACCGCCCAATGGCCGTGCTTTAATTGCCCGCCTGAGTTCGCGAACTAAGCGAAATGTAATTTCCGCTTTGCAGCTGGTGCTATGGTGCGCCGTGCGCCCATAACCCAACATCAGCATTAACATCAAAATCCACATCAAAATCAGAGCAGCGTTGCGATTGACAACCTGGCAGGTGGTTCACGACGTGTCCAAGTTGCCCGAGTCCATAAATCTGTTCGTCTCTGGCAATGGCTTTATATGCAAATTATGAGCTGGCAATGAAATTTCTGCTGGCCAAGTGCTATTCGTTGAGTCATCGGGGCGTATGCGTAATATTTGATGTTTAAACTAAAATGCCACAAGGAATGCTCATGTAATGCCTCAAATGCCAGCAATGGCCATTCCATATAAAGCCAGTCACACACACACACACACACACACACACACACAGACATTTGGCACATTAAGTGCTGCATTATTGCTGTTGTCAGCAGCAAACAGTACAGCAGCAGCAGCAACAGCAAGCAGCAGGAGGAGGCGATGCAAGTGCATTTAATGTTTCGCATACACAAAGTCAAATTCACGCTAGCTGATTCACGCCCACCCACCGCCTGGCACCACTATGCCTTTTGCTGGCGCTGCTGAGCCTTCCGCTTGGCCACGCTCCAAAGCCAAGCGCACGGAATGAGTGACTGAGTGACTGACTGACATGTGTCAAGTAACAGCAGCACCAGCAGCACCAGCAGCAGCAACACCAGCAGCGCAAGCAAGCAACATCAGCAATAACAGCAGCAGCAGCAGCAGTGGCAGTGAGTGCTGCCAGCATGCTTAAAATGCTACGCAATTACCGCAAGTACACAAAGAAAAAAAAGTTATACTTTGCTGTTTTGTGCTCAGCTATAAGATGCCCTACAATGCATCTGTGGGCTCGGTTGCTGGCAAAGCATCTTGACTGCAACTGAAATAGAAACTTACTGTGGAATAAGTTCAAGAGTCCCTGAAACTAGTTGGAATACTTGATGTCTCTTTGATTGCCAAGTTTCCTTTGGAAATATTTTATTGAGCCAAGCGAACGCTGAAAGTGGTAACGGGTTATTTAATTACAGGTTGCAACTTGCTGCATACACTCAGACTTGTGTTAGATGTGGTTCTTATTGTGTTATGTGAAGAAAGGAGAGGCAGAGAGGGAGGCATGTTTCATATATGCAAATCAAGCCAAAATAAAGTTGTGAAACAATCTTCCTAAGTTGTAGGGTAATAGCAACAAAAAAAACTTCAATTTATTTTTATCTCATAGATACTATTTACATTCAATTTTCGATATGGATTTTTATTGACTTCAATTTGCGTCTAACATTTTCTGCCAAATCTTTAAAGAATACTTCATTGGAAATATAATTTATTAATCAATTCTGGCTTGCTTTATAAATTTACCAATTGCTCCGTCTGTTAATATTTCATGCCTCAGTTCAGTCCTTAATTTGTTTGCTTGTAGGGTATAAATAGTTTGTGTATAGTGATGTTGGCCCTGTTTGCCATACACACACACACTCAAGCACACTCACACACAACACACACACTCCCATATATAGTTTTACACACATAACTTTGATGCTCAAACTCCACTTTTAAATATCAGCGTCACATCAAAAACAAGCGCTTGGCAACCCGTTGCTTGGCTGGATCCGCTGCTTGGCTGTGTGGAGCCCTCGGGATAAATGCATTGCCCTCATTTTCAGTGGCAGGCACAACTGTTGCGGTCTTTGCGGTGCAGCTGTGGGGCGCGCTAACTTTCTGCTAATGAATTTGCTGACTAAATACAGATGGGTTGGAGGTAAATTAAATTTCCCTCAGTCCACTAAATGTGTCAATAAGATATACATATAATATATGTGTGTTCCTTTATATATCTGAACACTTAAACAGATTATGTTACGCAAGTAGGCGGACTGCTTTTTTTGAGAGTGGTTCCACGCTGACTGCAAAATATGTGCATAAATAGTGCCGAGGTCCGAGGGAAGTCCGGCAATGTGGAGAGCAACGCTGCCCAGACAGGCAGACGCGAGCGGGCAGAAAAAGCCACAAGTCCCAAGAAAAATAAAAGCCAAATTGATTTTAAAAGCAGTTTCTTAATGGCTCAGGCTCACTTCAAATTAAGTAAATCGCAGAAAAAAGCTGCGCACGTCGGAGTGCGGCCGGCGCTGAGCCATGAAAAATGAAACTGGAAAATGCTTTTACAATATTTTCTTTTCGCGTGGCAGTCGCATCGGTCATACTGTTGTAATACTCTGTAAATGGAAAAGTTTCCCAAAAGACAGATATTTATACATCTGTGTCAGCTAATTTGGAACATAACGCCAGAGTTGTAGATTCGCAAGAGTTATTAAATGATAATGACCGCTTATTATATATCTCTGGTTACTCTTTTGTGTAGAGCATTTAGGAGACGACCATTGCCAACTAGATTTTTGTTTCTAGTTTCATTTTTTGAATTTATGCCAAGCCAATTCACGCCATGCCGCGAAATCCAATGCCAGAGTCGACCTCCGAGCCTCTGCGCGCTTAACCCCAGGATCCGGGAAGCGCTGGCTGCCTTGCTGCTCGAGCTGCTGATGAGTTTCATTATGTGCGAACAAATCATCACATGCCAACGGCAGCGCCAGCGCCAGCTGAACGAAGCGATGATGCAGGACCGCGACTCTGCCAGCCAGACTGCACGGCGTCGGGCTCGTTTAAAAGCCATTTCGTGCATTTGTTAAGGATGCTCGACTTTTTACATGTGTGTGTGTGTGTGTGTGTGACTGTTTGTGAGCAGAAATTCAACACTATTTCATTCGAACAAAAGCCATTTGGACAAGATTATGAGAGCCCTGGGAGTATCTATTCAAAGCGACCACAGTGCGTATTAGTAATGCGACGGAGCACTCAATAAGACGAAATAAAAGATGTGCTGGCCATGTCGTATGCGAGATACGCTTCAGGAACAGTGTAATGAGCTACAATGAATTATAACGTAACTCAACTAAAATATATTTATTTAGTATTTAAAGAGTAGGCACTGCATTAATCAGTATAAATATAACTATGCTTGGCCGTTCCACAGGGATGTGGCATAGTGGGATTGCCCCAAGTAAAGGGTATAAAAGGAACACAAAGAAGTGGGAAACGTCAACAAATCGATCAGTGCACAGCTTTCCATTAAAACGCCTCCCAACAAAAAAGAAAAAAGAAAAAAAGAGAAAAGCGTCGCCATTGCCAGTGTAAACAGCATTGGCAACGGAACGGACTGTTCTTAGTGCTGCTGCTAACCAGCTGCTGTCGAATGTTGAAACAAAGCCAGTCAGCAGTCCGAATAGTGGTGGCGGCAGCAACAACAGCAAATATCTGTCTTGGTGGATGTGCGCTGTGCGCTGTGTGCAGCCTAACGACAACATTCAATAAACAATTCAGAATTGATTGACAAACGGACAGGCGGCCTTGTCATTTGGATTCACTGCTGGCGATTGACCAGCCGCACACAGGGTCCTGCCTACGACAACTCGGCGGAAGGATGTTAGTTCGAGTGGATGAGGAAATTGAAAGGGAATGCTGACAGCAAACTCGACAAGAATGCACCACGATAAAAAAATAAGTAACAAAAACCAGCTTAAAGCCCCAAAATACCAAAAGGGGAAAAAAATATCACAATGACAAGAGTCAGCCTGAAGTGAAAACAACAATAGTAAATTTTCGAAGCGGGCATCCGGCAGTGATTAGGCGACGGTGCAGCATGCGAGCAGTGGCTACACATCACTTGTATGGGAGCTGTGAAGATTGCACTGCTAAGCAGTAGCTGGGCGAGTGCTCGCTTCATATACTCAAATTAGATAACTTTGACTCCAGGCAGCTAAAGTGTCTGTCTGTCTATCTGTCTGTAGTCAGGTTTATTATATAGGATTCGTGGCCGAGACACAAATGGACTACTGAAGATTCTTAGGTTGATTGGCATCGGGCCATGCATCGAAGCTTGGCATTGCTGATGTTGCTAGAGACTTAACAGAGTACGAAAAGAAGCTAGATCTCAAATATACTTATGACTGATGTATGTAGACTCGCAGCTCTTATGAGTACTGTGCTCTAAGTAGCTGATAAATATTGAAGTAACATGCGTTTGTCTTACATTTAAGTGTTTTCGGCTCGTGATTTAAAATCAGAGCAAGCACGAACGAAATTAATTGCTGGCTTGTTGTAGCTGCCATTCAGAGGCAACAACTAGATTTACCACCTCGATCATTGCAGCGAATCAGGCGAGAGAGAGAGAGAGAGAGAGAGAGAGAGAGGTAACCCCTTAATTAAAACGCCTTCTCATTAATTGCGCACGTGACGTTGGCCGCTCATTAACTGGGCTCACGTTGAGCGGGGCATAGTTTGGCGTTAGGCAACGGCTGGCCAAAGTTTTTGGCGGCCAATAAAAAAAAAAAAGGGAAACGGGAATGAGGGTCAGCGCAACATTATGTAAGGCAAATCCTTTTGGCAATTAGATACTTGCAACCAATAAGAGCAAAGTGGCACAAGCGTGGCACAGGCGACACCCACAAATAGCAGCGCCAGTATCGTCGTGGTCGACATCGCATTTCGCAGTGCAAATATCCCATTACTCGGATGAAACTTTTAATTAAAAAGTTGCCAATGACAAACGGAAAGGGTGCGGAGGGGCCGTCTGCGGCGAGCTGGAACTTTGGCACGCCCTGAGAAATGCTCCACTACCATATCGCAGTCTTAATATTTTGTTGGGGGCCAGTGGGGCGAGTTGTCTCAGTCTGGCACGCACGTAATTGAGACAAACTTTGAGACAGTAAAACACTCGTGCACTGCCTCAGGATAGCTCCGATGCTGCTGGATGCCAATGAGAAAATTACGACATTTAAACCCGGAGGTTAAATGCACGTGAAATATTAAGTTTAGTTGCATGAGAGCACACTAAATCTTCTGCTTGTGAGCCATTTGTTTGTCGCCGTCCCTCGCCCACGCTTTCTGCATTGCGGCCATGTCTGCGCTGAGCGGCTAATTATGGCTTGGCACTGGCCAGATGGAGATGCCAACTAAGCCCTTGCTGCTCGCTGCAGCAGCATTGTGGCACGCAAAGCTCCCGTTGGAGGGCAGCGTCTTCCACAACGTCTTGAGCGTGATAAATTTGCGTGCCAATAGGCATGCCTCTCCCTCTCTCTCTCTGACCACAACATTAATCGGCCAAGGGTCAGGGATAAGCGCATTTCCGATTGTGTTTAGTTGTGTAAAATGGTTTCACGATGGCTTGCGCACTTTAAGCCAAGACCTCCTTTGGCCGAAAGTCAACCCATACAATCAATTCGGCCATAGTCAGCTCTATTGCACATTGTTCCAGAGAAATGCAGCGATTGAAATAGCAACGACAAACGGATTTTGTGAGCATGGGGATGTGGGCGTGCTGGCGGCTTATTATGCAGCCAATGGCAACGGTAAACGTTGCGATTTTGCAAAATAATCAGAAAATGCTCTCAACATTTTACGTAAAATGAAAACGTACGGAAAGTGCAGCGCCCATCAGCTGCGAGCCGAACGAGTGGGCCGTGGCATTATGCGTAGCATGGCCGACTGGAGCCGTGTGCGTGGGCCTGGCCTGGCCCGGCAGCCCAAGCGAGACGATTGAAACGTTCCGGCAGCGGAAATGCTGCGGTTGCCATGTTGCTGCTTTGTTGCGTTATCTAATTACAAAGGAATTGTGCGGCAGTGTCACACAGTTTTTGGTTTGCCACCATTGTTTGGGCTCGGTTCCACAGTATCAGCAAAAATATTATTTTGTTCACGCAATTACGTTCATTTAGCAGAGTTGCCTCGTCCTGCCAATACTCTGAGGCAAGTTGGAATTTAAAATATGTTTTAAATGAGTTCCTCTTTTAAATTTGAATTAGCTACGATATTTCCGAAATATCTTAAGACTTTATTATTCATTCTAGTTTCGATGGGGGTTCAAGTACATTACGTAGCTATGGAAATAAGAGACATAACTTAAGTGGAGCAAATAAATTGAATTAAGCTTGAAATAAAACTATTTGGTTGATAGAGGAGCTAAATTGATATAAAAATGTATAAAAAGAATTTCTAAAAAATATATTATCTGTGTTATTAGCTGACATTTTAGTATTTGAACTATTAGCGGAGTTTGTTAGAGAAATTACCCGCATGTTTGTTTTGCAATTAAATAATTTTATGAAATACACTAAAGTCATTCTATGTGAACTGAGTGAGCTCCTGTGAAATGCGAAAGTTAGTTTTTCCTGCTGCGCTATTCGCAAATTCCCATGCTCACATGTACGGAGAAAATTTGTGTGGCCATCCGGACGTATGTATATGTGAGTGCGTTTTATTTGAATGTGTTTACCTATAAGCTGGTTTCCCAGCAGGGGGCCTGACCCGCAGATATTTACACATAGCCGGGCACATATGCGCTAAATACACTTGTGTCTAATAAGTTTTAACGAAATGCCCGCCGAGGCATGTCTGGGAACAGGCAAAACACACACACACACACACACACGCACACACACACACGCACACACAAAATACATATGAATGACCGGTGGCTGGATAAACGAATGGAGAGCCGTCCACTAGAGGCCGCAGCTGCGGATACGGCATATTTGGGGGCGTATGGCGTAAAATTGTCAAACTTACGATGGCAGCCCGAAAGTCAGTTGGTGTAGTTACATATATAGCCGGTCCGGTCCATTGTGTCCATTGGAGCTGGTCTCCGGTCCCGATGGACGTTTGCCAGTCCCTCGAATTTAAATTGACAAAATATTTGGCTGGTCGTTAGCTTCAAAATCAAAGTCACTTGTTTGGCCTTCTAGGTAAAAATACAAAATAAAAGAAAAATATGTTTTAATAACCGACGAGACGATTGCTTTGCTTTGCCAACATGCATGCTGAGCTGCAATGCCTGACTAGCAGATATCCTAAGTTCTGTGACGAGCTGCCAGGTCGATGTATTTTAGAATGTATTCATTCATAGTTTCTTTTTCACTCAAAATTAATTAGTTTTTTGATTAATATTTTTGTTAAAAGGTGAATTATTTTCGAACTGAGTATACTGTTCCAGAGCCAGCTGCCATTGAATACAATGTACATCTGGATCTCATCACTTCTTAAAAATGATTTCAAAGGCAAGTCACAAATCGAATTTGATAGACTTTAAGGAATATTAGAGAACCATCAGCTTCGTCGAGATGGAAATGGTTGTGATCCAGAATTTACTTATATACTTTTAAATACATCTGCCCGTTTCATACTATTCCACACAATCTGTATACCCTCTTTCAACACCTTCAGTGGTCTTAGGGTATAGAAATATTCGCAACTGTTGAACAAAACCTGATTGGACCAAAAAACCTTCAAGCAAGTTTCCTGTTGCCATGGAAAATAAAGGCAGAAAGCTGTAAAATGAGTCCTGAATCAAGGTTAAATAATTTACATGTAATTTTATACAGATTCATCAGCGAATATCGGTTTACATTAAAGAGTTTTCTGACTGACTGAGCCAGTTTCTATTTCTATTAGAGAGCTCTTCAATTCATGTTTTTAATGCGAGTATCTATAATTTATACATTTTATATTATTTTTTAATGTCTGCTCCGATTTCACGCTCCTTTTGGACTTTAATTTGATGCAGAAGCGAACAATGTATGAATTGATAGACTTATCTAATTTTGTAGATTTATTAATTTTTTGGATTATAGCGAACACAAAAGCCGAGTATAAATGTAAATTTGAATAAACACTCTTTGTACAGAAGAGAATTATTTTGCTCGAAATTATTCCGTATCATGTTTAATTCTACTAAAATGTTTCTTCACCATAAATTTCCGTAGGCTAATTTTGATACAGCTAAGGAGTAAATGGTATATGTCAATGTGATCCATTGGCTCTCGATTTCAGCAGCTATACACCGAAAGACTTGGTGCGTTTGGGCATATTGCGTTTTAGAAGGTTCCAATTGATGCTGGTGGGCGTGGCAGAGGAACGCTGCTTCTTGACTTTTTGTGCCTTGGTCGTCGTTTTAGAGCGCATGACATGCAGGTTTTTATACTGACTGGCACTGCGAACAACTTTGCTCAGTTGCTTGCCCAACTTGTGGGATTTGGACGTTTTCGATCTGAACTTACTCTTGAGAACCATTTTGCCGTGACCAGTGCGACTCTTTGTACTAGTGGAGCTCTTGGTTTTCGCTTTCGATAGTGCCTTGCCCGATTTGGATGATTTGAGTGATTTCTTGGATTTTTGCGACTTGATAGACTTGACAGACTTGAGAGTCTTTGATGACTTCTGTGCACTTAGGTGAGCACCACCTTCGACTCGAGTTGACTTCTTCTCTTCCTTCGGTGGGGGCTTCCTAACCGAGTATTTCGGCGAGGGCGGCACCTGAGTAGAAAACACACGTGCAGCCTGCACAATCGAATCAAAGTTTCCAAAGACTTGCATTATGTTGCGATTGACATACTGTAGATACTTGAGGGACGATTGGCACAAACTGCACTTCGGATTCTTGTCGCAATTGTTGCGTATCAGACTCTCCAAGTACAAAAAGTTCTTGGCCATATTTTCACAATGCGGACACTTATTCATGACAGTGCGATCGAAATTGTTTTCTTTCAGATTCGCAAAGTTATCCTTAAAAGCAGGTTTATTACCTAAATTTGTTTTCGAGTTCTGCGGCACTAAGTACGAATTTTCGGGGTTTTTTTTATCCAAGCCGAACATTTTTCTTTGAACAGAAATTTTGTTACCCTACAGAGTAATAAAATAAAAATGTGACTGGTCCTTAATATTATGTCACAAAGTCTTTTACAGAGCCTACCTGGGACATTTTGATCTAACTCCTTCAATGTCTGCTGCCTAAGTGTGTGGATGAATAGCTCGAAAACATACAAATCAAAGCAAATCTTGATTGGAACTCCAGCGCCAGCTTTAATTATGTTTTAGATCTTCAATGCACTCGGTATATCTAAGTTGCTTGGGCGATTAATTATTAATAGGAAGCAAATTATTCATTTATTACACTTATATTCATCTCGAGGGCATGGAAAGAGACCTCGATTCGATATAGCAGTAATAATATGTGCAAACAGAGTGATGAGTGGGTAAGAAATGTGAAATTTCCAAAAATCTGTTTATTTTTAGTTTAGTCTTTTATATTAATATTATTTTTTGTGCTGAAGTTTCTTTGATGCAAATGAGTCTTAATACAGTCACAAAAAGGAAATCTCCTCATTTAATTTCAAAGGCAAGCAGCAAAAATAATATATATATACATATATAAATAAATTTACTGTCCTCAGAGTAGGTCGCCCGCATTTGGCTCTGGGTCTGGCTTGTTTAATTTCAATTTCCTCGGGCACAATTAGCGGTAATCAGCTTGCAGTTTCAGGGTCTGCGTTTGATGTTGTCCACATTTCCATTCATTCAGCATTTAGTACATGCAAATGTATGTATATATCAGAAATATATATATGAAATTTGGGTCACTTGCCCGTTGTGTGCGATGTGTGCGGCAATTTATTTAATTTTTTGATCAAATCTGGCAGTTTCAGTTGCGCGGTGATTTTCTTTTGGCTACATAAGCATACGCCGCCCTTGAGATGGTCGAAATGCTGACCTTGGCCAGTGATTGCCAAAATTATGTAAATGGAAGCTACAAATATTGGCGACTCTGTCGCAAATCGGCAATTAAAAGGCTTTCATTAAAATAGCTTTATTAAATAGCAATCAGCTCTGGTCCCAATGCAATGCCAACATTAGCGTTAAAGAGTCATCAGAGGCTTTGATATGAATTACTTTCAGTGAATGAGTTTTGTGCTATTCCCAGTACAAGGCTAGATTCACTGAGATATTCATGAAGCATCGTCAGAGAGTCATTAGAATCATCTTTATATCTCATCGCATTAAGGAAATATCTACATATTATGAGCTTGTAGTATATTTAATATATATTTATATAATTAATATATATTTATATTTATTTACATTTTTAAAGTGCAATAAATATTTATATTTATTTACATTTTTTAAAGATTTAAACGGTAGTTATTGCCACTAAAATCTAGTGCAGTTTCATCTTGGCTCTAAACAAAATATCTCTCGGTTGAAATAACATAAGTCACAAAAATCCGCTTGTATGCCACAAATAGAAATTTTATGAGCAAGGTTTAATTTCTTTACGCATCAAAAAGTTATAAACAACTTTTCATAATTTTGTCGACAAAACTTTTGGTGAAAAAAAGAGAAAAAATGATATGTTTTCAATTTTTTGATGGAATGCTTAACAACTAGCTTAAATTGGAATTTAATGCTTTTAGTTATTTTATATATAATGAAATTTATGGCTCAACTCGTTGTTGACACAACGAATTGATAAGGTTTTTAAAGTTTGTGGCAAATGAAAAGTATTGACATTGGTTTGTCTTCAGCCGTGATGCACTTGTCAGTGCTCCGCATTTAGATGCATGTCCACAACATCAATAAAACAAGGACTTATAGCACGCTTGCAGCCATAGGCGTCACCCAGCCACATTTCACAGCGCCGGAGACAGTCCCACACAAGTTCGATTTAAAAATATCTTAGAAAAGTCAAGGAGAAGTGCAAAGTGACGATAAACAGAGCTGTTCTCCGGATCTCCACATAAAAGCGTGCTCCTATGGCCATAAACTTGATTGTCCATAAATGTATGGGGCGTATACGTAATGTCAGGCATTGCATTAAGGCAGCGCAGTGTGCAGTGTGCGCGTGTGTGTTTCTGTGTGTGTGTGTGGGTGTGTGGGTGTGGGCGTGTGTTTGTGTGCCAATGTCGTAAATTGCCAGCGTAATGAATTTATTAAAAGTTCGTTTTGTTAACATGAACAACGAGGAAGGCAGCCAGGGAGCCAGGCAGAGGTTGATCCACCCAGCTGTTGTCTTGGGCTTGGCTTTCTTGCATGTTGGCCAAGTTTATCCAAATAGTCTTCAATTACTTGTGCCTAGCATGCGACAACTTAAATGTGAGTGTTAATGGATTTGTGCCAAGTTCTCGTCGTTAGCCGCGACGCTCACTGATTTATTCGTGGTCAAAATGAGGGCGTCTGCAACATTGTTGCTGTTTTGGCCAATGCGTTTGACTTTGGCAAATGCCGCACGTTGGCACAGTTATGCCAAGCCGTTTTTTAACGACGCTTTGACCCACAAAGGTTGCCGCCCCTGAGCACCCTCCTTGCCTTAACAACTTCCTGCGCCGTCGACGCCAGCAGCGTCACCACCCAGCAGCTGCACCACCCATACGTACACAATTGTGAGTGTATGGACTGCCTTAGTTAGTTAGATTTGCATGTTATTGTTGTCGTTGTTGTTGGTGTTGTCGTCGTCGTCGACGGTGTTGGCGCTGGCTTTGACGTCGACGTCCTCCCTTGCCACTTTAGTGTATTTATTTTGTTTGCTCTTCGTGCCTTACGTGTTTATGGTCTGCAAACTGACGCTTGTAGACGAAAGTGAAACTTGCTTAGCCGCTGGCTCCACGGCCCTCTCACTATCGAGTGGGCGGGCTCGGAGCTTAACCTGTTCGGCATTTCAATATCAACAGTCGCATGCATAATTTCTTCGGCCGAGCCTATGTAAATTTGCTCGGAAGTGTTTTGCTCTGTGTATTGTATGTGTGTGTGTTTTGCTCCAGTTCTGGGCTCGACTGAAAGCAGGTCAACTTCATTTTTCGCGCTGACCGGGCCCAGTCGTAACCGCCGCACAGCTGCTACAATGGCAACATCAGCTGCCAGTTGCCTGCCCCCTGATATGCGAGTGCCGCAAATACAAATTAGCACGGCACCAACAACACAGCAACAAAGCAGCGAGCAACAACTCGGCCATAAGTTCTTTTGCAACGATGCCAAGCCCTTGGGCTGAGAATCTCACACACACAAACTGACACACACACACACCTATTTGCATTGGCTTTGACTGGTTTGGATTCGCGTTTTTTTGGTTTTTACTGCCTTTGATTTTTTATTGTTATTATTTTGAAGTTGACGTCGCTGCCGCTGCCGTCACGTCGTAAGCGTCGGACCACTATCGCCATCGCCTTCTGCGGCATAAAGTTCAAACTGAAAATGTTTTGTGGTCAGTTTGGATTTGAAGTTGGCAGGCTACGCGACGTCCTGATGCCTCACAGAGCCTGAGCGCTGTGTGTGCTGGCAGCCCTTCAGCCGTTGGCAAACAATTGCAAGTTTAGCCCAATTTAGTTATTGGTAATCGCATTGTTCCAGCGGACAGGTCAACATCAGCTTCATTTAGTCGTGTGTTTCAATTGACACGAGTTTGCAGCTGCAACAACTAATTGTTTGAGGCACCTGGGGCAACTCGGCCACAACTGAAGAGAATTGACTACGTGAAACTTGTAAGTGTGAGACATTCTTCTTTTAGATGAGTGGGAAAAAAGGGGACAGAGAAAAGTTGATGAACTCTTCCGCGAGACTGTGAGTGCAAAGCCATCAGCACGCATTCGAAATGAATTTTGCATGTGGAGCATAACATAATGATAGATGGTCATAGCTCTGTGACCCATATAAGCAAACGCTGCCATGCTAAAGGTAATAAATCATCGAGTACATTTTGCATATTTAATTCGTTGATATATAATTGGATTGCGCGTGCTCGAATAATGCTGGAGAATCGGAGGCGAAGTGAAAATTATAAACCTCCGAAGAGGCCATGTGATGAATAGGCTGTAGAGTAACAAGCTTGATAAATGGAAATCAAGAATCATTTGTAATTCTTAAAAGGTAGTTTACAGTTAACTTAACAGGTAGATTATATGAACCAAACTGATAAGTGCACTGTTGATAGTTTATGATATTTTGATAGATTTTCTTCGAATATTTATTCATTTATTTTCAGATTGATTTCTAAGACGACAGCTGTCGGGATACATATTACTGACATTCTTTGCAACTAGGCTTGAGTACCGGTAAGTGTCCAATTTTTGTCTCACAGATAATAAAACTGTTAACGTAAGTACTAAGATTGAAAGAGCATAGAGATAACGAACTCTGGGTGTTTATATATTTGAAATAGTGGGAGTATTAAGTAAATTAATATAAGTATTAGTTCGTAGTTAGTTTTGGTTAAACTGTATATTAGATGCGAATGCGACCCTATGAAAGTATACGAGAAGTAGAACATTCTGATTTGCCAGACGGTCAGTGGGCATAGCTTAGGAAATGCTCGATTATATATATTATATTAAATATTAAATGCTTAACTTGATATATATGGAGAAAGATTATAATAAATAGCGAAAGGCATCCACAATATCTGAAAGTAAATTAATTATCTGAAAGAAATTTTTAAAATCCTGTAACATAGTCAATATTTAGTTCTGATTCAGATTTGAACTAAGCTAGATTCACGGTTAGTACCTAGATACCCTAAACATTCGAATATATATTAAAGTAAATATAAATACAATCATCTCTAAATAGCTCTCCTCTACTTAACTCTTTATTAATAAGTTATGTCTTAGTCAAATCCTGTACTTGTGCTCTTGGTGAAGATATTTTGTATAAATTGTGATAAGCAATGAATTCCTTAATTGTTTCATTTTTTATTACAAATATAAATTGCCTTTTTACCTTTGGCTATGGGGCAGCATTCTGTAGGGCGAAAGTATCTCGCGAGGCAGCCTTTAAGTTTCGCAACTTGTTTGATAAAGTATGTAATACCGACAAAACTGGCCAGCGGCCGAAAGACTTCGGAAAGCGCTTTACGAATTTTATGCTAATAAAATTTACTGCGCACAAAACTTTTACGTACACATATTTATGCAGCGTACTTATGCTGGCTGCTGCAATTTTTATTGCCCGCTTTTTCGCTCTTCTACGCTGTGTGCGAAGAGCAGTCGACAGTAAAAAGCAAACGGTAAACAATTTAATATTTTACTCCCACTACTGCCCCAATAAGTAGGCTATAGTATTTGCAAATTTCCCCATCGGCGTTGAGGCAGGCACAATTTTAGGCCGCAGGCTTAACGTGTGCGTGTGTGTGTGTGTGTTTAAAGTATCTGTGTATGTGTGAGCGTTAATGCAATTAAACTCGTTTGGCTTAGCGCAGATGGGCCGCATAAAATCTAAAGCAATATTATTATCATGCATAAATGCAGCACATAGGTGTTATGGTATCTATATATACGTGCGAGTGTGTGTGTGTGTGTGTGTGCGTGTGTGTGTGTTGGAGTCTAATTTTGGTATTGCTGACACTTTTACGCAACAGCTAGCCACGCGTTTTAGCTAAAAGCCTTTCAATGCTCTTAACTATTGCTGATGGCTTTACGCACTATAAACTTGATACATATTGAGTGGAAGCTTTCGCCAAGTGGTTGAGAGTGTATGTGTGTGTGTGTGGGCGTATATGTGAAATGAAAATCTCAAAACGTTTTCGGGCACCCAATTTGCTAGTGCACCTTAAAGTTAATGACACAAAGCCGCCCTCCCCTTGAGCCCTCTGTGGCTGCCTTTGACGCGGCTCTCACCAGAAATTTAATCAAATTAATATTAATCTGCAGTAGCTGCGCGCTTGTCGGTTGCCGCGAGCGACAGCGCTAATTTATTATGCAGGCAGTCAATGACAGGGGCGACGGTTAACTTTAAAAGGGGCATAAACTGCACAGGGGCGACAGCTGCACTCGAATGCCTGTCCGCATGTCCTTGCCGTTTAGGTCAGCTGCTTCGATTGTGCCATTAAACGGTGTCGGCAATTAAGTGAAATCAACACTTGGCGTGCAATTGACTTGGGAATTGCAATCAGCACCTTATCTATGTGAATTCAAACAAACACACGCACACACACACATATATTTACTTACATATGTATAAGGAGAATATAATCAGTTGTGTGCGTTTGTATGTGAGTGCTCGGGTAAAGGATAATTAATCTTTAAGCTGCGCTGCACTCTGCTATTCTGTGCGTTGCATTCTGGCCGCTGAGCTGTTTCAATTAAGTTGAATCATCTTAATGGCTGACACTGGAGAAGAGGTGGTGGGGAGCTTAAAGCGCTGCAAAACAGAACGGCAGCAAATTAATATTTCGGCAACAGCTGACAGAAATTGTTCAACTAATGAGCTTTATTGCAGCAGCGGCTGCCCCAATTACAGCTGAAGTTGGTTAATCAAGGTCTAATATAGATGTGGATCGAGCTGTCAGATGTGCATGAAATAATAATAACGAGCAATTGGCTGCTGCAACTGGCGTGCAGCGAGCTATGAGCTCTGGCCACATGCGTTGCTCTGTGGCAGCAAATTAACACGGGCCCAGAAATTGCTCTAAAATTAGCAACTAGTTGCCTTTTATGGGGCATATCAAATGTTCTGATGGTTTGCAAAGTCGAGTAAGCCATCAAGTGAGAGGGGAGAGAGAGAGAGAGCGACAGAGGGGCAGAGAGAGTCGGAGACAGACAGCTGACTAAGTTCAGTTGGCGCAACAAAGTGGAGAGGCATGCACCTGTCAGGTCGTTTTCCCCCTAGCGCACTGTCATCACCCTGTTTATGAGGCAACGACTGACACGTCGACGGGGCATGTGGCTGGCAAGCAAACAGACAAACAAACGCAACACTCCAAGAATTTACCTTATCCCCAGACTCATGCTCATACTCATACTCAACCTCATACTCAGGATATGCCTATGGCAGGGCTCTGGCAGTGTGGCTATGCGGGTAGCTTGTGGCCTGTAAATGGAGCAACTGCATAGTCGTGGCCACAACATGCTGCAGCCAGCAGAGCAGCAGCAGCAGCAGCAACAACTGCAACAAGTACGAGTGCCTACTTCAAACAACTGGCAGGCTCAGTCGCATAAATGCATAAGCCATCGCACGCATATGCGGCATAGTCCACGTGCGCCCAACAAGGCTGCATGGGCGGGCGGACACATTCCACATACAACAGCCAACAGCCAGCAGCCAACATCCAACATAGCATACACATGACTCCTCAGCTTTGATGGCAGTCACTCCTCGAAAAGCCATTTTAATTAAAAGAACTGCGAGCTGCTGCACAGCTCTCTGCCACGCCCAACTAAATTTTGGCTCGCTTCTGTTTCGATTCGGGCGGCAGCGCAGCTGCTGCCAAAGCTACCCCAGCGGCCCACAATGTGTGCAGTTTATTTCTGTTGCACTTAACTGACTGGACGCCTTAGCCAGGCTTACTAGAGTGGTTGCTGCTGCTGCTGCTGCTGTTGCTCTTGACATGCCGCAGCTAGAAACTTTTCGGCATTCTGTGGGAGCAAAATGTCGGCCCAGCTAACACATCCTGACACAAGTCAAGGAATTTATGAGCTGTAACGGCTACAAATGCTAGCCACTCTCTGCACGCGTGTGTGTGTGTGTGTGTGTGTAGCTTTTGGTTTAATTGAAATTTAAACGCTTAGTTCCAGTGTCAGCTGTTAAGACTCTTTCTCTTGGCATTTTAAGCACTCTATGAAGCTGACAGCTTGCGATTTTCCATTTCTTTCAAGCAATGCAAATTGCAAGTTGCGAGTGCTCAGCTGTACTCAGCCATGCACATGGTGTGTATCGTATCCGAAAACCAATAAAAATCACAATGTTTAACCCAATTAAGAACCCGAACAAAGTTGGCTTCATTCTCGACAACGCTGATGTGTGATGTCAGGCACGCAAAGGGCCAGCAAAATGCCAAAGAACGAGTGGTGGGCTGTGGCTTAGGTATATGACTTCCTCTGTGTGTGTGTGTGTGTGTGTGACTAGCCACTAGGCTCAGTGGCTAGCTCATCGCCATGACAACTTGGGTGGCCAACACAATAACACGGAGCATGCACCAAACGCACACCCCCGTCGCATACACATACTCAAACACACACACACTCACACACACACGACTGCACTGGCAGCCAGTTGTGCGATAGATTCCAACAGTGCTTGGCCAGCTCGAGTCCGACGCCAACGGCAGCGCCATGTGCAAAAATACTAAAATCATCGCTGTTGCCTTAACTTTTATTTTATTAACGAATTCTGTGACAATGTGAACAAAACGCCCGCACCAAGTGCGTTGGTCAGTGGTAAAAAATTACAGTCTGCAGTTGAGGGCACGCCCAACAGCAAGAACTCAAACGAACCGCAGCAGCAGAGAGAGAGAGGGAGAGAGGGAGAGAGAAAAATACGAGAAACTCTTTCTGACGCGAAAATGTCAACAATTTGTGTCATAAACGCAGTCAAAGGTAAACAGAGGACGACCAGTCAGGACGAGGCTCGTGCTGTAACCCCAGCTCCAGGAATATTTTCGGACGCAGCGTAGAATGCCTTTGACAGCGGCATTTCTAGATGCATTAAATTTTCATTAGTTGCAGCATAATTAGCCAGGCGAATGCCTCGGCCAAAGTCAGCGTCAAAGTCAAAGGCTGGCCGCAGAAAAGGATTTCACGACCCGTTGCCAATGCTGGAGCGGAGACAAACGATGCAAACAAATAACAAACAGACTGGACAGACCAAACAGTTTACTTACTCCTACACCTGGGTGTGAGTGAGTATGTGTGTGTGTGTGTGTGTGTGTATTTGCCACATGCCCCCTTAGGGTTTCGCACTCGGTGCAAAAGTGGCTTTTTGAGTGGTTTTTCAATGAAGTGTTAAGTGGGGAAAATGCCTGGCTGCTGAGTCGCCCTCTGCCTGTGTGTGTGCCCCAACCACTTCAGCAGCTGCCCATGTGTGTGTGTGTGTGTGTGAGAGCGTATTTAGTTGTCGCTGCCTATTTGTCTCTTTCCGTCCCCTCAGCAAATAGGTCTGCGGTCTGTGCACACCTTTTGCTAGCGCCCATGCTTAGCTCTTGGCTATAGCTATGTGTGTGTATGTGTGTGTGTGTGAGTGTGCGCGAGTGTGTGTGCTCTTCTCCTCCATATTGCTGCCATTGTTTGATGGTGGTTATAAAGCTGACAGCTGTCAGTTGGCAGTAAATTTGCTAAAATGTTTATTTGCCAAGCGGATGAGTTTGCGTTTAACTGCAAGCACAGTCCTCTATACACACAGTTCTCACACACGCACACACACGCACACACACATGTACACTTACACGGTCATAGACAGACACTTGAATAGTTTGGTCGCTTGCCACACAATCACTGACATGTGTAATACACACACAGACACACACAGACACACACATACACACTCTCATACATATAGAAAATGTGTACATTTCTACGGACAGAAAGCCAACTCCTCAGGCACAATTTAGTTTACCAACGTGGGCTACATTTAATCACTTATAAACAGTCGCAGCCGCATTAGCAGCAACAACAGCAGCAGAAGCAGCAGCAACAACAATAATTATAATAAGGCCAGTATTGCGTGCATGACAAATGTTTTGGTACTTAATAATAGAATAATTATGGCCACACCATAAAACGGCTTAACGATTATGGCACACACATAACAGTTCAGAGAGAGAGAGAGAGAGAGAGAGAGAGAGAGAGAGAGAGAGAGAGAGAGAGAGAGAGAGAAAGAGAGAAAGAGAGAGAGAAAGATAGAGAGAGAGAGAAAGAGAGAGAGAGAGAGTGAGGCACAGGTCAACTCAGAGATTTAATTTAATTTAATTCAATTTAGTAAACGGAGCGTATGGGCATAATGCATACAGCTTTTAGCCAAGTTGCATTCATGAGGGAGTGAGTGGCCCCAATTAATGCCCGATGCAAACAGCTGAGCTCTATGATACGCATCAGTGCAATACCACCAAAGTCCTCAAAGTGAAATGCATTCTCCCATTTATGCAGTAAAATCTCATTTTAGCTCATAGCTCATTGGAAACGAGTTGAGTCAATCTAATCTATGCCTGAACGCAGATATTGCGATATCCTGGCTGCAGCCCAAGCGCAGTCGCTGCGGAAGCAGAGGACATTCCTGTGTGTAAAAGGTTTCAGGTTATCTTCAAGTCGAGCAGTTTAAACTTGTTTTGCATAGTTACTAAGCTCTCAAATAATACAAATCATATAACTAAAGTCGTAGCCTTGTTAGTAGAGCTGCTAAGCTTCACCTTAATCAAGTTAGTTTCTAGTTATGATTTCGCCAGTTCCTCTACTCTATATTATTTATTGCCCGATTCATCTAGAATCAGGCAGAGCAACCTAATATTTATGGTCTCATCATTTCTTCATCAGCTCTCATTAAACATAGTTTCGACAGCTTAAAACTTAATTCAAATTGAATTCGCATCGAAACTCTCAGCTGGGAGTATTGAATGAATTCGATGAAATCTTAATGCCAGTTAATGAGGCTTCAACTGTTTGCAGCCTGAAGCCAAACGGATTCACTATTTGCAGGATACAAATTTTATGTCCTTACGAGCGAGGCAGAATTTTTATTTAATTTTTTTCTTTATTAATTTATTAAAACCGAACGCGTGTCGAAGACGCCGGCGAGGCGAGTGATGATGCCAACGATGCTCAGCACCTCGTAAACCTTGGCAAAATCATCATCAAGTGTCGACGCTGCTGCAGTGTTTGCTGTCATCGTTGCCTACAAATGAAATGTAAATCTTCTGCCGCCCGCACCAATAGCGGCCGCAGAGCAACAAACGTACCAGCTGCAGCCCCGGCTGACTGAGGCACAGACAGAGGCAGAGGCAGAGGCAGTGGCAGTGGCTGGGGCAATGGCAAATGGCAGAAGCAACATCGATAAAAGCCGCAGTCGCGCGATTTACGTGCTCTCAAATTTAATGCGATGCGTGGCAATCGCCATTCCATTGCCACAATGCGATGCCATCAACGCAGCTATCTGCATGCGCGCTCTCGTATTTATTTAATTCCATTTCGGTTTTCAATCAACCGATAGGTTTGCGCAGTTTTCGCCATTTATCGCTTTATAAAAGGCAAAAAGTAGCAGCTGCTGCTGTTGGCTTCGCTGTTGCCTTGCTTCTGCCGTCATCATCACGATAATGATTATCATCATGAGCATTATCTGACGCTAAGGACCTTTACCATGCTGCTTTCCGCATTGTCATAATTTATACATGATGATTGCCAAAAATAAACAAAATTCTCGAAATTTTCTACTCTGGTTAGACATTATTTCGTAAACTATTTGCCACGCGATTTAACAACGAATTTCACTTTGATAACAGACCATGTGTGTGTGTGTTAGGCTGTAAAGACGAAAGAGGGAAATTTAAATCAAATGTAAGCGCATTGAATTTTTCATAGCACACTTTTGTGCGCTTCGGTGCTCACTTGATCAAGGGCTGCGCGGATTGGGCGGGAGGCTGCAGGTTGCCTGCTGTCGTTGTCTATTTGACAGTTGCCAAAGCGTCGCCTAATTCCCCAGTCAGCCAGCCAAGTTTCATATGTGTGTGTGTGTGTGCTTTGATAAAAACTGAAATTAATTATTGAAAGGGCTGCTGATGTGCGCCGCGCTGCGTCGCGTCCCACCGCGTCGATTCGCGCTCGTTTCACCGCATGTCGCAGGCTGTTGAAAATTTAAAAGGCGTTCGAGCGAAAGCAGTTGGCACATTAGAGTACACACACACACACACACACGCACACACACACTCACTCACACAGATATTCATAGGACGGCGGCAACTTCCGTTTATGGTTGAAAGCTCAAAACGTATTTACTTTGTGTGAGCAAAACTGTCACCATTAACCGCAGCCAGCAACTGTGAAGAGTGCCCGCATGTGGCAAGGACTCGCGAGCAAACAAATTGGCGTTTAATTATACATAGGCAGCAAATCCAAATAGTAGTTCAGTAAGCCGGCGAACAGAAATTATAATAACAACTCTGAGCGTTCCATTAAGCCTTAAATATGTGTGGAAGGGTCGTAAAATGAGCGCAACAACCAGTCGCATTGGCAAGTTCAAAGGAAAAGAGTGCAACAAATACAAAGCAGCTGCGGCTGTGGGTCGACAATGCAACCTCATCCGCAAACGGAAGTGAAGTGCGTGGCGCCACCGGCCAAGCCGCCGCGTTTAAAGGCCAACAATGCCGAAATGCATGTGAAAAAGAAACTTCAGTTTGAGAGTCCGTTGCCAGGTCGGTCACGTGCAGCGCCAGCCACTGAAGCCGCCTCGGCAATGACAATGAAGACGGCGACACGAAAACAAGCGAGAAAAACAGCAGCCAAGTCGACGCGCATGAAGACGCCTCCAGACATCAGCAAGCGGGATGCGGATGCGGATGCGGATGTGGATGTAGATGCAGATGCAGCAATAAGAAATCGTCTCGCCGAGGGCTGCACCACTCTAATGTATGCGTGTCTGCAGGGCGACATTGTGCAAGTGCTCGCCCAGATGCGCGCCAAGGTAGGTGCAACAACATCAGCTCCAGCTAACCCACAATCCTTGCAGCCACAGCCGAAAGTTTCAGCGCTTAGCAACATGTGTTAGACTATGTACGAGAGTAATGGACCAACTTGGCTTGCCTTGGACACACACACAATACACTCTCACGCTCAGAACAACAGCAACAAAAACATTACAAGCGCAACATAAATAAGCCAGGCATGCATGAAGTTCTTCCGCACACCGACGACTCAAGACTCTTACACATATTCCGACTTCGGTCAGTTAACTATGTGATGGACTAGCCATATTCATGCAGATGCTAATGCTGATCAATAGTTACAAACAGCTAACCATTGTGAGAATGCCCGCTGTTAGCTCATAAGATAGATAGAGAGAAAAGAAAGTTAGGGATTATTCAACATCATGATGTTGCCGCTTGCCGCATTGTCTCAGGACAAAAGCCCAAATCAGGCGAAGGCGTAGCAAGATTTTAATCTTTTTGTTGTCACGATGAGCTGGCGCTAAAGTTAAAGCCAGCATGGCAATACCCTTTCGCCCCGCTGGCTGGAGGTGTTTGGCAGCATGACAAGACTTTAAAATTTCCGTTGCAGCCATTTGGTCGCATTGTTCTCAGTTCAGAGCCTAATTGCTTCATAAACATTTCTACAACAAGCCGAACATAACAAAGGGCCCCAACTCTGGGCAAGCATGTCCCAGCCCAGTGCAGCCCAGTCCCGCCCTTGGTCGAATTAAAACGCTGTAAATGGCAGGACATTTGAAATTGACAAAATAATCCCGAGGCTTAGTTATGGCTGCGCAATTTGGCAGCCGTGTTGCCTCCGCCCGAAAACGTTGAATGGTAAATGGTGAATGGTGAATGGTCGCATGGTTCGTTTGTCATGCGCCTAAATATGCCAATTTCCCCATTTAATTGAAATTTGAAAAGTTTTTTAATTGAACGCAGATAAATTTCCAAGGCTCTCTAATGACCGTCACCAACGTCGTCTTTGTCCTACCATCCACCCGCCCACATTGTCGAGTCGCTAGTTTTGCAATTATTATTGGGCATCGCTTTGGCAATGCTGACAGAATGCCTTCATTTCCGGACAGCTGAAGACTGTTGCCATTCGCCTCGTAATTGATATCGACACCAAATTTGATGAGAGTTGCCCTCCGTCCGTGCCGAACGCTCTGAAGGCGCGCTCAAGTCGAGGCCTGACGTCAGTTCACTCACTTATGTAATTGTTAAATGACGCCCAACCTTGGCCAAGCGAACAACTCAACTGGTTTATTTGCCTGTGAAATATAGCAAATGCTGGCAATTATGACTTTTTTTTTTTTTTGGTCGGCAGCGATGGAGCTGCCATTTTATATGCGTCATAAACAACAAAGTCACATTTCGCCTGATTTCTAAGTACAAGCAAGAAAACAATAAAATTGTTTCAAAGTTCAATGGGGCCGAAACCCAAATTTAATAATTGGATTTGCTCTCATTTTGAGCTTGGCCATTTACAAATTTATTCAAACTTCTATTTTTGTCCAATATTTATTTCTATTTTTGGGATTATGATTATAGTGCAATGAGTATATGTTGTAGAAAATAGAAATTTTAGAGAGCATCAACTGCTAAGCCGATTAAAATTGAGTTGTAATTCCCCAACAGATTAGATAGAAAACGAATTTAATTTTACTTAAAATTCTGTTACTTCCGTGAAGACTTTTCATAGAAGCTGAGCAACATTTATATTTTTAAATTAGGATTTGTCCCACTCAAAATATTCTTCTGATTGGATTTGAACCGATTTTTCACCTCCTGCTGTGTGCTTTAATTGTAATCAGTCATCCAACCAGCCACATCATTTGCTTCCATGGAAATATTTGCATTTTAAATATTTTATTTACCTAACTGAAATAAAAACAAATTGATGGAAAATAAACATTTTTTTTTGCAACAAATCAACAAAAACAAAATGGGCATAGTATTCGCTCACAGAGTGAAATCTGTTAAATCTTTTTTTTTTATACCCTGGACCCATTGAAAATGGGAAAATCAGGGTATAATGTTTTTGTTGAAATGTATGTAACAGGGAGAAGGAGGCGTGGCAGACCCCATAAAGTATATATATTCTTGATCAGGGAGAGTAGCCGAGTCGATTTAGCCCTGTCCGTCTGTCCGTCTGTCCGTCCGTCCGTCTGTCCGTCTGTCTGTCCGTATGTATGAACGCGTCGTTCTCAGAACCTATAAGAGCTAGAGACTTTATGTGGGTTCCTGTATAGCACGAAAAGATCGAGTTTGTTAAAAAAAATCGATAACTATCTTAATTTTAATGTTATCGATTAAAAACGAAATCGATGCTCCGTTATATAATTCTATATAATTCATCTTTATAGCTAGAGTCTTCAAATTTTGAATTTAGTGTTATGTGAGCAATACACAATTTCGGTTTATGTTGAATTTCGGATGCCACGCCCCCTTCGCCTCAAATTTGTAAGTCCCGTATTTCAAATACTACAGACTTCTGCTTTGGCACATATATACATATGGATGACATGATGACGCCGAACAAGTTTGATCAAAATCGTTACTCTAGAAAAAAAGTAATTAAACATTTAATTTCCCATAGCATTGCCATGCAAAGCAGCCAAAGAACAGCTGACGCAACGACTGGCGCTTGTGTGTGTTGCGCTTGTGCGTGTGTGTGTATGTTTTGCTTGTAATGAACGTACATATGCATGTGTATATAAAAGAAACAAAGAATGCTTGGAATAACGGTTCTTCATAGGGTTCAGGGTATACCCTTGTCGAGCGGTCTCGACTAGAGTTTTCTTACTTGTTTTTTTTTTTTTTTGAATCTCTTGAGGGAGTCTGCAGAGCTAGCTCTGACACGCCCCCAATAGGCATTGTCCTCATAGTTTTTGGTTTAGAAATAGACCAGGCAAATATCATATATAAATTTAATTGCTTCTTTTTTTTATTTTTATTGACATGAATGTCATTATTATGTTGTCTTATGGCAATTATGAATACCTCTTAATCTTGAGCCTTCGAGGCCAGCTTTAATTACGTTCTGAGTTGATAAGGTGGCGTAACCCATTTAAACTTTTCAAGCCTGTCGATAGGCCGTTCAGCTCGTTGAAGCATCTTCTCGCTCTCAATGCGCGCTTGTTTGCTGAATAATTTAAATGGTTCCAGCTTATTCTTTTTACGACTTTTGTGTGTGTTTTAATTAGGATTATGTATAATTCTTGAATCGGATGACAGTCTGTCTGCCCTAATAAACGGATGACGCTCTTTAATTAGTCAAGTCAGTCGTCGCAGTGTCGCTTGCCTTAATGCTCAGTTGTTTAAAAGGGAGAAAGGGTTTGGTATCCTCGTGCAACAGGCGGATGGCGGATGGATGGAAGTTCTTTTCATATATTGATTACTTACACAGAATTATGTCTTGTAAGCTCTTTCGGCTCACTCGCTTGGACCTTTTGAATTGACTAGCGTGGGTTATCAATATTGCTGTTGAGCATGGCGTATGGGTAATAAAATCTATTGTCTTCTTCGAAATAAGGCTTATACTTAGCTTCGTATATGTACTTGGGCGTACTAAGACTCCGGGGCCCCTCCGCAACATTCATAGGCTTTGTTTACTTGTCTGCCATTGTTTTGCTTTAACTTTTCATTGATGTTGGTTTTTCAGCCTCCTTGCCCCGCACAGCTAACGGCTGTTGTCTTCGTTGTCGTTTTTATTGTGCTCCGTTGCTTTTGTTGCTGAAGTTGAAGTTGCAGCTGTTGTTGCTGCTTTTACCAATTAAGTCTTAATTTCTTAGAAAATAAAACTTTCTGGCTTCGGGCATTGTTTGGCACGCCGCTAGCATTTTCTCTTACCTTCGCCCTCAACGGTTCGATTGTGTCACCTCTGCGTCCTGGTCAGGAAATTTGCTGTTCCTCTTGGCGTTGCCTTAAAGTTTAAGCCGCAATTTCTGAAACTGCAACTTTTCATCTAGGTTTTCTCTATTATTGGCGGAGTACTGGCCGGCAGTGTCCGAAGAAGCAGATGGCTGGGGCTCGTAAGATAGCTGCAGGTGTAAATTATTTATTTTCATCTCAGATTTGTAGCAGTTGCCCGACCACTGTGCCAGCTTTCACTCTCCACTCGATCCCTCTCTCTCTCTCTGTCTCGCAGCCAACTAGCGCTCGACCGCGTTTACAAGCTCTAAGCAAAACTTTTTGTTTAAAAAGTCAGCTGCAGAAGTTGATTTTTGCTGAGAGAGAAACGTTGTTAAAGCAGCCAACAGTCAACTTTTGTTTGCTGCAAATAATGTTAACAGTGCTAGTCAGCATACTCTAAATACACACACACACACACACACACACAGCTGGGTATGCTTAGCCTTTCGCATATTACAGCCGAGTGGGGGTAACCGACCTATAAGAGTGGCTCCGGGCCCTGCCCGCTGGCCTCTGACGTGCTTGCTCCTGATACTTTTGCTTTGATATTAATTTTTATGTAGCTGTTGGTCTTACAGCTGTAGCTGCTAATACTGTTAATACTTTAAGCACACCCCAGACGGCAGGCTGGAGGGATTGGATTGGGAGGGAGTCCTACAAGATATTTGTTCCCATCACACCATTGTCTGGCGATTACAGGGTATTCGATATTTGCACCTGCTCAAGCTCACAGTGCGCCGTTGTGCCGGAGTCTCCCGGCGTGGGTAGCTCCAGCTGGCTGCCATCCAGAGAGTTAACGCTGAAATTGATTTTGTATTTATATTTCAGCGCACTTGCTTAGTGCTTGTGCACTGCTTAATATTTAATACCTCGAGCTACAAGTGAAAATGTTGTTTAACTTTCGAAAATATGAAATTGCGAAAATGTTTTCCGTTTAATTGCATATTTATGTTCGCCAAGCACACGAAAGTACAATTGCTGTTTGACTTCTGAACCTTAACTTGCCTGCATAACTCTGCCTGCCTGATAAGCTTTAAATTTTAATTATGTTCAATTGTGTTTCAATATTTCAGCGTTCCATTAGCGTCGATTGCCTGACCTTGTGCCAGTTATCGGCCATTTGCCATTTTTTAATTACACTTCTCTTTGCCCATCCTCAGCTCGGTGGACTTTGCTGCTGGCATTCATTTTGTTTTTGTTGGCGCTCCATCAATGCGCAAATTATTATTAATTTGAAGGCGCTCTGTCTGCACCTAGCCTGTGTGTACCGACCCACCTCTCTCTCTCTCTCTCTCTGTGTATCTCTCTATCTCTCTTTCTCTCTCTCTTACTCTTTCTCTCTGCCGGCCTGTCCGGTTGTGTTGGCCTTCGCTTGGTAATTTTAATTGCAATTTTTGCTTCTCGCTATCTCTCTCTTTGCCTCTCTTTTACTCCCCCTCATTTGGCCACTCTTTTTTGGCCACGTTTGTAACATTTTGTTGAAATTTCATTAAAAACGACGTCGAAAAGTTTGCTTTTACCCAGTTTCCGTTGGCATTTTTCGAGACGAATCAGCGCTCATCTGCGACTGCAGTCGCTTTCGGCTCCCCATTTATTCATTCAGTTTGATTGTGGAGCTGCGTTTGCTCAATGAATCGTTCGTTTGACTTGCTGGCGACGCGCACATTCAAATTATTCTACAATATCTATTTAGTTTAGTCGCAGTCACTTGAATTCTTAATTAATCGTTAGCTCTTCTCTCTCGCTTGCCAAAGGTAATTCCGAATTCGAATGCGGATGCGGATGCGGATGCGGATGATATTGGCAGCCAACGTGGCCCAAATACCGTTTGCGATGAGCAAGGCAAGCACCCGATCCCCTTGTACAGCTAAATGTTTTGTGTTCGACTTAATTGCAAGCTATTTGAACATTTCTTGTAATTACCGAGAGACCGCACCCGGCGAAAGGCGGAAGGCGAAAGGCTTACAGGATGTGAGACGACTTCATAAGCGGCCTGCTGGCTGGGCTGGGTGGTTGCTTTAATTGAAAATAGATTAGGCGGCTTTCGCCAGTTGGTGGCATTTCAATTTGGCCAGCTGGCCACACAAATTCACCTCAATTCAAAATTTATAGCCACGTTTTGACAGTTTTGCATGTCGGAGTGTAATTAATTACCTCTACTTTATCGAGCCTCACAAATGTCCAAATAAAAGTCAGCGCCAACGAGTTTAATGAATGGTGCTGCCGCTGAGAGTCCGATTGTGTGGGCAAGTGTGACGTTTTGAGTCATCATCCACAAAAAAAAGCACATACACACTCACACACACACACACACACAGCCGAACACAGCGAAAAGTTGGCCGAAATGAGCGTCGACTAATTGTGCAAAAACCGCCACAAACTTTGCCCCAAAGCCAAATTTTATACGTATGCGATGAGCATATGCGGTGGCCTATGCGGATGCTGGCCCGACTGGCCAATTAATTAGAAACTAGCAGGAGCAGCTGACCAGATCATGATGGGCAGCCGTAGCCAAAGGATAACTGTCGCAATGACTGGCAAACTTTGAAATGGCAAATTAATTACTGAAATCGTAGAAATTTGTCTCCCCCTATCCTACCTCTTGCCCGAATTCGTTGTCTCTGTTGTTTGGCTTTGGAAATGACTTCCGAGGCGGTCGCCCAACTGCCAACTGCCAGTTGCCAAGTTGCAGCCGAAGTTAAAGTTGTTGTTATTGTGGAAACTATTGCAACTGAAGTCGTCTCTCTCTCTCTCTCTCTCTGGCTGTCTGGCTGTCTGGCACATGTAGGATATCCGCATATGAATTTGCCTCCTGATCAAGGATATGCTCTGCAGGCTAATCAGATGCGAGCGAACCGAAACTTTTGCCACATTCCAACAATATTTGCTCAAAGTGCATAATGACATGAAAAGTTGACACAAATGAGCAGTGCTCGTTACTAATTTTAATGCGCTCGGCACACAGCCTCGGCCAGAGTACAGTTGGGGCCAGCTGGCCGGGCCAATACACACCCGTTCGCCGCTCCGTTTGCTGGCCAGAAAGTTTGTGTTGAGGAAATTACTTCGGAAGCAGCAGCCAGGACAGGGGATGCATCATTTTTAATTGAGCTCAGCTAGTGCAAAGTTTGCTAAATATTTTGTAAACTTAATTTGATTTAGAGAAAACTTGAGCCATGACTTACAACTTGGCCAATGAATTATGCAGGCGACAGTTCGCATGCTAAATCCGAATCGGCCAAGCTCTCGGCTACAGCCAGCGTCAGCTGCGGCCATCCTAAAGTATTCATAAGACTTGCTTTATGCTCTCTCTGTATATACATAGGTTATACAAAAAGGGGGTAAGACGGTGCGGAGAGCGAACAGCATGTGCCAGAGTATACGCATATTAGATTTTCTTCAGTTAGAGTTTCTTTTGCGCTCCGACTTCCGGTCGCAGTCAGCGTCAACTTAGCTTACATAATAAATATACATTAGGAAATAAGTAGATGAATATTGCTATTATTATAAATTTGGAAATTTATTGTTACTTATATAAATAACCTAAGATGTTAAAGTAATTTATTTAGAAAAGGAGATTAAGGGCAAATTACAGAGCAATACAGTTGAGTCTCCTCAAGGTGACTTAAGTCAATGTCAATGTGAGTGAATGGTAACATTCCATCCAGTTTAAGCTTGCGAGCTCTCAATTCAACGTGAAATAATAGATATTGAAGTTTCTTCCTAGTCTTGATTGGTAATTTAAAAGCAATTAAAGCACCGAAGTCAACAGAATTGTGCAGCTCATATTCGGTAAACAGTTTAACCACCTGGAGATTGAGCAAGGGAAGACGGGCGGCGGGCGGCGGGCGGCGGTCGAGAAAGTTTGTAGATCAAAACGAAAGTTTGCCGTTCTTGTTAATCCGTTGCATGGCATTAAAACTATGCAAAAGTTGAACCACAGTGAACGGCGCTACACACAGTGCGGCATAATAATAATAATCCGTGCGGGAAGCGTTAAGTCGAGGGCTCGGCTGGCTGCTGCCAGCAAAGTAGCTGTAAATAATTGCCAAAACTACTTAAGAATGCTGTGCAGCGAATCGTTTCCCGCTGCCTGCTGTCGCGCTGTCATGGGTGGTCGGTGGGTCGGCGGGGGAAATGGCTCTAAGACAGCCACAACAAAGGCAGCTAGCTATTCAGGCAACGTTAGCTGCAATGCATGCAAGCCATTGTTGTTGCAGCTACCAATGTGGCACTAATTAGAAGTATAAAAGGTGCTACAACAACAGTTTAAGAGCTGTCTCCACCCAACACCCACACACAGTGTAGTCGCCTCCCTCTCGCCTGCGCAATCTCTGCTATTGTCTGCTAAGCATGTAAATTATAGTTACTGCTGCTGCTCGCCGAAGTCTGGCTGCTTGAGACGAGTCCACGCCCACATGCCTTCAGTGTTGCTTAGCATCAGGACAGCAAAAGGACACGTGTGTGTGTGTGTGTGTAAGTGTGTGTGTGTACTTAGTTTCAGCTGAAGCTACCTGCGCATTTTGTTGCTTGCATTAATTAAAACTCAGCCCTCAGTAAGTAGCTGGTTGGGTGGCTGGCTGAATAGTTAGCTGCTTGGCTGGGCCTGGCCTCTCCTGCCTGTGTGTGATTAACATATGAATTACGCATTGTGCGCATAAATTTGCCATTGAGTGAGCCCCGCTGTGGCTGCTGCTGGTCACTTGACATCTTAAGCAGGCCACACGGCCCAAAATGGCGACCTTAAGGCGCTTGCAAAGTGCTTCCGGCATGTCTGCGTCTGTGGCTGTGGCTGTGGCTCGGATTTGTTTTGGTTTGCTTTCGCATTTCCTACAGGAAAATACGATGTGGTCTTCCTGCGCTGAACTCAGCTGAACTGAACTGAACTGTACTGAACCGAGCTGGACTGAGCTGGCCGGCAACGTTAGCGAGTCTCTGGCCCTGTCCTGGCCTTTTAATGTCCCATTCTGTTGTCGCGTCACACATAATTATGGCGGATGTGCTGCCCAACGAAGCGTTAAGTCGAATTCTCGGTTCATGTTCACTTGGACACAGGCTCATAGTACTGCCTAGGCGGAGGCGCCCGCATGCCAGTTGTGCCCACTCGTGGCATTCAGACCGTGTATGGTATTTTATTTTTTATGCATTATCATGTCACTGTGCGTCGTCCCTCTGTGCCCCTGCCCTGCCCCTGCCCCTGACCGTGGCATTGGCTTTACTGCTGCGGCTGCTGTGTCTTCTTTCATTATTATTTATGCTTTATTTATATGTATGTCTATGGTACGCACTTCCTGCGTGTAAACAATAAAATGTATGGGCACACCATGTCCTTTGCGTATGCGTCACAGCCGAATATAAATTCAAAGGCCTACGCCTCCGGTGGCCCGTTTGCTACTCCTTCTGGGCACTCCTTTCCATTGTAATGCTAATGGATTACGATATATGAATAATAAGAGCTGGCCAGCTTTAAACCGGGCTCACCTCAAGGAAACCACAATCTCCACAATTTACAATGAAAAGTTTTCAGTTTCGTTGACACGCAGACGCTCAGAATCATTTGCCGATCTCGGATTTTGAAATAAAGTGAAACAAATTATGCGAACTCTGATGGCTGCCATTGTCCTAGCGGTCCTTTGTTACCTCTGATTCGATCGTAATTTGATGAGCTTTTTTATTGCCCTTCCGAGTTATCTTTAAGTTGAGTTGGCCTCTCTCTTTTTCACAAAACTGAGTTGAGAATATCTAAAAGCCTTTCTACTTGGTTACTCATAATTGGTATCAAATAAAGTTCGCATACAAAAATATTACGACAAAATTCGTAGATTTATTTTTTCTATTATTGCTGCTTTTGTGGCTCTTCCTTTTGTGCGGCCAGAACGTGTTTTATTTGTTTTTAAAACTATTAAAATAGCATAAACAACAACAAGGCTGCCGTGACTGACCGAGCTCCTCCTAGAATGGCCAACTGGCAATGTCGAAGTTTTATCTTAGCTCCGTCCAGTGGGGTAAGCCGGGGGGCTGGCGGGTGAGACCAGATGCTGATGCTGATGCTGCTGTGGCAGTGGCTGTGGCTGTTGCTTTTGCTGTTGCTATTGGAGCGCATTGTTGTTGGACGTATTTGATTATCGCATTTCATTTTGTGTTGGGCAAACGTAGAAAGTTAAATGCAAATTCGCTTGACACCAACGGCAGCAGTTGCGGCGGGATTGGGGTGGTGGCACCACCAACAATCACACCAACCATCATCGTAATAATAACAAAGGCAAAACAGCAAAACGAGAACTTTATTTGATGCTGCGCTAAGCCAAGCCAGCGCCCGCCCCTTGCCCATCTGCAGGAGCCAGCTGTGACCCTTGGCTGCTTCTTTGCACCGCCACGCTCGCTCGTTGTCAAAGTTTTTAGGTATCATTTCAGTTTATTTGAATTATTCATAATCCGGATGGCAGCGGAGGTTCGCCATAAGAAACATTGAAGGAGAGCCCGATATGGGCCAAGCACGCAGTAAAAGGGACACCCAGATAACGGAAGTGGCATCAAATAAACCTCATTGTAAATACTTTTTGTGCCAATTGCAATGTAAATTTACGATTTCCATTTGCACAAAAAGAATAAACAAAAACAAAGGAGCCAACAACGTCGTCAAAGCAATTTTGATTCAATCAACAAAAATATTATCGAACAGCAAAAACCACAGCTCAGCAGACCAGGCAAGCCTGCAAGTCCACTCTGGGATGAGATATTCATTTTTTTCTTCGCCATCTGTACGCACTTCGAGGTCAGATTGAACATAATTTGTTTCAAAGTGTTTAACGCATTAAAGAAAGCAGTTTAGATTCTGGAAAACATATGTGAGCTTTAACAATTTTATTTGAAGTCAATAATTTCTCGTTGTCTGGGCGCTGACTAGCTGATATGTATTCACAAATAATCCTCTTTTTTATCATGACTGCAACAAAATACTGGTATTAATTGTATAATGATCCCTGTACAAAAGTAATATCATTAGGGGAAATTCTATTTTTAATACAAATATTTAATATAATGAAGACTTAAGCTTATTTATGAACTATGATTTATTTAATTAATTTTAACTTTAATTCACTTTGTTTTGTATTTATCTAAATTTCATCCCTCGCAGATGAAAAGCTTTGTGGCATTGTTAAATATTTTTAAGCCAATTTGCTTCAATGCCCAACCTAAATCATGTCAGATAACCATTATCTGGCACACTTTCCCACGCTGAAATCAATTGAGCCGGCAATCTAAGCGCAATATTCTAATGCTATAGTTAAATTCATAACATCCACGTGACTTCTGGCTGCTTGTGCTGTTGTCTTTGCCTGCCATTGGGAACACGCAAGTTTCGAATGGCTTTACTTTGGCTGGACTTGTTTTGGGTTTCTTTCCGCCCGAGTTCTCATCTTAGTTTTTGTCGGCTGCTTTCGAACTATTCTATAGTTGACTCAGTTAAATATGCAATAAATTGAACTACGACGACGCGTCGTTGGCATTTTCTGCCCAAAATGCCGGCGAAGGGTTCTCTGTCCCGCCGACAGTCACGCGATGTCTTACGCCTGATAAAAATAGCGAGCGGGACGTGCCTAAAATGTTATTGCAGAAATTGAATGTTGGTTAGAAAAGCAACACATTCAATCATTCTGTCTGACTGCCAAGATAAACACAAGCCAAATCGAGCATTGTAAGTTCAAACTTTTCGACTATGCTGAAATTAGCGCAAACTATTGCCTCTAACAGGGAGAAGTTTCCGCAGCACAGCGAATATCTGCTATACTCTATTATATATTATGCAAATCGGAAATCTTTTTCATTACTTACTTGCCATAAGTTATTTAATATGAAAATAATAATAAAATAATAATAATAATAATGAATAATAATAATTATATCAATAAAAATGATAAATCATTTAAAATATGGTTTATGAATTCATCATATTTTGCAGAACTTTTTGTATCTTTGTGTTACAGGCTTAAAGCTTTAATATTGATTTGCCTTTAATATCTATTCGCTTCTTATTATATTTATATTTATTTAATATTTTCCTCTCAATAAACTCATTTTAATTTCATATTATTACATATGCTGTGCAAATGCAGAACTGATTTTCATCCAAACCACACGCTATATTTGTGGTGATTTATGCTAATCTTTTTTTCTTTGTACATATTTAAAATTCATATTATCTGTTGCTAGGAGCTTTTTAGGGGATTAATTATGAATTTGATATATATATATTTATGTGACATATTTTTATGCACAGCTCAGAGACTGAGAAGTTTAAGCAAAATACAAAATGGGAAACTTCAATTAACACAAAGTTCGATTGGAGTTCAGTAATTGGAATATAATAATATTAATTGATATTAGTAGTAGTTACAGTTAGTTACAGAATGAAGTTTTAATTTAATTATAATAAATTCATAAAAATGTTTTCAGTATGAAAAATAGAGATATATGCATATATATGAAAATGCTTAAGGATAGTTTAGCCTTATATTATAACATATTGCTTAGAGTACATAGAGTACAGAGATTGCGCTTATGCCTGGCTCCTCTGTGCGGGCTCACGTGTAAATTGGCGCCGAGCCGATGATTTAGCAATATTTTCACTTGAGGAGTTTTGGGTTTGCGTGTGGCTGACTTCGCTGCTGCTGGCGCTGTTAAAGTTGCCGTCGTCGCAATGCGAACTTTGAGTCGGTGGCGAGTAAAGTTTTCGCACAGCTCTCGAAGGCGGCGACAGTATTTTTTGTGCACTTGACATGTTTTGACACGCGGAAAAGGCGGCGCGCTGCTTGGAAGGACTCGTTAAAATGTTCGCCAGTCCGCTGGAGTTCGATGTCGTGCTGCGCGCCAAAATGGCCAATGTGAATTTGGTAATTGCACTTGGCGGTCCTCAGGGGTCATCGAATTACACCTCGCTCCGAATGCAGGTGGCCTGGCGTTGTGGGCGTCGGCTGCAATCCACCACGTTGCCCGGCGCAACCGAGACGGCACTTGCACTTTCGACGCGTCGCGACGCCAGACTTGCAGCTGCAGAGCGGGGTTTCCTTTGTTTGTTATTGTTGCCGTTGGTAGTGGCCATTGTTGCTTTAGTTACTAACAAGCAGCGACCGCACACGGGTCGCGAATGAAAAAGTAATTTTTAATTATTGATAGCGACGCGCAATTTGCACGTGATTAACGCGAAAATATGTTCAATTATCAATTGTAAATTCGTGTGCATCAGCTTGGCAATTCATTGCAAAATAAAATATTTAATTACACTCGGCCAGCGACAGCAACAAAGCCAGAAACAACGGCAGCTCCAGCCAGGGCAGCAATGCCACATTTAAATAAATATTAACATAAATTGCAAAAAAACAAAGAGAATTGATGGCAAAAGCAAGCAAAACATTTGAATGCAATTATAGCGTTTCAACTCCGAATTGGTCACGGCCAGCACAATACCCCGTAGCTGCATAGAACGAGCATATACGGTTTGTGAAGAGGAAAGAGAATCAGAATGTAGGCAGAGAACAGATCTAGTCGGACAGCCTAAAGACATTTGATATATATCGTAGACTTGTATCCATAAGAACGTAAGGCATTCACGAGTTCGCTTTCTTTGGCTATCACCTCTCTCACGATCTACTTGTGCACAATTAAATGTACAGCGAGAGATACTCTGCCCGTGGCAAGCACTTGTGCAGCGTGCAAATGACATTTTAATTAGTTTATTAATCGCTTTGCAGTAGCAGTCGCAGCGCGTGCATTTCAGGCGCCGCTCTGAGCCATAATTAATTTTTGTCTTTTTGTTTTTTGTTTTGTTTTTTTTTTGAGTCGCCTTTGAATGTAGCGATAAATAATTAAAAAAATGAATCGAGAATGAATGAATGAATTACGCATTCATAGCGTAAAGTGAACAGAAGTAAATAACTCGAATGCTCGCTCTCGTTGCAGCCCCAACTGCTGCGGCAACGTGACCGTAGCAACCGCAACGCGCTGCATTATTGTGCCGCGCAGGATCTGGAGCAGACGCGCGACCTCGTGGCGGCCGCTAGCATTGCGATTGCAGCTCCAGAGCTGCTGGAGTCGGCCGATGAGGATGGCTTCACGCCGCTTCACTTGGCTGTTATTCAGGGCAACTTGGCGATGGTCAATTTGCTGCTAGCGAACAAAGCCGACGTGAACGCGGTGGACAATGAAGGCCACTCGGTGGTGCACTGGGCAACGGGTAAGATTCCATTCCAGCACAGCTATTTACTCCCCACCACATGCGACTACAACAAACTGACTTTCCCTTTGCAGTGTGCGGCGAGATTGAGGCTCTGCGGGCAGTGCTCGCTGCCGGAGCGAGCGTGGCCAAGCCCGACGTTAATGGCGGCACGCCCCTGCACTATGCGGCCCAAATGTGCGGCGCCAGCTACGACAACAAGCTGCAGTCCAATTCCAGCAAGCTGGCCCTTGAGATTCTTGGCATACTGCTGGCCCATCCGCAGGCCAGCGTCGACGTTCAGGACAAGGACGGGCGGCAGCCGCTGCTGTGGGCCGCCTCGGCGGGCTCGGCCAAGGCAGTCATAGCCCTGGTGAAGGCAGGCGCTCGCGTGGAGAGTGCCGATAAGTGGGTTGAGCTCCAGAATGCTGAAATGCTGAAAAGCTTTGACCTTTGTTGAGGCCAACTAACATTATTTGCTTTGCTTGCAGGGATGGGCTGACCGCGCTGCACTGCGCCGGCTCGCGGGGCCACACCGAGTGCATCGACACGCTGATCAGCCTCTGCGGCGCGCCCACAGACCTCATTGACTCCAACGGCTGCACGGCGCTCCATTACGCAGTGACGCTTGGCCATGCGGACGCGACGGCACGGCTGCTGGACCTGGAAGCGGATCCCAATCGGCAGGATCGCAAGGGACGCACGCCCGCCCACTGCGGCTGCTCCAAGGGCCAGTTCGAGACGTTGAAGCTGCTCAAGGAGCGCGGCGCCAATCTTTGGCTGCGCAACGCCAAAGGCGACCTGCCGCTGCACGAGGCAGCTGCCTCCGGACGACGCGAGCTGCTCGAGTGGCTGCTGTCCCAGCGACCCAAGCAGGTGAACACCACCAGCAACGACGGGCGCAGCTTGCTCCACGCAGCGGCCGCCAACGACTACACGGACATGTGCAAGCTGCTGCTGGACTACGGCGGGGATGTCAATGCGCTCTACCGCAACTCCCGGGGCATCGTGCTGACCCCGCTGGACTGTGCGCTGCAGCGCGGCCATCGCTCCACGGCCAAGTTTCTGCAGTCGCACGGCGGCCAGCCGTCGAACAAGCTGCGGCTGGCGGCCCGGCGTGGCAATCCCTTTCACGACGGCAACGCGGCGGACCTCGTGCGGCCTCTGAAGTACATGGAAAAGGAGGAGCTGCACGATTTGCGCAGCTCCAAGAAGTACGTGGTCTACCTGAAGCGCACCGACTCCGACGGCGGTGGTGGGGCTAGTGGTGGGGCGGAGGACGACGAGTGCAGCTGCACGGAGCAGTCGTACCGCAAGGAGCAGCGCCTGGAGCACATCTGCCGACGCCACAAGCGCCGCCAGCTGCGCAGGCGCACCAACAGTTGCGGCGAGAGCCAGCACGAGAAGTGCAGCGACATCTGCCGCTCCAAGAGCAACATTGAGATACGGCGGCGCAAGTCGAGGGAGCGCTATGCCAGCACCAGTGATGGCGGCAACGGCGACGAGGATGACGAGGAGGACTCCTGCGAGAACTGCTGCTACCACAAGCGCCAGAAACAGCGCGTGGTGCAGCGCAAGCGCTCCACGCCTTCGCACAGGTCCAAGGAGCTGCCTGCCAGCGAGAACGAGGGCAACGGTACGCCAAAGAAGATTGAGCACCAAGTGTCCATTGCACAGGAGCAGGTGGACAGCGCAAGCCAGCCACAGGCAGAGTCCGCAGATAAGAACCAATCAGCCACACCAACGGCCACCAAGGAGGGCACCTTCATCAAGTCACCCCCGCTGAGCGCCAAAAGCGAGAAGGCAGCCGTCAGTGAGCCGGACAGCTTGAAGGTGGCAGAGAGTCATGCCATGGAGCTGACGGATGAGGAGCCAGAAGCCGCCAAGTCCGTGACAACTCAAGTGGATGTGCACCACGATGCAGAGCTGCAGCTGTCCAAGTCGCCTGACGAGGGCCCAGCAGAGCCAGCGACAACTGGAGATAACGGAGCAGGCGCTAAGAAGGAGTTGAGCGAGGAGGACACCAAACTGGTGTCCACCGAGGTTGAGCAGATGATCAAAATAGCTGCGACGGCCTTGAGCAGCGAGTCGAAGAGCTCCACTGAGGACGCCTCAGTGCAGGATAAACTGGAGACCGAACAGAAGATGGAGTCAACTGATAGGCCTACGGATAATAACAGCTCTAACGGCAACTTAGAGCAGACGGATACAGTTCCTTTGAAGCCTTCCGACACACCCACTGCCAGCACCCCAGTGCCTTCCGTTGCTGCTGAGCCGGTTGCCAAGCCACCGGCAGCCGAGCAGCCACAGTCAGCCACAACACCTGAGCCGCCCTCAAACACCGCAGCAGAGGCTGGTAAAAAAGTGGAGCAGATAGTGGCAGAGCCGAAAACTGAGGCGTTGCCACCCTCCATGCCTACGAAGCCACAAGCTCAGCCCGAAAATCCCCAGTCCAAGCCACAAGTGACGCAGCCTCCACGTCCGCAATCCCAGCAGCAACAACAGCACCAAAATGAGGAACAGCAACCACAACGGGAACAGGAGTCTAGACGCTCCTTTACCCTGCTGCCCTCCGACTCTGCTGATGATGAGCCTGCGGCAGCTGTTGCACCTGCCTCTGACGAGCCCGTGCGCAAGTCCAGTTTTCAGGTGCTCAAAAGCGATGAGTCCACAGGCGATTTGGAGGAGTCGCCACGTCCACATGATGTTAACTTCAGCGGCAGCCACCAAGTCTTTCAGGTGATGCACGACGGCACCGCCAGCTCCAAGCTGCCCAGTGCATCGGAGCTGGACAAGGCCGACTACGAGTACGAGGAGTTCGACGATGGCGCTGATGACGACGATGCGGATGCCATTGACCCGGAGCACGACAGTGCGCTGCGCAGGTTCCTGAGCAGTGGCCGGCATGGAGTGGGCGGCGAGATGGGCGTCACCAGTGATGCCACAGCAGCCGCTGAGGGCTACGATGGGCTGGCAAGCGGACGCAAGCGTCGGCTGAAAAAGCGCGTTCGCAGCGGAGCCAAGACGCGCAGCAACTGGAAGCATTCGCAGGAGTCGCGGGACAGCAATGTCGCGCTGGCTACTGCCAGCAAGGATCAGGACTCCGGGTTCGAGCCCAGTCCGCGGGCGGAGCGCACCAAGATACCAACGCCGCGAGCAGCGCACACGGCCATGCCGCGACGGCCCATCTACGCCACGCTGGACGGACGCTCCTGCAGCAGCCGGCTGGAGAATCGCAAGCCCGGTGACAAGGGCGCCTGCGACATGGGCGCCGTGACACGCTCCATTCAGCGGAACATCCGCAGGTGAGTTGGCGGCGCAGATTTCGAGTAACTGATTCGTCACAATTTAAATGGCCAATGGCCAAGATTCATTCACTTAAATTAATCACCAGGCAGTTGATGCCGGGCGCCGAGGGCTGCCTTTTCGGCCGTAGATTTATTTACTTGATGCCTGATTTTAATCAACTTGAATGTCCCGCTGCTGAGACTGGCGGAGCATGCAGGCCCTCAGACTGGCAGTTTCTCTGGCTCGCGGATTCGCATTATATCACGCACGCGCCCCTGGGCGGCCGCAGCCGCCGACCATTTAATGTAATCAAAGTGGCGGGCGCTTCAGTCAACGGCTCCGACTCGGTCGGGACGGGGCGCCTTAAAGTTAATTTAGTTGGGCACTTAATAGCCTTGGCAACATTTCTCATTTTTTAACGTGGCCGCGGAGCAGCCGCCGCCGCCATTGTTGTCCAGGCCAACAAATAAATTGCCCGGCTTCCGGTTGCCATAAAAAGCGCGCTTTAAAGTTATCATAATGCGGTTAAAGGCAATAAACGCCGTATTAATGTCCATACTCCATGTACACTGGTATTAACGATGACCCCATGACCACAATAGATTAAACAGTAATTGTAACAAGTGCTGCTCATTATCACGCCCCCCTGCATGCCTATATCTGTGTGTGTGTGTGTGAAGTGCACAAAAACAGGCATTTTATTGGTAGCCGAGCAATTGGCTCTTATTGTTTAACTGCTTTTTTCATGTATTTTATAATTAAATCTATTTTGCTTGATTACATTTATCGATCACATTACCAATTAAATTATCGATAATCACAATTGATATCTGAGCTCAATTTCATGAGCAGCCTGATGTAAATTTGAAGCTCATTCGCTGGCCTTTGAATATCGAGAATGCCTCAGGCGAGCTCGGCTCAGCTTTGAAGTCTGCTAATAACATTAAATCCAAACAAATCTGAGCACAAAACGGCACTGAAAGGGAAGATAGTTGAGCTGGAGCATGAAAGCTTTGGCATATCCTAGGACTACAATAACAAAAGAAAGAAAGACTCTGCTACTAATGCTCACTCTTGAAGTACAAAGGAGAGGAATGAATAAGACTTGGTATTAGTTATACAAGGACTTGCATAAGTTTGTCCAGAGTCAACATAATTAATTCAGATATACTGAATGCATATTTTAGATTTAGCTGAACGTTCAATTATAATTGTAAAAACTGCAGTATTTGCATTGACAGAGTATTAACTAGTTGGCTGGCTTAGCCACGCCCATGCCTTGTTTGCGTCTGTTGATTTATTTTAATTTATACGAACGGCTGGAAATCTCGGTTGCCCCAGGCACTTGTCATTAGCTGAAATGCTCATTTCCGGCAAAGAGTTGCGCATTTTAATTAGGTGGCAACGCTAACAACCACCCAACGACCCACCGACCCGACGCCCACCGCTGAGCCATAGGCGGACAACGCCCACCTGCGGCGAGTGCTTTGTATTTGCAAAATATGAAAATACAACCAGGCCCAGGCCCAGGCCCAGGCCCAGGCCCAGGCCCAGGCCTGCAGTCGGCAGTCGGCAGCCGGCTGGCGCTGGCAAAGGCGGCGCCTTCATTTACAAGACGCTAATGCTAATTGTAAGTGGAATTAACGCAGATTAGCGGACGAATTTTTAAGGCGCAAGCACAGCGAGGCGTTCGGCATTTGTCCCAGCTGCTGCTGCTGCTGCTGCTGCTGCTGTCGGCGACCTTGTTCTGGAAATCCTCATAGCGAAAGGATTAAAATGTCGATGCGTACTTCGCTACACGTAATTAACTCGAAACCTGTGGCTTTCCCACGACAGCATTTGCGCATCGCTTCCGATTCGCTTCCGTTTCGCTTCAGTTTTAGGCAATTATATTTGTTTTTCTCGTACAAGGAGGGGCAAAAGTCAATTGTAGCACAGAAGCTGTGACTTCGGCATTTGCATAGGTCGCCAGAGAACAGAATTGAGAAACTTAATTAAATTGAAGTAATCACTCTCTTATTAATTTCCATAATCTGCTGCCGTTGCCGCTGCCGTTGCTGTTGCCGTTGCCTATGAATAAATTGCCGGAAAGTCGGCGCAAGTGTAAGAGAAAACGCATTTCATAAATATATAATATTTTCCACTTGACTTATGAAAATATTTACGCGGCTCGCTTGTACGGTTTGCATAAGCCGAGCTGAAAGTAAGGGCAGGCCAATGCAAATATTACGCCGCGTATACGCAATGTTCGCCAAGTCAAACAAGAGTCGTCCTGCTTACCGCGAATAACGAAATTCTTAACAAGTCGGCAGGCAGTGTGAGTCAATTAATTCTTGTAAAATACATAAAAATCCAGCGAAATCCACTCGGGGAGCAGCGCCGCCTGGGCGAATCGCAAAAAAGTACAAAATAGAAACAAATCCAAAGCACCCAGTAGAATACTCTCGGCTGGCTGCAGGTTTCGGCTCGGACTGGCGGACAGTTTTGCCAGCGGCGATGCTAACGCCATGAAAAGTGTGTAAATAGAGAATTTTATTTATGTCAGTATCACTGTTGTTGTTGTTGTTGTTGTTGTTGTTGTTGTTGCCTTTGCTTTTGAGCTTTTTATTTTGTGTTACTTTTTTGTGTACTCTGAACTTTATTTTGTGTGTGTGAGTGTGTGTGTGTTTTTTTTTCGTTTTGGCTCCGAAGAGATTAAAATTTTATCTGACGCATAAATTAAACAAATAACTTGCCAGCAGTGCGTACATATATCGGTGTATCTGTGTCCCACTGCATGTGTGTGTGTGTGTGTGTGTGTGTGCTTTGCTGCCCTGCCTCACCCTGTGTGCGTGCCCCAACAGCACAGGTGAGATTTGGGATTTATAATGTGCGCTCACGTAATTGACATTGTTAAATATTTGGATTACGTTTTGCCAACACTTGGTCGAACTTTCGCTTTTATTTCTTTTTTTTTTTGTATGTTTACGTATATATTATATACATATACATATACATATATATGTTATATATACTCTATTCACCCTTGCGTTGAATACGTTCGAGTTTAGCAAAATAAAATATTGATTATTGTGGAAAGCATTCCTGAAAAGTCTTTAAAATAGTTTTTGTTTTCCTTTTTATTCGCATTTATTATTCCCACTTATGTAGTCTTAAGATCAGCTTTAATATCCACAGCAAATTCATACTTTCTTGGCCACTTTCAATTAGTAAAGAAACCGAAGAGTTTCAATTTCCCAGAATCGACTGTGCGACGTCTTGGGGCAGGGTAGGGCAATCCGTCCCTCCTTAAAGTTGCCCCTCTGGGGATGGGCTTGGCTCTTCGGGCTGGCAGCGCACTTCAAACTTTTGAGCACAAGCCTAAAAAACTTAGCCTCCGATGAAAAATGAGGCGAGAAAGTTTGCCGTTTTGGCTTTTTCAAAAACCAAATCCGCAGACGAAAGAGCTTTCGCAGAGCTCTGCGCCGCTTATTTGGGCAGTTGGCCCATAGACTCGGGGCATGAATGGATTTGCGCCAATTTAGTGGCAAAAAACGTCTGTTTCCTTTGGTCGAATACACTATGCGTCAAGCTGCGCATATGTCGCAGCTCGCAAATGGCAACTGAAGATTTGCACTTTTGTTTGCTTCTGTTTTGTTTACCTCTTCTTCTGTTTCTCCTCTTTTGGTTTCGTTTCTGCATGCCAAATCGCCGGTGGGTGCAAATTTGTTGCAGTGGTTGTTGCTGTTGTTGTAGTTGTAGTTGCTAGTGCAGTTCGTGGAGCGCTTAATTTCTTTGGATTTCGTTGTCACTGGCGTTGTCAACAGTCGGCAGCAGCCCATGCTGCGCTCGCCAGCTCGCGCCAGGTCCCCGTGGGCCGTGCTTTCACTCCATCCACTTTGGTGGCAGCGCGCGCACTTTTTGCTTGTCACATTTGTGTCACAAACAGGATGCCGTTGGCAGAATGAAGAGGGGCAGGGGGGCCCGGCGTGGGCGTGACAGTGAGTCGGTCACTGAAAAATGTAGCACACAAAAGCAAAGCGCACAAGAAAATGCAATGAAAGTTGTGCTAAGCGAACGTAAAACGGAAACGGAAATCAGCAGCAGCAGCAGCAGCAGCAGCGGCAGCAACACTGAAACTAACTGCAACAAAAAAAAAAAAAAAAAAAATACAAAAAATATGCCAAGGACACCAAAGCGCAAACTATGTGCACTAAAAAGGCAGCGGGCGCTGGCCATCGTAAAAGTGCGAGGTACAAATAGTTTAGCAAAGGAAACTCGAGCGAGGAATCGAGGCACAGCTGAGTGAAGCCAAAGCGAGGCGTAAAATTGAAAAGCGCTGCGGCAAACAAGCTGCATTGACGCTCCACTCCACAGACCCAGATGCAGATTCAGATGCAGATTCAGATTCAGACGAAGATGAAGATGGAGATGAAGATGAAGATGGCTGCAGCCGCTAAATAAATGCCAGTTGAATGGCCAAGTAGCTGTGGCCCTTACTCCGCCTGTTGCGGCTCGGCGCTTTTCATGCTACTTGAAGGGCCAATTTGTTACGCAGTTTTTGCTTGCCAATGACCACTTTGGGGCTTGGAGCAGGAAGAAGCAGCGCTCATACCTGCCGGCTGGTCGGGCAAACAGCCCAATCGCTCGCGCTGAGGATTTGCAGCCCGTTTTTGTTGCACCCACGAAATTGTTTCGCATAATTTTGTAGCGCAGCCAAGTGGCGAGCAGTGTCAAGCGGCAACTGCATAAATTGCCAGCCAATCCGCGCCGGCCCTGACAGCCCCCCCCCCGTGTGACTCAATGAATAAACAAGCTTAGTGCCCTGCTCAACGCTGCGCTGCACTGAGTGCACTCGACAAATTTGCTCAGTTTTTGGGCAAATGCATTTGCCGGGGTCGCAACCAAAAGCCTCAGCGCCGCGGCGGTTGATTTGCAAAGTTTCAAGTGCCCCACAGGCCGGAGGGTGGAGGGCTGTGAGATCTTTAAGCACAGCCTGCCGAGGCAGCGCAGCTACATTATTTGAAAATTTGCTTAGTTTTCATAAAATTTGTCAATAATTTTTTACGCCTCGGCTTCTGGTGGCTTTAATTTGGACTCGCCTCGCTCGCTCCGTTTTATGCGTTCGCTCTCCCTCAATTATTAATAGGATTTTTTCCAGCTTACGCACTTTAGTATTTCTGAAATTTTAATAACACGATGCCTTTTATTGCGTTCGCGGATTGTGCGCATTGTGCCAGCGCCGTCCTGCTGGGGGCTCGGGTGTCCTTTTCGGAGCCTGGAGCTGTGTCAGGCGCAGGCAAAGGCACAGCAGGCGCGCCCTTTGTTGGGCCGGCGAAATATCAAAATGACAATTTACGTACATTTGCAAACATTTATTTTACGCGCAACGCGCGCTGACAAAGTCTGTGACGAGAATCCGAGCGGCAGCGGGGCGCTGGCAGACGGAATAAGGACAATGCTGCGCTTTTCTGGGTCTAGTTGCCATAGCGCCTCATTGCCTTTGTGCTTCTATTTGCAGATACTACATGGAGCGCAAGATCTTCCAGCATCTGCTGGAGCTCAAGTCCCTGCAAATACGCTCCAACAAGCTCAACGAGGCGGTGCTGGTGAAGCGCGCCGTTGACGACTACCACAAGTCGTGCGTGCTGCTGGGCGGCGAAACTGGGACAAGGCTCAGGCGTTACAATTTCAGCGAATATACGTTCAAGAATTTCGAGTTGTTCCTCTACGAGACGCTCAAGGGACTGCAGAAGCCGGGCACCAACAACTTCCAGAACATCAACGAGGTCTACGAGGAGGTAAGTGGCTCAGCACATACGCGCTCAAAGCCAAACTCAAACGATTCGTTCACTTGCAGGCGGAGCGGCGACTGAGCCCCGACTACAATGCCTACGAGAAGGCGCTGCACTGCACCACCAAGACGCACCGCTGCCTGCACGCGGCCCACGCCTACACGGGCATCCCCTGCGCCGCCTACAGTAAGTCCATGTTGAGGGCCAGCGCTGGAGGGCCTTAGTCCCTGAGCATTTCTTAAAAAGCGTGAAAAATGACACCAGCCAAGCGCCAGAGCGCCAGTCGGACAGCCGGCCTTCCGGTCAGTCGAATCACTTGGCCACGAGCTGTTACAGTTTTGCCGCTTTGCTGCTGAGTTGAGTGGGTCAAGCGGATGGCCAACACTCAAAAGCCAAGCCAAAGGAGGGCCGTCAGATGCGCCAGGCTATAAAATAAATCCTAATTACGAGCAGTTTATTCATTTGGCCGAGCAGCCAAGCGCCAAGCGCCGAGCGCCAAGCGGCAAGCGAATTAAAAACCTTCGCTTCCCTCTGCTTTGCCCCTTTCTGCTGTCCGCCTTCCGCCTTTTCAGCTTTTTTTTATAATAACTTCTATGCGCCGACACTGACTCGGGCCAAGGGATGCGTCCGGCTTATGCCAAATTAAAAACGCATTCATTCCGCAGCTGCCTCGAGTCCGCTGCACGCTGTTTATGTCTATACACTTATTTTGACGCCCTGTCCCAGTCGACACCAATCCCGCCTAATCCGCGCAAATGCGATTTCAGCGACGGGCTTAGACGAGTAAAACGGGTTTATGGAACGTCTTCATGGCAATCGGCAATCCAGCAGTCCCATTTGAAATGTTTGCGCGTTTGGCTTCATTTTCTTATTACGCTTTTTCCATCGAATGCAATTTCGCAGAGTGTCCCGGCAGCTAGCTGTCACCTGACCAGCTGAGCTCTAAAGGCCAGAATGGAATGCAGTCCACAGCAATTCGTTTCGAGTGCGCTCATAAGAATGGCATCCACTTAATTGGGCTGATCAAAGCAGATCATTAATCTAGAGCTTCACTCAACTAACGAACTCTTCTCTATCTCCCCCACTCTCTGACAGTTCCAATGATGAATCACCACACGATGCCCAAGTTTGGCTTTGGACAGTACAAAAAGGCCGGCAGCGTTAGCAGTTTTTATTTGCCAAAAATTCTGACCAGTGGCCGCGCCTCGAGCGGACGAGCTGGCGCTGGAGCTGGCATGGACACGGGCGTCGGCGTCGGCGTCGATGTCGGCTTCGGCGGCAGCGGCAAATGCAGCCACAAAGTTGCTCTGGAGCTGTCACACGGAAAGAGCAAACAACTAATTTCACTGCCAGCGAATAAGTTGGACAGCAATAAACGCTACTATGTGACGTTCACAGTTAAGGATTCTCCCGGGCAGTTTGCTACTACCGAGGCGCATAAGCCGAACCACCACCACCACCACCACCACCAGCAGCAACAGCAGCAACAGCAGCAATCAGGCTGCGCTGCCAGCGACCCGAATGCCATGTAGCATGCGGCGTATACGTAATGTGACACAGCCTCAGCCGCGGGCGTTGCCATCTGCGGTCGGACGCTATATGTGACCCATACGCAGTGTGGGCCCCGTTGCTGCAGCATTGGGCCACACGCATCAAACATCAGAATCAGCATCAGCAACTGCAACAGCAACTGCAACAGCAACAGCATCAGCGGCGCTGCGCCAAATGCATTAAAACAATGCGACATTTCTGCTGCTCGCTTTTATACTCCATTTTTTTTTTTTTTGTGTTTTCTGCGAGGAGACCGCCCGTTGTCCAACTGTTTTTGTATGTTGGCTTTTTGTTTGTGTCTTTTGTTGCTGTTGTTGCTTTTGGTTTTGTTTGTGTCCTGCGCTCGCTTCCTGAGTTGTTTTTGCTGCTTTACTGCACTTTAAGATGGCCAACTGCTGATAATGGATGATGGCGCTGCGCTGCGAGCTCTGCGCTCCGCTGCGACTGTCAGTTGACGTTGTCACGCCAGCAGCGTCCTCGGCAACAGCAGCTTGAATTACTTATACAGTCAAGCCCCCCACCCACAACCCCCCTCCATTGCCAGCTGCAGGAGGGGCTCTGCTTTTCAGTTCTACTCTGTTTTGTTTGCTCTATGGCTGTTGTTGCGCTTTTATTTCACTTTTTCATTATCATCGTTTTTTTTTTTTCTGCCATCGCCGTTGCCGCTGCCGCTGCTATTGCTGTGTACGCTGCTAATGCCACAGATAAGCGTTGTTATTAACGCTCGGCTTACCAGCACGACGCAGCAGCAGCAGCAGCAGCAGCAGCGAACATGAGGAGTCGACACACAGCCCCAACTCGCCTCGCTTCAGCTCCTCTGTTGGCTGCTCCTCTCGTTGCTTAAAAGCAACAGCAGCGATGAATGAATAAATGTAAAATATGTACCGTGCATTTCTTTGGCGTTTCAGCATTTTTACTTTATTTCGAATTTTATTTACTTGTCTGCTTGCGCACCCCACTCAAGCTGTTTGGCTTCGCACACACTTTCTATACTCTAGCCCTTAGAGCTTATTGCATAGTTAAGACCGAGTTGAAAGCTTCAGTAGATTTAGCCATAGATAGGATCAGCACTTCAAACGACTTCGTTGAGGATCGCTCTATTAGCATCGGATAATACAGACATCAGCGGCACTCACTTGGTGCAGGTATTCGCACGTCGTTCAGGCGACCCGGGCAACTGCACTTTGCATTGGGTGCATTGTAAATGGATGATAATTGCATTCAGCATAAAAAGTTCAGATTTGCAAATTGTGTTAGGCAACAAACAGTCAACCAAAAAGGAAAGAAAAATGCAGACATTCGCCTCACAAAAAAATACATAAATAAAGTATATATATATTTAAAAACGGAATATATATATACCAGATGGAAAATAAAAGAGGCAACCTTGGCGCTTAAAGAGTTTACATTTAGATTTAAGGCAGCTGTTGCAAATAAAAGTTGAAAAAGTCTAAATTGAGGCATGTTTTGATTGCACACAAATACACACACACATACACACACACATACACACACTCATATACACACTCACATGTGCACAAAGTGAGCAAGAGGCATACACAGAACACAATAAGCGACCGCCAAAACAATTTTGCCTGTCATGTCCTTGGCATAGATTTGCGGAGCAACTCGTCGCTTGAGCTGATTGCTCCCTTAGCAAGCACCTGGCAGAACATGACAGCCCCGCTTCAGCCACTGACTGACTGGCGGCCCATCAGAAAACAAAAAAGAGAACGCTTCACAGGATATTTGGCGTATCTGCAGCCGCTGCAAGCCTCGACAGCGTTTGTGGCCCGACAAATTTAAGCTGCGGCCAGCTCTCGGTGCTTACCTGGCAATACACTCGTAGACCCGGCAAGAGCAGACATTGATGTGGTGCTGATTGGAATTGTGATTGTTATGGCTGGCATGTGTGTGGAGCGCCAGGTGGTGTGAGCAGGCATTGAAGTCGGTTACAACTCTTTTAAAGGCTTTGTCAACACGAGAACTCAATTATTGCAGCTCTGCAATGGATACGGCATGTTGGACCAGTCCCCAGTTGAACGTGTTCGCCCGACTAAGTGAATTCAAAGCCGACAGTTATGGGCTCAGCCTGAGCTGCCGCTAGTCGCCATTTGGTCGTAACATTAATATTTCAGCACTTATGTTCTGGCTAAGCAGGCCTTTGTGTATGCTAAACGCTCAAAGATCAGGCCAGCCGACCGTCGTCCAATTCGTCCATCAGCTTTGCATCTAAGCACGGCCTGTCACCGGGCGACGTGCCAGCGACTGGTCAGCGAATTGCCGACAAAACCTACTTCAGCTCGCGTCCGCAATGGCGACATTTCGATTTACGCACTTACGCGAAAATCCCCAGATTTATCTGGCATTAGTTTTTGCTCTCTTTCTCCCTCTCTAGCTCTCGCTCTACCCAAAATGAGGACTTTATTTGCTCAAGCTAACCACAAAAATTAAATGACAAAATCTGGACCAGACAATTCTGTGCATATCAAAAATCAATAAATATTAAATATTATTTATTAAAAAATTTAAATGAAAGTTTGAATAAAAACTCGTTGTTACTTTAAAGTCGCAGCTTGGTATATTCTGGTGTCATATTCATAATCATAGAGCAAATCGATGTATAGAGAAGAATAATAAAAGTATTGAAGAAGAAGAAAAGAGATCTTTAAGATACGTCTCTAGTTTCAATATTGCAATAAATAAGCACTCAACCTAGAGACACGCTGAAGAAACGTTGAATAATGTAACTGATGGACAAGGTGACAGCAAGATGGCGATTGTATTCGTGAATGGGAATGAAACTGACTTTAATCAGCTTCAATTGCTTAAGAGACAAAGACAAGAGACAATAATACATACCTTGGTAATATTCTATTCTACTTAAAAGGGTAATGATAATTTTGTTTTAATTATAAATTGCATCAGTTTCTAATCTCACTTATTATCCCACTTAAAATTCGGTTTGTTATCTTCTTCCTCCCATCGTTATTTTGATCTAACATTCAAAGTCAGCTGTAAGCCAGCATAGCTTACTATATTTACTGACTAGTTTGCTCCATCCAAAAGCCATCCAATATAGTTACTTAATTGCAGCTCAAGTATTTATTTTAATGCTCTTGGATAACCTATTGAACTGGCCCCGAGTTAAAAAGTTGAGTCTTGAGGCGAAATATGCAATGCAATTTAGCAAACTGGTATTAAATTGTATGAACTGCAGTTGGAAAGTTTGCAAGGAGAGTTGGCTTCGAATTTCATGTGCTCCTTCGCTGGGAATGTGCTGCCAAGTGTTTTAATCTCAAGCGCAAGCCAAGTTGCAAGCCATTCAAGTGGAGCTGCTGGCCAACTTGCCGTGTAAATTAATGAAGGCCGACTAAGCTGCCGTCCGCCTTTGTGTTGTTTCGATTACCCGTCGCGGGCAGGCAGGCAGCGGAGGAGAGGGATGGATGCACTTGGGACTAAAGTTAATGGGAGCAAGTGCTAAAGTTTCTCCCCGTCCAGTGGCTTGGCTGTTTAAGAGGATTTTCGGAGTATTAATATCACTTAGCCAGCTGGCTGCTCGGCCGCATTGGCACCAATTTGCAGTTTGATGCCGGGCTGCAGGTGGTTAATTGTAATTGATTTGAATGAAAAACTCACAGTCGCTTGCTTTTGAATTCAGTTTATTAAGTTTTCATTTATTTTATTAACACACTCAGTAGTTTCGGCTTAAATGTAAAATATATTTACCATTTACCATTTAATTTAGATTTATGTTTTCTGTAGAACTAACCTCGCCTTAAAAATAATCAGTTTAGTTTTGCAATATCTTCAGAGAAAGACAGAGAGAGTTTTGGTAGGGTAGGTGAGTGGAGGACGAGAGACAGTTGCCAAGTGCATTACAAGGATGCGCAAGGATGTTGCCACGCCCATGTGCTCCTGCTCTCGCACCACCGCACTGTTGATCTATGTGGTATAATTTTAATTCATTTTATTACGCATACGCAGTGTATATTTTGCTAGGCTGCCATTTTGTTTTGCATATTCGATATTCACATTCACATTCACATTGACACTCACATTCACATCTAAGTATATAAATGTTTGTATATCTCTTTCGCATGAACTCTGCTGTATTTAAGTTTTATGTATTGTTAGTCGATTACTTTAGTTATTTATAACATTTACGTACAATGAATTAATTTGTATTATTGTAGTTGTTGCTATTTATCTGCCAGCGGTCGCTCCTTTTGTTCCTATTCGAGTTAAATTTGCGGCTAGAAGTCTGTAATTTATTTAACATTTATTCATTATGCACTCGAAGTTTTCGCTCACTTTGTTTGCGGCCTGCCTTTGTTATGGTAATAGAATATTCATGAATATATACATGTATAAATATATATATCCCAATATTTTTCAGCCAGTTCGACAATTTTCATTGAAGCTGCACAGGAATTAAGTTCGATGCATTTTGCTGGCTCGACGCTTCGGGCTGCTGGATAAGACTGACATTTAATGTTTAACGATTTTGATATTGATTTTGTTGCTATAAATTCTTGATCTGGCGTCGAATTACGAGTACATAACATTCATAAGTGGCTAATAAATTCAAATTGTTTGCAAATGTGAGCAAGTTTGGGCTATTTGGAATACCGCAAGGCTCGAGATCGGCTACTTGAATATTCTCATGTTCATGTTTCATAAAGTGCTCGTATTTGCGAACCATTTAACCTTAGCATACGTTGAGTACTTAGCTAGATGCTTACTTAATTTTGATGAGATTTGATTTAGCGTTCGGCTCTCCTCTGCTTCTCGTCTCTTTGGGTTTTGACTTTTCGCTTTGTCTTTGAGTTTAATTACAATTTGAATACTCGAAATACACGCACACACACACACACAATCAGCCTAAGCGACTAAGCCCGGCCTTACAACTAGTTCAATAACTGAATTATTCATTATAATTACATTAAGTATTTAACATTTAAATGCGGTTTGATTCATGACTCTCCCCTATCTATGTACATTTGATGGCGCTTGCTGCTCTAGGCTTATTCTAATTGTTATCTCTGTATAAAATTGTACGTATGTGTGTGTGTGTGTGTGAGTCCGTGTATGGGTGTGTGTGTTACAGTGTATTTAATAATATTTACAATATTTATGTTTTGATTTCAGTTACAAGATTGCAGTGTATTTATAGGTTGGCAAAGCCGTTTTGGTTTTCTCTTCCTTTGGTTTATTTTTGTTTTTGATTTTGAATTTTCTTTTGCATTTTGTCTGACACTTATACAAAAAGGGGTTGTACCACCACATACATGTATATGATACACACACACGCAAATGCGTATGCATGATTGTGGCTGTACCTTTGACATTAATATATTTAAATTTAGGCTAAAAAATTTACAGCTATGTAAAATAAGGTGGCAATCGATAATATTTTGCCTATTGTACGTCGCGACGTCTCCGAAGTCGCCGAGTTCGTTTCTTCTTCTTCTCATAGTGCATCATGGCACGGACTGGCCGCGGGGGGTAATGGGCGTGGCTATGTGTGAGCTGCGGTAGATATTATTACATTTTACAATTACTTCAGCGTTGGGTCCAGAGTCGTAAATTCCAATTCGCCGCGCGGCAGTATCAGATCTGGGTCTGCAATATACACTTTGGTTGGTTGGCATAAAACAAAATCAACAACAATGGCGAGAGAGTGTAGATGTGTGTGTGTGTGTGTGTGTGTGTGATAAAATTATGAGCGAATAATGCGTGAGTATTGGTGTGAATGTTTGTAAGTGAAATGGATGCGAGTGGGAAGAAAGCAAAAGTACAATTTGTGTTTACCGATTAGTTGAGCTTGTTTCATTGTTTCTAGTATTATTATTGGTTTTATTATTATTATTATTATTGTTTGTTTTTTTTTTCTCTGCTTTGCTGAAATTTACAGCACTTGCAAAATGACATCATATAACAGTTGCAAATTGTTTTGGCAGCAAATGAAAAATATATAAAGGAAAAACAGATATCGTAACTATTAGCAAATATTAAAAGCGTGACCAACTGTGCGCCGATAAGAGCAACAACCAAGCAAATAACCAAACAAAAACAATAACAGCACTAACAACGACAACAACAACAGCAACAGCAACAACAACAATAACGCCAGCATATAAATATTAATATTCGCCCAAGCCGCGTCGACGAGACCAGCTGGCTCGTAAATATAAAATAATTCAACAATTTCTTAATTTTTATCGCACATTTATGTCCGATTTCATTTTATTGTGCGGCCCGCCCGCACGCCCATTAAGTTAGTTTGAGTCTGGGTCAAGTGAAACTGAAGCGCCATCTAGCGCTGGCTGCCGGCAACGTTGTTTACGATTTTGCAGTTTGTTATTTGAGATTCGCACTGTCACAGCGCCCTGTGTTATATTTTATTATTATCGCCTTTTATGTCACATTTGTGCGGCGTCTTTGAGTCATAAAGACGCACAAACTAAAGCAGCCCTCAAATGGCGTCACACTTTGTATATACATATATATCTATGTGTATGTGTGTGCGTGTGTCTGTGTGTGTGTGGCCTTTTCACGTTTACTTTCACGCCATGCCTGGCAGCATTAAAAATGTCAAAAGTTGCAAAAATGTTGCCAGCTCTGGGACTCAAAGGCAAATAGGGCAAGCGGAGCGGAAGTGTGGCGACAAATGAATGAGCGTTGACATTGAAGTGGCGCAGAGTAACCCTGTGCGAGTGTGCGAGTGTGCGTGTGGCAGCATAGGCCGCATCAACAATGTTGCCAAAGCAAATTGTGCGGCAGCTCGTGTGGCTGGCCCACAGACATCAAAGTTGATGCCCAAGCGCCCAAGGCATCCACAGCAGTCATCGTTTTTACAGCATGCTTTAAGGCGTCTTTAAGCGAGCAACGCCGCCACAAATGATGACTCTTAGTCGTCTAGAGCAAGCATATATCTCTCTGGCTGCCACTGCGGGCCCCGTCTCAACATTGTCTAATTAGACGAGTGCCAGTGAAGTGCACAAGAACTCGAGAACAAGCCCACACACCCACACCTCCCTCTATCTCTCTCTCTCTGTTTGTGTGGAGGATGGGGCGGCAGCTGGCGCAGAAAGCAAAGGCTCAAGGACAGCTACACAAATGTTACCCAGTTGGCGGAGCGCCTCGTGACAAACAAAACAAACGTCCACACAGCAACAGAAGCAACAGCAACAACAACAACAACAAACGTGAGGCAAAATGTTGCAGCATGAAATGAAACAAATGTGCACAAAAAAGCATACGCAAAAACAAACACTTAAATTATATATACGCACACATACACACCAGGCACACACACAGGGGCACACACAACAGTGTATGTCAGCTGAAAAAGTCAAACGTATTTGCCTGCGCTAGAGGTTCGCTGAATATGAAGAAAACACGCGCTTAACTCGCCCAAGCAGCCCCCGCAGCTGCAGGCCCACCTCGCTTTCAATTTGCGACGTGAGCGCCACCTAGCGGGACCGTATGCAATTAAAAATGTTGGCTAATGACAACAGCAGCAGTCAGTGAGCGCTGACTGCCATGGGGGCTATGTACCACACACACACACACACACACACACACACACACACACACATACAGATACATACATACATATATGAGTAGCTCACTTCCTTCACTTGAGTTAGTGCGCTCTAAGTGCTATCTTTGAGTCTGAGTCTAAGTTATGCGGTATGCGCTGTCGCAGTACATAACTGTCTATGAGAAGTTTGACAGAGCAGATGCAAGTGAGAAGCGAGCTGATAAGTGAGGGCGGTAATCTAGCTTAAGTAAGGGAGTACCAGGTGAGAGAATTAAGCTGGAGTAAGCAGATAATCGAGAAATAAAGTTCCCTAATTTATAGTTAGAAATATTTTAACAGAGATATAACGGACATCAGATGTCGTCAAATACTTAAATGAGCAATAATCTATTTTAGCTTACATATTTTCCAAACATGTCAAGCTCTCATAGTTAGTTTCTAATAATCTGTTTCGTCTCATCTCAAACATTTGTGAATGCAAACCGATTCAGAGCGGAATTTCAAATGCTTTGACTTCCTAATTGCGTGTGACGCAGTATTTTCTTTTAGCTTCAGGGTATTCCCATCAAGACCAACTTTAAAAGCAGTTTCGGCGTCTTCTGCACAGCCTTTGCGCACTTCAGTCTGACTTTGGCACTTGTTAGTGTCTTGTAAGTCAACTTGCTTTATGTCTGCATAAGAGGGCCCCGCCCCTCTAGCGAGAGGGGCTCTGCAAATACGCTTGCAGCAGCATACGCTTGACAGTCAGATGTAAGAGGCAACGTGGCATGTCGCAGCTGGCAGCTGGCAACTGGCAGCCTGGGGCGCCTATAAATTAAAAGTTGTCAGCCATGCGGAGCATCAAAATTTATGAAAAACGAATATAATAAAGAGAAAGCGGAAAAAGCAGCAAATTAAATCGTTGACAAAATCAAATGTGGCTAATTTGTGAGTTTTGCGTGTGACAGGGGGCAGGCGGCAGCGACAGTCGGCAGGGCGACAGTGCCAAAGGGCGGCTGGATATTAAATTAAAAATAATATCACGTATACGTCACATCTGCCCATTAAATAATATTTGCATTTGCCATGTTGACATACTGCCATGTTGTGTGCGCGCGCGTGTGTGTGTGTGTGTGTGTGTGTGTGTGTGTGTGTGTGTGTGTGTGTGTGTGTGTGTGTGTGTGTGCATGTGCGCGTATTTGTGCCTTTTAATTTAGTGCTTTTGCAATATATAATTGAAATTTATGCAATTCAAAGTAAAAACAAAGTATACAAGAGCTCGCAAAATAAACAGAGCGCGCAACATATTCTGCAAATTTGTTTGCCGCACTCTCCGAGCGTGCAAAATACGAGCACTAGATATGAGCAAGTATTTGCATATAACTTTGCAAGTTGCTTGTGTGCTGCTCGTGCTGCAGCGCTGTGTGCAACACGACCAAAGGGCTTTGTCGACGCACACACTCACACATACACAGACACAAATTCGAATGCACTGACTACATAACGACCTCAGTCAATAAAACCAGGCACAGTGGAAGCGCACAGAGAAAAACCATGCAAAATCGCCAAAAGAATAAAGTGGAACTTCACATTCCAATTGAAGAAGCTTTCTATGCTGTTGCCCAAACAACAGAAGAATTCATATCAGGCTTCAGCTGTCTATTGCATCAAGGACAGCAACTTGAAGCGGCTTAGTGAAGTTCTTCAATGTTTTTAAAGGTTTTCTTTTTCTATTTTTTTGTATTTACAATTTTGGCTTCTATATTAATATGATGTATAGCTTTAGCCCCGAGCAGCTCTCAGGAAAACAATGCTGAGCATTTCAATATATGTACGTCTGAAAGTCTGAACAACAGTTCAAGTGCTGGCGCAACTTTGTCCTTTGTGAACGGGAGAGAGCGAAAGGCTCCTACAGTAGCCTTGCAGCCAGTCCAGCAGTTGGCTGCTGCATTTGTCCTTTTTAAATACAATATTTAACATGTGAGTGCGCTATTGTCCTGTCACTTGTTGTGTTGTTGCCTTTAGTCCAGTTGTTGTCATTTGCATTGGCTCTTGACCAACCCTATGACTTGACAATAAAAATCTTACAAAAGCCACTCGAAGAGAACTCTTTAATTCCGTCCAGCGCCCTGTCTCTGTATCCATGTTTAAGTTTAATCGTTTGAAAAATGCTTATTACAGTCTTTGATTGCTGTAGAACACGGCCAGATAGCTACAATCAATATGCTCCAGAGTAAAAGACTGAACGAGTTTTAATTTTTGAGTCTCTTGCTGGAGTGTGCACAGGTAAAGCGTGAAGCTGTCGCCACTGCTGCAGCAATTACGGCTCGTCTTCGGCAGCAGAAATGCCAGCAACAATTGCCGAAATACCCTCAATTAGAAGAAATTTGTGGCTTTGTAGTGCAATTTACACAATAAAGAGAAACTACCAAAGACAGAGATACACACAAATCGATACAGGTAGAAGCCGCAATACGACTTCAACATACTCTGTGCTGCGTGCAAATGGAAATTGCATTTTAAGCAAATCGAAGTAATCTTAAGAATGTTGAATGATATTTGATAAAATTGCTGTGAATGGTAGCCGTGTGACCCCAGTCAGCCTAGAGTATGGAGTGAAGAGTGAGACTTGAACGCTGCATGTGGAGATGTGGAGAAGAGTGACTTAAATTGTGAAATCAAGCAGTTGTGCGCTTCCATGTGAATCTTGATATGCAGAAGTATATATGAGAGGTCTTTTGGTTTACTTAAAACTCGATGAGACGTCGCGTGCAGGTGCAAAGTGTAGGACTGCGTGAGTAAGACCCGGGATGCCAGAGCTGTAGCTAAAACTCAATCTGTTGCTCCTGCTGAAGTTTTGAAGTATGTGTGCTGTAGTAATTGTTTTTGTTTCTATGCTCTGGTTCTTGCTTTTCGGGTTTCTGCGCAGATTTTGTTGTATAAAATTCAGTTTGCATACATTCAGGCGGCCAGGCGGCTGCATCGGCAGCCGTTGCACAGAGCTTTGCGGCAGCCGGGTGGCGCATGGCCACGACCACGTCCGACATTGTGGCAGAGTGAAGTGGGGCAACTGCTCGGTGGTGGTAGCGGCTAGTCGGCTGGCTGGCAGTAACAAGCAAAGGTAGCAGCACGTCGCCTAGGATGGGTTAGCGGTAACAGTGTTTGAATGCATCGTTAGTGGTGACACAGAAAGCGGTAGGGAGGGGTGGAGGTAGGTTGGAGGTAAAAGGTCGGTGAAAATTGCAATTTTACGAAAGAATCTGTGTGCACTACATTGCTTTAAGTATTATTCAAGGTATTTAAACCCTCAAGTCTAAAACTCAACTATGTTATTTGGTGATGAGTTAAAAACGACCAACAGGACAGGTACAGGTGGAGAAAGAGCGAGCAGAGGGGAGAAGAGCTATAAGAGTGAGAGTTAGTTTGAATGCGCTTCCGCACGGAAGGGGAAGTAGAAGAGAGCTATTTCTAAATTACAGTCGGGGCCCTGTACCAGCTACAATGTAAGTACATACTGGGTGGGAGTGTGTCGAGGGTGTGTTAATGCTGCAGGTGCTGCTCTATGTACTATGTCGAAAGTGTTTGAAAAGAAAACACTAAATGGTTTCGATGTGCACTAATTAGAGAGTTAAATAAAGTATGCTACTCGGCAGATGAAAAATATATCAATTAGTTCACTTTTTTCAATTTGAAACACAAATAGGTATATTATAACACAAATTTATAGTCAGTTTGGTTCAAAGCATGTATGTGTGTGTGTGTGAGAGTGTGAGTGTGCGGAATATGGAAAGGGAATAAGTGCGCAATGTTAACCACAAATAATACACAGAAACCCTTTCAGGCCATTTCGGTCAATTTACAACTAATTAAATGTAAACTCACATGCACTCGAAGCTATGGAAATTAATTTGGGAAAATGTTTGAAAATAAAATTGCATCGAACAGATAGATTTATTGATGGACTGGACTTTCAGTCGCATCGCATTTTATTAATTTGATTTCTCTCGATTGCTCTAACCGGGCGATATTTGGCTAATAAACATAAACATAGGTAGTCAAACAGACTCATTATAATTATATATTAATACGTATTTGCACAGGCGATACGAGTGCATGAATATCTAAAAAGTATTTACAGTGGTCAGAGTTCGAAATTCAGTATTTAATTCAATTGCGGCAATCGATCAATTAAAGCTACGAATAGGACTAATTGTAAAGTGCGTCATAAAACAGAACTCAAGAGGTAAAGAGCAAACCAAGTGGATGCAGAAGAGAGCTAATTACGAGATAGTGTATAAATTATAATAAATTATCATATAAGAGTCTGATACATGACTAGATTACTACTACGGCTACTGTCTACAGTTTGTTGAGTATAGATTTTGGAATAGTACCGTTTAGACTGGGCTGCGCGTACTGAATGAAGCTCTCGGAGATGTAGTGATGCGGTCCGCCGACGCCGACGATGCCGCCGCCGACAACGCTGCCGCCGCCGGGGGCGCCCATGGGTCCGGCACCGTGGCACAGGTGCGATGTGGCAGGTGTGATGCGGGCACGTATCTCTGCGGCCCGCCCGCCGCCCTCCTCCAGCTCGTTCAGCTCGTCCTCCTCAATGTACATGGAGGGGACATCGTTGCGCGCCGGCCTGTGGGAAATAAAACAAAAAGAAAAACAAGTCGCACGAATCTATTAATAAATTTTTTAGAAACAAATTTGCCCAAAGAGGTGTGCCCGCCAACAACTTTCAAATAGCTCCCCGGACGCTGTCCACTTGTTTTTCGTGCACTGCGACAAGTTTGTTCGAAACTGAAGTAGCTCAACCTAAGCGACAGGTCAACAAGAAACACAACAGCCGACCGAGAGCCAGGTCGCCTGGGATCAACTGCTGCCGCTTTTCCAACCGTATCATATTTTAGCGTTGCACGTGGCGTATACGCAATATCGCTATGGCTGACTACTCGGATTTTGCAGGGCCAAATTTCAATCTGCTTTCCGCCCGATCTGCCGTAATTCATTTTGGACCACGGCGCATGTGCTAATTAAATCCGATGTGCGCTTATCAGTTAAAACTGGACGCACACACCACCAAGCTAAGAGCTTGAGTGAGTGAGTGTGTGTGTGAGGGCCAGTGTGTGTGCGTGTGTATAAATATTTGCTCTATGACTTGACACAAAAGGCAAATCGCTAAAATTTATGCTGTGCCGCACATGAAAACAGAGGGAAGAGAACGGGGCGGGGTTTAATTTACCTGACAATCAATGAAATTGTAAATCATTTGATCTGCTTATGTGCAGAGGTCCCTTTTACACAAGAGTCAGGTGTATATAGTATTTCAATATGTGAATGCAGAATTTAATGGCCCGCATGTGGCTCGCTTTGATGTCACAATATGGGCACACAGCAGAGCGGGGCCAATCAGCATTTTGAGAGATTTAAGTTTAGCGCATCGCAATTAATATTCCAGTGCTCGGCTCCGCTTTGATTCTGTTTCCCGGACCGATAATCAGGCGTCCGATACGATTAAGTGAGAGTAGAAATATGGGAGGCTGGCCGATAGCAAAAGGTTTCCATGGAAACTAAATGGCTGCTGGGTTAAGCGTAGCACTCTCACTCACTCCCTCATACACAGAGTTTGCCTGGCATTGAGAGTTTGACTTTCATTAGCACAGGCACAGGCACAGGCAAAGGCATAGCCGCAGACTTCAAGCTGGGCCTCAGCTGACAGTTGACAGAGTCTGATAACTATGAACTAAGGGGCAGGTGCAAGAGAGGGAGAGAGAGGGAGAGAGAGGCGGACACAGAGCGACTGGCAGGCTGGCAGCCAGGCAGGTTAAGCAGCTGCTTAATTATCTACTCTTTGCTGGGCGACCCTTTCAAAGTTACCGCTGATTTCTTATCTTAAATGAAACTTAGTTGACGCTGCGACGGCTTCCCTTTCCGGTGCACACACACACACACACACACAAATACAGGTGCCAGGGCTAGTGTCGTTCATTTCGATTCTTTTCTCTTGGCCTTTTGTGGTACGTAGTCAGGTGCAGGTTTAATTAATTTAATTACAGTCTAAGCATAATTTAGTGGGCAGCTGCGTGCTCTTAGTTTAGCCCGGCCCGGCGAATGGCTTCGGGTCTATTACTGCGGGCTAATCGATTCAGTCATTGCCGCGCGAAATACTTAATGAGTCTGATGGAAGCTTCTGCCAATTGTGCTCATGGCCATTGGCTTGAGCAGACTTTAAAGACCTGCGCCTGTGGCAGGTGGGCAATTTAATATGCACTCGCTGCTTGCAATCGACGGGATTCTTAATTATGCGTATTCAAAAGGGGTCAGTGAAATATGCTACAATTATCTATGCTGCTTATACTATCTCTTTCCTCCTCCTTCCTCCGGCTGCAGCACGCGTGCGCCACATAAATAATGCTGTAATTATTTTTGCACACAGCCGCAATAGCAGAGCAAACAATTTCATTATTAGTTTTATATGCGCTCGACTGACAGCACACACAGGTACTCGACTGAGAGATACCCTGTTGGCAGCATTTATCTGTATTAGCCCACACAGCTAATATGCTGACTTGCAATAATAGCAAAGCTAGAAGTTTCCTTGCCCCCTTTCAGAGTATTCACGGCAAAACTTACCTCATGCTCTTGCGCACTTCCTGCGGCTCAGGTGGTCGCGGCCGATGCCGACAGACAACAACGATTCCGGCCACGATAATTGACGTCACAATGACGGCGCCTATCGCCACGACGGTGGCAAGTATAAGCAGCGTCGACTCCTTCTCTGGGCCGCTGCCGATGCTGGCGCCGGCGCCAACGCCGCTCGCACCGCCGCTGCTGCCGCTGCCGCCCACATGATGCGTAGTTTCTGCGGGCGTCGGATCCTCCGAGAGTATAGATTCATCTGCAAGTGAGATAAAACACAACATAAAGTGGACGCAGGTTAGACATCAAATAGTTTGTTGGCCCAGCCAGCCTAAAGCAGACTGAGTCAGGCCAGGCAGCCAGAGCTCGGCGAACAATGATTTGTTATTTGCTCGAAATTAGTATGATGTTGTGGAAGCAGCCCTCGGCGCAGCCTCCTCTATTTGCCATTTTCATCTTCTGCTCCCATTTCTTTTTGCGTTTCATTGCTATTTATTTGCTTGTTTTGTTTTTATTTTGGAATCCAGTATGTGTGTGTGTGTGGACGCGCTCACGTTTTGCCTTTTGCTGAACTGATTGCTTTAACTGTTTTGCTGTTGTGTATTTGTGTTTGGGGATGTTTCTGTTTTCTTTGCATTAAGTCGTTCCGTTTTCGCTCTCGTCCGCGTTGCCATACCAAATTGTGTTGAAAATTGAAATTAGCCCAATTGGCCAGAGCCAGCGCGAGGGTTGCGAGGTTGCGAGCTACTCGATGGAGCTTTAATTGCTCACCGCTGCCAAGGGCAACGAAATCAAGACGCTGATTGCTCTAGATTGCGAAAGCTTCGCCAATTATTAGCAACATGCGAGGGGCATTGTTTATATTTATTAGATTTTTAGCTGGCAATGGCGGGAGCGGAAATTGCAGGAGCAAGCTCTTTGTAAGATGATCCCCAGGCAAGATTTATGCGATTCATTCGTCTTGTCTCAGCCAACCGTCTGCCAGCTCACCTGCCCAGGTGGCCGCCGACTGCGGCTCGAACCCGCTCCTTCAATTCCTGCCGCTGTGCAACATTTCCGCTCCATTTGCGGGCCTCGAATTGAAACACTGCCAAGTGGTTGGTCTGGTGGTTCTGCTGGCTCAGGCCTGGCCTTTGAAGCGAGCATTTAGGTGGAAATTGCCTACACCTGCGGCTCAATTTAATTTTGGTTGTTGTGTGGCTGCCATTGATGCTGTTGGCCTTTGCCAACGATTTTCTTAGCAATATTCTTGGCCGTTTTTCAGCTTTTTTTTATGCCCTGTAGCTGCACAAAGTGCTGCCAGAGGCCGCTCGGTTGTGAACTCTGGTTTACCTCTTTCGTAACACAGGTAAAATACTGCACACTGGGCAGACTTTTGTTACTATATTCTTTGCTGCCATTCGATAGTAAAGTATACAAAAATATACATTCTTCAAGGGTATCTTCTGCGCTAGGACTTCTCGATCTGCGCTCTTCAACCAGTTGCTTGGGTCTGCTTTCATCTGGCCTCGGGCTAAGAGATTTGTTTTCTCTTGGCAGATTTACCAATTTATTTTCTGCTCAGCCCTCGCTCTTTCGAGGCTTTCATTAAATAAAAAAAATATACGAATATTTTAGCCTCATGTGTGTTTTCGCTTCGGCATAAACTGATTTAAATCGGCAGCAAAAATCAGCGTCAGGCGTCGACGGCTTTGCCGTTATTCACACGTGAACAGCGTGACTCCAGGGTGGCGCTGTCTGGGCCTGTCTAGCGGCAAGTAACTCCCCCATATACACAGTTGGGCGGAAGCGCAATTTCCAGGCATTGTGTAAATAATAGAAGCTGCGTAGGCGGACCTTGGCTGCCACTGTTAAAATTTCGCATAAATTACTCCTATCAAGCTTTCAAGGGATCTGCTCGCAGGCGCAGCCCCGTGGTAATCACATTTATTGTTTTCGACGGCGCCAGAGACGCCACTGAGAGTCGCCTGGAGTAAAGGAACTGACCTGGCTGCTTGGCCGGCCGGCTGGCAGCCAACGCACATTTAATCGAACATTTGCGTATGAGGCACAATTAGTCGCATTAAATCGGTCAATATTACATGTGATTTATGGCCAGCTCGAACTGTGCACCGTTAAGGCAAATGGAAATGGCCAAAAGCAAAAAAAAAAAAAAAAAAGGGAAAAGGAAAGAAAAGAAAAGTGTGGCACTGCAAATGAAATGAAAATGAAAATGGTAATGGAAATGCAGATAAAAATAAAAATCAGCATGAAAATAATGACAGCGTTGTACTCGTTGCTGCCTACGCACCGATATACGTGCAATGGATGCGTATGCGTGTGCGTATGTGTATGCGAGGCGAACAATAAAAGCAAAGTGTCTACGGCTTCCCGTTAAGCAAAACGAAAATTGAAGCAATTTCGCTTCGCCTTCGCAGGAGAGCTCGATGGGATGAAATAAAGAAGGGCATTGCCAATGACACACACACGCGCACTCGCACACACATGTGACCACACACATAGGGGCGCACACAGTTGTCGTCATGTCGTTAAGAATGGGAAAAATTAAGAGGCTGTAGCGGCACGCCCCTGCGTATACGTAATATGCGTGCCTCGCTCGGCGCATTGATGGAAAATGCTGAAATGCTTTACGCATCGCTGCATAACTCAGTCAGTGGATTAGAAAAGGGCGTCCTCGACAGCAGGCCTACAAGCCAGCCAGCCAGCCAGCCAGTCAGCCAGTCAGGACATAAGGTCCTTTTTGTTTTTTGTTTTTGCTTGTGCTTGTGCCTGAACACAGTTTTCGCGGCGCCTGATTGAAGATGATTTTCTTGAACTTGCGTTGATTTGAAAATGCACTGAAGCGTTGAATTAGACAGCCACGTCGATTGCTGGCAGCTATCAACTACAAACTACCAGCATAGCGCTCAGAAACACAACCCAACTCGACAAACTTTATTGCCATTGCCAAAAAGTGACCCGCAACTGGCAAAGGCAAAGGCAAAGGCAAAGGCGAACGCTGCTTGGCAATTGGCAAATATTTTGGCACACTTTATGTGGGGGCTTTTGTCTTGTGACTCGTGTACTCAGCTGGCCGCATAGTTCGGCTGCTCGGCTACTCACCATATGGTCCCAGTTGGGCAGCGACTCGCACGCGCTCAATCACCACCGGCGGCTCGCTGCGTCCCTTTGCGTTAACGGCGTAAACTAAAAATTGATATTCACGTCCCGGCTCTAAATTATTCAAACGAAACTGTGGACTGTTCTCCTGCATGCGGAAGATGGGTGCAGACGTAGCCTGGAAAAAGCGAGTGAGCAGAGCAAAACACAGTAAAAATTAAATCGGAATACATATACATATTTATATATAGATGGATAGGATATGTTTGTGTTGGATGGACATATGTCGCACTATTGTATGCCTGCGCTACAAAGTATGCTATGTTTATGTGCTGCCAAGTTTTTTCGGGACCCAAACTTTGTGCTCAGCGACACACGCCCTCACACACAACAAATAAATAATTATTCATGCCTAAAAATGTGTTCAGATTGCGAGGCATGCATGGGGGTAGCACGCGCGCCACATTGTTCTGACCAGAGACCAGAGCGCTGTCTGAAATTTTAAACTGAATATCCGTTTGCCGTAATGGGACACAATCGAGTGAGCTTCGTTGGTTACGCACAAATTCCCACTCAAGTAAGCGTAAGTAATTTATGTTGTCCTTGCGGCGCTTATGCATACCCACCGACTCACCGACCCACCGAACCACTGAGTACCCGAGCTGCTGCTTCGGCCCCAACAACGCCTGCTGTATGCCGTTTTTATCTAGCGTGAAACTTTTAAGCTGCAAACGTCCAACGTTGGTCAGAGTCCATGTCCTGCTCATCATGCTCCCCGCCCGCGGCGCACCGCCCCCCGACCTGTCGCTGCTTTGCGCTTGGGTACTTTGCTAATAAACTCTCCCGCCCAGCCCTTCGCCGACAAACCAAGTCAGCTTGCTCCGATTACTTGTACTGGCCTCACCCTCCCCCCGCCCGACTCTCAACTGTCCCTCTCCAGGGCCGCTCGGGCTGACTTGAGTTGCTGAAAGCAACCAAACGAAATGAAATGAAATTTTCATATGATATTCTCTTTTACGAGTGACAGAGATAATTTAATAACTCAGCATGTGTTTGCCGCATTGGCTTATGGATGACGTCGTCCTCGGTCCATCATCCTTCGCCCTCCTCACAGTTGGTTAAACTGCTCGCCTCGGATGGCAACCTATAGCATTAATTATGTTGTCCTTTTTACGCTTGAGCCAAGTGGCTTAACCCGTACGCCTGGCGGCTCCGCCTCGACTCAAAATCATATTCATTAATAATTCAAGCAGAAAAGTCAGAAAGGACGAGCACACTAATTGACCATATGGATTTCAAGCGAATCAGCTTGCCCGCCTGCCTCGTTCTCTAGCCCATCCATGACTTAATTTTAATTCAATCAGTCCACACATGCCAGTCGGGCAGCCTCTCTGGACTTCGAGTGCACGTGTTACAAATTTTGTTTGAACTCAATTGCGGACTCACCTGATCGTTGAGCGTGGATAACTCATTGTCGACCTGGCCGTTCGAGTCGCCGAACTGACCTTTTCCCGTCGCCGACTCGCTGGCGTATAGCAAGTCGCCGCCCACCACCTCTAGCATGAAGTATTGCGTGAGTCCGCCATCGCTGCCCGCCACACAGACCACCTCGAGGACGGTATCGTTGCGCAGCTCGCAAGCCCTCGGCGCCTCAGGAGCATCTGCGGAAGAAAGGGAACAGGGTAGGTTGAAGTGGAAGACTGACGTTGCTCATAATTGACTCAGTTGCAGGATAGTTTACAGTTGGCAGTGGCAGCCAATTTGCATTGCGCAAATAAAGGCGTAATAAGGACACGCCCACTGTTTGCATTAATAACGTCCAAGTTTCGTCCAGAGACCTGATAATGATACGAGCTGTGGCTGGAAATCGAGGCAGACCACGCGCTCTGATGATTATTTGGCATGAGTTTTGGCCAAACCGCTGCCTGGTCGACACACACACACACACATGCACACCTGGCAACCAATTATGTAAGTAGTTCCTCAGATGTGCATAATAGATATACAGACACAAACACACACACACACACACACAAGGACAAGGACACCAATACAAACACCGACGGTGTCTTGCTTAAGTTGCACACAACGTCGGCATCTTTGGACAGCCGTGCAGGTAGCATAAGACAGCTTGCGGCTGCGGGGGGGCAGAGATGATAACAATTTCCTTTACTTACTTGCCGGGAGAATGTGAACTAGACATGGCGCCGTCTGTCTGCCGACCGCATTGCTGGCCCAGCAAGCAAGCGTTATTAGCTCGGAGTCGGTTTGCGGCAGATACGTCACAGTGCTGGTCAGTCCGTTCGATTGTATCCTGGAGTTCAGCACCTGAAAGCACAAGGGTAGCAAGGATTACAGCTCGTACTGCAAACGTAAGCAAAGTCAGTCGAGCCTGGCAACAGCCAGGCAACCGAGCAGTCGAGCAGTTGAACACTCCAGCTGGCATAAATATTTCAAGGCAAATCGGTTTTTATTGCAATGCAGTTGGATAAGTCGAAGCGAGCCAGGCCAAGTTCAGTGCGGTCCAGGCGGGATTGAAGTTGTGGCTCTCCCTCTCTCTCTCTGCTCACTCGATTTTCGAGCAGATTTTCAAATAACTTTTGAGCTAAATGAATTACTTTATTTACTGTGCACAGCTGTCCCCCAACGCTTGCTAGACTCGCATATGCATGCCTTCCGCTCAATTTCTCGCAATCTGACTTTCCCTTCCCCTTCCCCTTCTTCCCACTCTCTTTGCGAGCAAATCTCGTTCCCATTCTTAGCAATCGCACTGCACAATTTATACATTTTGATTAAATTTTAATTCAGTCACGTACAAAGTTGCTCAGTCTGGCTCCCACTTGGTCTTCCCTCGTCGGGACACCTTTATTCTGCGGCAGTGTTCAGCCAGCTACCGAGTATTTAACACAAGTTCTGCTAATAGCTGCCCACCTTCGGGAGCTGCAAGTTCTCAGCTCAGTTCCAGCTGGCGAATCAATAGTTTTTGGCTAAGCCCGACACTAGGCCACGTTCCAGCTCCAGGTCGAGTATATGAAGAGGAGCAATTTGGCATTCGATTCGGCAGTTTGCCTTATAACACTTACCGGCGACACGTTGCGCGTATTGTTGTAGGTCCAACTGAATCTGACCGACTCCGGCGGATCGGCGTCCACCTCGCACTTCACCTGTAGCGAGTGCATGTTGATGGCTCCAATGGAAGTCTGCTCAGAGCCCGGCTTACAGCGCGGCGAGACTGAAAAGGAAACGAAATTAAAATCGTCACATCAAGCCATGTCACAGAAAAGGTCGCTAAGCCGCAAAACATTTCTTTTTTCATGCTGCTGCTTAGTTCTCGAGTATGAGAGCAGCCGAGGGAGCAAACAGTCAGCTCCCCACTGGAGTTTGGCCACCCGGACACGAAAGTACACAAAAACGAAAATAAAGTACATAAAAAACGAAGCTGGAGACTAAATCCAAGAGGAAGTCGTGCCAGCTACATAGCCTTGAGCATAGTAATTAACATGTTTCCGTTTCATGAGCGTGGGCACTGTCGTCGTTGTTGTTGTTGCTGCCCTGCTTATGCTTAAAAGCGGGTAAATCTCAGCGTGCGTATTTGTGTGTGTGTGTGTGTGTGTGAGTGGCAGGTATTGAAGAAGATGTTGCCGAGTTTACTTTCACTTGACTGTAAAATGAGAGCAGATATACGGAAGTTGCGCTCAGACCCGCAGGCCAACTCCGTCTGCCGCTGCACATATGTACTCTATACAAACATATAAATATATCTATCACACACACACACATGCACGAAGGCGCATCTGAGCACTATTCACACGGGCTGTAGCTCTCTGTGTGTGCGTGCGATGAAAGTCGTCTTTGTGTGTAAGTCACGGCAAGGCTGATAAGTATTTCGAGGCTTTATTGCTTGCTGCTGTTATCACAAGTCGCCTGTATTTCAGCGCAATATGCTTAAAACGACTTCTTCTGTGTGTGTGTGCGTGTGTGAAGGTACTTGTTGCTAATGTGTGTGAGTTGAGCTAAGCTTAAACTTTCATAATTCCAAATAAAAACTACTTTAACTGTCGTATAGCTTGAAAAGCGCATTTCCGACTTTCGAGCACTGAAAAATGAGTCAGTTTCCTTTGTAGATTTCCGTCAAGTAAGAGGATTGTGCCTGCATCTCGCTCTCTCTCTCTCTCTCTCTCTCTCTCTCTCTTTCTCTCTCTCTCTCTCTCTCTCTCTCTTTGTGGGCAAAGAAGATTTATAACATGTATACATGTTACTTTCAACATTGTCGTCATCACATGCTTTTAATAACAGCAGAAATTAAATAGATAGATAGAGAGAGAGAAAGCCTCTCTTCTTTGTAGTTTTCTGTGATAACTAGAGAACTCAGTCCACTCGAGGATTTAATATTCAGTCGAGTGAGGAGAAAACTTTGCTAACTTATTGCCATATCGACTATATAAATGTAGTTAATCTTTTTTTGAGAACAATGCCGTTTTCTCCTTATGATAAATTCTCAATCTCTTAACACGCCTCGGAGCTGTGAAGTGCGAAAGGTGTGCGAAATGAATTCAATTTACGATGGACAGCTCGTGCGGACTCCACTTGGGGCAACACTTCAAATTTTTGGGATACAAGCAGGTCCGCATTGATCAACTGATTTATATAGTTCAATCGTTTTTATATGCACTGCACATTAATCTCGTGATAAAAAATTGCAGGCGGTGGCAATTCCCCAAAGGCAGTGCGTGAGGCTTATGAAAAAAGTTGGCAGAGCCGCTGCGAGTGTTAAATTTATAGCCGAAACTTTTGTGTGTAAATCAATGGCGGTTGTTTAGCCCGGCGGCAGCAACAATTTCGCAATTGTAAACAAGTGCGCACGCTAACAGCGCACGTATAGCCTGCCACAGAAGGGCAATGTATTATTTCTAAGCAATTTCCTCATCCGCTGCGCAAGTTGGCAACTTGCGTATTTTCTGTTTTTGTTGCCCTGCCACGAGCTGCAGCTGCCGTTTCAGCTGCAGCAAGTTGATTTTATTTTGCAACATCCGCTTCCGCTCGCCATGTTATTTCATCATATTGTTGGCAGTGTCATGGCTGACACACATACATGGCCAACTTATTTTTCTATCGAGCCTGCCTGCAGCAAAGCTGCTTACTTACACTGCACTTTGAGGGTGAGGCTGGAGCTGCGCGTCTCTCCTTCCGTGTTGGTTGCTCCGCAGGCATAAGCGCCCGCACTCTCCCGCTCCAGGTGGGTCAGGTGCATGATCTCCGTGCTCTCGCCAGACATACGCATGCCCTGCAAAATACATAATAGAGATTAGGAATAAAGTGTTCTCAAAGCACTGATTGCAGCTCTTGCGACGGTGCAACAAAGGGTCGCATTGCACACACAAGCATTCGGTTTCCTCAGCAGCTGGGATGCGCTCTGACATGCCCTTCCTCAAGGAGCTACACAAAGAAGCAACGCTTTGTGATTGCTCACAATTGGCTGCTCTGCAAACTTGGCTAAGCATTGCGTACATCATAGTTCAGTGCAACCGAAGGACCTGATGCCTTGATAACTTCGAAAGAAGATTATCGTTTGAGTCTTCCGAGCAATGGCGTACTGAATAGTGAATACATAAATCACGGCTAATGGAAATGCAATTGAATTGCGAGAGGACCACAGACACCACAATGGCAGCCGAATTCGATTTTATGTCATTAACAAATTCAGCGCATGTCGCGGCCTAAGCGACCGCAAAGTGCTCTCTATAATATTTCGGTTTCGATTGGAAATCGAATTAAATGCTATTCAAGCAGCTCTATTGGCATTATTGAATGCCATGAAATGTATTATATGGCGACAATCGATTTAAACGCGCAATTAACGTCGTCCCAACGAGGACTTGCCGCGGACGCAATTTACATTTTGTAATCATTTTTCCATTATTTCGCTGGCATCAAAATGCATAGAGTTAATTTGAAAATATGAAAAAATTAACACTTCAATTATAATTGAAACAGCAACCAATTGGATGCCAATAAATATGAATATATAAGTATGAGTTTATGGGCCTGGAAAGTGTCTGCTAATGGGTATAGAATCAGTAGCATAGATATTCCATATTTGATGCGACATATAAAAAAGATAACGATATATAATTGATAAGTGGATACATCCACACAGATGCTAGGATTCTACATGATATTTTTGTTCGATTTAGAATATTTCAATGTAAAATAAAATATATTTATTTAATGAAAAGTTGCATCTATCTCAGTGGAAAGCACGCGGTATATCCCCAATAGAACCATAAAATGATCTCTTTGTTGCAAATTTAATTTGTATACATATGCTAATTTGCAGAATGCATGAAGGCAGCTGCGCTGATGAATAATGCTAATTTGAATCGTATTTTGCAATGCATTGTTAATGCGTCGCACACTAAGTGCGACAAGCCCTTGTCGCCGCCGCTTTAATAATAAAATAACATTTTATTTCTGTTTCGGGTTGACGAAGTCTTAAAGCTGACCTGGCTTTGGCTTATCTAGACGAACAAGAGGAAAGTAAACTGCTGATAAAGTAAGTCTAGAGCGGACTGCGGACTGCGGACTGTGGACTGAGCACTGACAGGCGAAGAAGTGACAAAGTTTGCTTACTTTTTGCTGCTACCTCGAACTTTTTCTCTGTGTTCGCATTGGGCGCATCGTTTTTCATAATTTTTGTCGATTTTTGCTTTTTGTTTACAAATGGCAACGGGAAAAGGCAAGCTCGAGGACGAAAGACAAAATGCCTTAAATATTAAAAAGTTTCTTTTTTGCCACAATGTTCTCTGGCATAATTTGTTAAACGCCAAGCCGAAACACTCACTCGGCAGAGACCAAGAAAATGTTGTATAATAATGTGAGTGAAAAAGAAAACATAATTTAATGCTATTGTGCGCGTGTGTGTGTGGGTGTGGGCCATGAAAAATGATGATGTGCCATGTGAACAAAACTGTCAAAGGTTGTCAAAACCTTGCCCATTTAGTAATAACAACAACACAATACCAAAGGCCCGAACAATGCCGGTCAAGCTTTGTGGCTTTTATGGTTCCATATAAATGTATATGAATGGAAGCTGGGCTGATCTCGGAGCAGGACTGGGCAGGCTGGTGTGGCCAATCTGGGGCTTATTTGTCGCATGATTAATGCTCAAATAATTTTCAATACAAGCCAACTTCAATCAGAATCCATCATTAGTAATTATTTATGCTCGACTCCCGCACACACAGTTGGGGCAATGTGGCAGAGGAGCGCACAGCTTTAAAGCCGGCCACTTGGTAACCGAATCGGCCACATACTTGGCGCCTGGCATCTTACGAATGGGAGTTGGCCGCAGCTTTCGAAATTCTGGCTGCTGCAAACAATTTTGGCAAATTAAATTAAACCGCAAAGTGTCTGCTTAAGTTGCCGCAGGAATCTCGACAGCCCGAACGCAGAGCATAGAAAAGGGCGCCAGAGCCTAGTGGAGCAGCAATTGATAATAAAAATGGCCAAAGTGGTTGCTGCCTGATAGGCGTCGGTGGTTGGGGCGTAGTTTCGCTGTGCTTGGGGGAGTGAGTCAAAGGAATTGATGAGAATCTGTGGCGTACTTACGTTCTTGAACCAGGAGTAGCTGGTGACAGGTGGCCTGGCGTCCGCACGACATTTGAATGTAACGTTTTGGCCCTCGGCCCGCGTCACCATGCGGCTGGGATCCTCGTTGGCCAAGTGCACCGAGACGGTAGGCGGATCTGCGCGGAAACAAAGGAGAAGAAGGGAGATAAGTAAGTGCGGGCGTCAAATCCAATGAGCGCTGCGAATGACCGGATAAAAGTCCAAATAATAAACGCAAATGGCTCATAAGGTGAGCCATCCGCCCGTATCCGGGCGTAACCAGCACTGCGTAATGTAGTTATCCCAAGCTGACGCGGCTGATACTGCTGCTCCTGGTCAGCTGTTGTCCCGTCCACGCATCGAGTACGGCCTATGGGCAGGCGAGCCTCTTCAGTCCATTGTGGCACACGGCCGCCTGGCCATAAGCCAAATGGGACTATTAGTTACGGTTGTAAAAATCTAATACGCGACCGAGACTGGCGCCAGGGCGAGCGCCTTGTGGGCGCTCCAGTTCGGCCGCCATCTTGCGCGGTGGGCGGACAAAACTATGGCCTCCGCGCGCAAGACGGCAGAAATTGCGGACATTTATGGTGAATTATTAAAAATGCGGCACAAAATTAAATCGAAATGAAGTCTGATGTCGCGCTGAGAGGTTGTCGAGGCCGCATTGAGTGCAGGTAATTTAATTTGCTTTTGTTGCTGCCGTTGCTGCTGCCTGCTGCCTGCTGCCCAGGCAAGAGTAATCTAAAACGGAAGCCGGAAGCGGATGCTGCAAATATTATGATGGCTAGGCGAAAAATGAGCACCGGAAACATAACAGTGAAAATTTAATCAAGGCAAGTCGAAGGCAATGAAAAGGCCAAAAGCAACAACGGCCACCATGATGCCCATGATGATGATGATCAGGCATAAGAACGTTGGTGTTGCCGTTGACTGCATTGCATAAGCAGCTTAACGTGCAGCAGGTACAACAGGTGAATACTGCCTGGTGCCTGCTGCCTGCCTTGGGCTCAGTTTGAAAAGGAGCTGGAGCTGTAAGAGCTGCAGGCAATGCGTCCACAGAGTTGCAAGCTCTGGAGCCCTGATCGAATTACCTTGGTCTGGCCTTAATACGCTTCTAATTGGACTTGCCGCGACGGAAAATGCTTTAAGCAAAACACCCACACACTGGCAAGGACTCTTGAAAACTGCACAGATAGCGTCTAAGTGCCTAATACCGAAGGGCTCTGTGTGCGGGTAAGTTCGGAGTTCATTCGTAGAAGTCAATGGAGGCTGAGTGAAATGTGTTACTGCATCTCTATGAATCTCTAGTCTCTATTCCCTACTTACAGGCCACGCGTATGATGCGCTTGTCCTCGATGGCGCCGCCGGAGAACCATGGATTCGTAGCACGGCATGTCAGCTCAGCATTGTCGTTTTCCGATGTTACCTTCAGCGTTAGTATGCTCGTCGTTATGTTGGCATCCTGCGAAATAATTAAACGAATATTGCTTAGATTTTTGCTTTTATTGTTGGGTTTCTTTTCGTTTTCTAAATTCAACTCAGTTTGCCAGGCAGCCAAAATTTGTCTGCCGAAGCTAAGGATGCTCGAGTCTGGCAAATAATGAGACGCATTTTTAGTTGGTCGTGCTCGGGCGGCGTGTTGGGTTACGTCAGATGCAAAGCAAGTCCCACACCCGCACCACCCAATGGACCCCCATACACATGGGCACACATTGTGCTCTCTTATCGAACGAATTGGTTATGCACGAGTTGTGTAATGTCAGACGACGTTTGGCTTTCGACTAGCCCCGAACGGCTCACGTTTTCAGGCATTTGTCTCTGCTCCAGCCACAGGCTCCAGCTGTGGCTCCTGTCTCTATCCATTAACATGGGCATAATTAGAAAGCGGAAAAGGCAATGGCAACGCCAAAGGCAACAAGGAAGAGCGCACGCGTTGCCGAAGAGTGAATACTCTTATGGGCATTCCACATCACAGCACTATCAATGTATATTTGTTGGAGTGGGCTTGGACTATGCCTGATTTAAGACGGAGAAATGGTAGAGATTGGATTATGCTGGCCTTTACACGTTACGTGCCGATATCTGTAATACCTTGTGGCAGAGTATGCCACGGGGATAACTAATGGATGTCGAAAGCCGAGCTGTCTTTGCACAGTGCGGTAGCATGTCTTACACACTGCTGCCCGGTTGGCTGCTGGGTGCGCAGAATGGGCCTGAGTCTGTGCCGCAGGCAAATGAAGTCGTGTTGCATGCGAACTGCTGCTGATAAATTTAAGCAGGATGCACAAAAATTGCGATGGGCCCTTAACAAATGGCCCGGCCCCATCTACATAAATTCAAATAAAAATTCGCACATTAGTCTGGCCAGCGTCCGTCGCTCGCCCTGTCGAGTGCAAATTTGTATAGCTCGCTTGAAACTTTTTGGCAGTGCACTTAATCAAAGAGCTACTGCCGAGCGGGGCAAGGCAGGGAGGCAGCCAGCCGGGCGGACGGGCCACTAGAAGTCAACTTGTCTGCAGCTTCTGGCTGCAAAACTTTGCCCGGCTCACGTCGCCTTTTAGGGTCACCCAGTGGTCGGCATGGCCATAGTCGTAGTCGTAGTCGTAGTTGCACTTCGGAGGTTATTAAGCGCCGCACAGTTCCTCCAAGTGGGGTGGGTGAGGCTGTGGCTGGGCGTGTGGCTGGTGGTGCGTGTGTTACTGTTGCTATCAAATGTCAAGCGTGGACAGCAGATTTGCCGGCAGGAAAGAAAGTTACGCTGCCTCTGGGAGCGTGCAAGTGTTTGTTTTCGCTTTTGTTTTATTTCGCAGCACTCACCTCTTTGTCGCTGTGCAGAGTGACCTCGGCGTTGCGTATGGGCTCGCCATCGAGCAGCCAAGTAATCTTGGCCGCCGGATAGGAGCCCAGCGACTCGCAGCGTATGGCAATGGGATGGCCTGCCGTGAGCAGGTCGTTGGGCGTTATGATCTTCACTCGAATCGGCTTCACTGTGAATATAATTATAAGTGAGTCGACTGCTCGCAGGACACAGGACTCGCACTTACGGTGCACCTGGACGGTGACATCCTTGGTGACGGGCTGCAGCAGGCGGGTGCCTTGTGCGCGGCACTCAATGCGCGCTCCGTAATAGTCCCGCGTGGTGGTGCCAATCAGCAGCTGGTTGACCATAACCGTGGCGCCCTCCTCAACGGAGGTGTGGCTGGTGCCAATCAGCTCGTTGCCGTCGCGCCACCAGGTGACCTTCGGTGGCGGTCGCCCTGTGGAGAAGCAATGACACATTATGAGTTCCGGCTCTCAATTTGGAGCTGACAGTCAGCGCCATATGCGCACTGCTCCTGCGGTAGACCAGCCGCTGTGCGGCGAAAGGACTGTCTGTGTGCCACACCCACAAATGCAGTGCCTGGACAGATGAGCGTGTGACCGCAGTCTGACACGCTGCGCACGACTGCGTCCAGCAAGCTTTTTGCACCTTATGCAATTTTTATACTAATATCAATGCAAAAGCCTAAAATTCAATATGCATGAACTTTTACATATTTATTTAAATTTTTTAGAGCAAGCCAAGCAAATTATCTTCGACATGGCTGAGGTTAGCCAACGGCCTACAGAAGTCTGTCTCAGATTAAAGGAAATTACTAATATTCTTGCCTATTCCAAATTATAAACATTTAAAGTGTAATATTTATTAATATATATGTTTATTATTTTATTTTTTTTTCTTCAGGAAAATGTAAAAAGCTGTAAACCTACCGCCTCGCACTTGACAGCAGAGGAAAAGCTCGTAGCCTTCACGAAATGGGCCAGCCAATTGGGAGATTTCTTTGCCCTGTGCATCAAAGATGCGTGGCTCCTCAGGCGGCACTGCAGGAGAGATAGAGAGAGAGAGAGAGAGAGAGAGAGAGAGAGAGAGAGAGAGAGAGTGAAAAGTTAATTTCCAACTTGCCTGAGATCGTTTCGACTTACCAACAAGCGTGAGGTTGTGCCTGAAGTTGCGAGTGGGGGAATTGAAGAAGTCGATGCGGCAGCGGTAGACGCCGCCATCCTCGGGCTTAACTTCCTTAATCTGCAGGCGCGAATCCTTGGGATTATCGCCAATGCTGAAGAACAGACGCTGACCCAGATCGCTAGCTATGGCCGCATGTGGCGCCAGCTTGACGTTGCCGCCACGCGAGTCCAGGCTGCAAAGCGAATGGTTAAGTGTGAATTTAGTGTGTGGGCGTGGCTGGCAGCGTGGCGCTTATTATACATCATAAATAAACATATGCAAGCATCTCTTGGCCATTCGTTTGTTCTGGCGCCCAGGTTGTCCTACTGCTACCATAATTTACGGCCATAAAAAATGACGCTCAATTTGCACGAGTGTGCGAGTGTGTGTGTGTGTGTGTGTGTGTGTGTGTGGGTTCGTTACTGTTGCTTTGCTGCTGCGTGCCACGCTGCGACTTTGGGAGCTTTGGCAGCTTTGCGCAAATTGCAGCAATTTGTTGCTGTTTTAGCAAATTACTCTGTTTATTTCATGTACAACGCCCGGCACTCTTACAGCTGAACGGGCAGGGCCACAGCCAGAGCCAGAGCCAGAGCCAGAGCCAGAGCTCAGTTGCTGCAGTTCTTTATGATTATCGACTGATGGTGTGGCCAGTTGTACACCTATATGCCTGATAGTTGCCGCCGGGGCACGCAAGCCTCGCGTCATTACCACTTGAAATGCGCGAGCCACATTGAAAATTTATCAACTGAAATTTATAAGAGCTGGCAGCGGAGAGGCGACTGGGAGGCGAGTGTCTGTGGGCGTGTCTGATGCGTATGTGCGTGAAAATTTGCCACACTTTAGCGATGGCAACTGTAATCGGATGTGCTTTACATTTATTATATCAAAGTGGATTATGACGGCGTGGACGGGCGCATCCTTGTCACACTCACACACTCTCACACACGCACACTCATGCGAGTACACAAAACATTTCTTCCGGGATCCTGCGCCAAAATACCGTCACACAAAAAAAAAAAACATCGCAGCCGGAACTCAGGCAAAACTCACAGGAAAAAGGACTGAATGGGGCAAAAAGTACAAAAAAAAAATGTGAAAAATGCGCCAAGTGTGATGGCAGCAAAGGATGTTGACGATTACTTCACGTTTTTGATGGATGGCTGTCGCCAGCAGGATGTGTTCCCGTGAACGTGTGTCTGCGAGCGCGTGTGTGTGAGTAGCACTTGGGCAGCGTTTCCGCCTGTCGGCAGCTGGCTCCGACACGTTTTTTTCTCCTTTTCCTCTAAATAGTTTGACCAGGCTCCGAAATTGATTTGCCATGTTCTGGCGTTTGCAGCAGCACTCACCTGTACAGCGGTATGCCAGTGGCGTCCTTGAACCAAAGCAGCAACTTCACCGAGTCTTGCGGCGTGGGAGGCGTCAAGTCGCAAGGCAGCTCCACGGTCTTGCCGGCTGCGGCCCAGACCAGACGTGCGGGTACTGCAATGGGAAAAAGGCAAAAGAAAAGTTGATTTTTTTTTTCATTTAACAAAGCATTTAAAGCGAGCCCGAGAGGAGAGGGGAGAGAGCAGAGGGAGCTGAGAGTGCGGGCGGCAGCCAATTGAAGTTGTCAGGTAGGAAGTCGGCGCTGGCGTTGGCGTTGATAAAAATATATTTATTTCTTATTTGCACATCCTGCATGATTCGCTTGATTGTTTGTTATTTTAACACAATGCTTCCGCTTTAGTTTGGCGCGGAGCGCGAAACGAGATACCCAAAGCCACCAAGGGGGGGTTCAGGCAATGGGCTACGCCTAGCTGCTTGCACGCCCACGCCCACGCCCACGCCTCAGCCGCGCCCATTGTCTGCTCAGCGCTTCCGCTTACCGGCTGTCGACAGCAGCGCTGTCCTTGTTGCTGTTTGTTCAGCTTCGTTATTTTTGTTCTCTCAAAAAAGAAAACCCAAAATAATAAATAAAATAAAACAAATAAAAGAATAAAAGTTATATGAAAAGAGAAAATATTTCTCTTTCATGCTACGCTGCTTCACCTCGAATTCCGTGTTATTTCAATCGACAGGGCAACGAGTACATTTTCCACATTGTTTTCTCTAGCATGGCTTCTGTATTGCACAAATATTGTGCTCGCTGTGGGCCCCACAGACTCCTGATTCTCAACCGTTCGCAATTAAAGATACCTTCGACAATTTTATACAAATTTTGAATGCCGCAAATCGTATATTTCTTCCTCCAAGTAAAGTGCATGGCAGAGCAGAGAAAGCAATTTTTAAAGCGCCTTTTAACAATGTTTTTTTTTGCGGTTTCTCTTCTCTGTGTGTTGTCCTCCCACTTTGATGTTCAAATGTTTTTTGCCAGCTTTGCGGCCAAAGTGAAGTGCAAATTTAATCGTGGCATCCAAGCCAGCGATTCCCCGCACACCTGCCCGTTGTCGGCCCAAGGAACGGGGATTAGCAGAGCGCATGCCGCAGCTACATGCATGAATTTATGCAGTCTGGTGGAGCGAGCGTATTAGGAAATTATTGAAATAAGTCCCGCATGTGGCCCGCCCGGTCTTGGCCAACGGGAGCCGCAGCTCGGCAAGGCCACAAGCCATTTGTTATGCTGCGCTGCATACTTTCCGGCGCACATTCGCTGACAGCTTGAGCAAAATGGCAAACATGGCGGCAGCACAGCTTCCGCTGCGGCATCGGCAATTTGTCAACGCTTTGGCTTGTGGCAAGCTGGGCAAATGTGCGCTGCCAAGCAAAAGGCAACACCTAGTCGTAAATCTATATAAATGGCTTGGGCCAGCCAAGCCCGAGCAGCTGAGCAGCTGTAGAAGCTGTAGAAGCTGGCGCTGCAGGGGCAGCAGTTAGTTTATATTTGCTTAGCCGTTGCAACGTCTAATTAGACGCTTTGTGCTGCAATCGCAACTGTCATATCTTTGAAGTCGCCCAGCGGCAGCAGCAGCTCTATGCTGCCCGAGCGCCCTTTGGCTGCCCTTCCGAATATCTATTTTTAAATGCCCAAAGGCCTGTGCCCAGTTGCTGGCGGCAATCGTCTGCCCGTTTTTAATGATTTATGCATTCATTCAATTCTTTTATTGGCAGCCCGGGGGACGACGACTTTGATGTCTGTTCCGCATCCCAAAACGAACAAAAAAAAAAAAAAAGACAAGAAATAGTTTCCACCAGTTGGTCGCTCTCTTGAGTCTTGAGCTCTACCTGCGCCCCCAACATCAGTGGCAGTTCCCATAGCTCCCAGAGCGCCCATCTCTCAGCTTTCACTGCTGTTTGATGTTCTGTTTTGACACATAGCATTATTTGCGGCTATTTTCGGCCCCATGTAAATTACTTAGCACGTACGAGCCGACCCGACCCGAACCGAACTGAACCGAACCGATCGGAGCTCGCGGGCGGGTGAGCATATTCCCAATTGAAATTTTTACGGCTTGTCAAAGTTATTTGGGCGGCTCATTATTTAAGCATCGGCCCGTTTGACAGGCTCTCAACACGGATCAATTAATATCCATCGAATGTGTTGAGTGTGTTTCCTAATTCTAATTAAGGCGATACTAGAGGAAATGTTTAATGAAGTCGAGAGATTACTTCCGAAATGAAGGAAAATTATGGGGAAGCCTATAAATAAATTACGGAAGAATTCAGCTTGTGGAAAATACTTTGGAAAATTAACGACTATAAATAAACATATTGTTGATTTTATTTTTGCTCTTTAAATATCAGAGAATCACGATAGAGATAAATCAAAAATAGCTAGAATTGAATTTACGAACTGAAAGGTATTCGCTTGAAGTTTGTTTTCCATGTAAACTTTGCCATCTAGATTTATGAGCTGATGCCTCGCTTACAGCAAGTGCTTTGATACATACGCAAAATTCGAATGAATTTGCTTGAGTTTGATATTTGAGTTGCAAAAATGTAGGAGTGGACAGCTAAGGCATCAATATTTTGTATCACACTTGCTTCTATTCGTTCTGCCTCTTAGCAGAGAAATTGGTTTAACAGCTCGTTCATAGTATTTAAAAGTTTAAATTGAAATTTTGCTAATAGATTTGATCAACTTTGTAAATCAATGAATTAAAAAATATTTCAAAATAATTGAAAATGTAAAAAGTCATATGAATAGTATTCATCGTAGACGTCCCTTGAGTGGCACAAACCTTTTGCAGTCATTAATCATATCAGATCAACAATAAACAGTTGTTATCATCATTCGCGTGCAGTTTTCCTAGTTTATGAGGCTTGCCTAGTTCATCGTAATCTAAGCCAAAGCCTAGGACGCATTTCAGCAAGTTCTTAAAGTTCAGAATTCAGCGTGCTTTGAATGTGGATATTACGCATACGCAGCGTGGGACTTTGCATGCATTAAACAGGAGTCGTAAAAGGGCGTAGCAAACATTGTGTGCAACATTCGCCTAGTCCTCAATCTTTGTCCGACCCACCCGTGCGCACAGGCACCACGTTGCGGCACAAAAGACATTACATAAATTATGCAGAGAGCAGACACAGCAGCAGAGCAGCGCTCTCTGGCAGCATCGAATGGCTTAAAATCATAATGTTTGCTTTAAACAAGAAAGCAAAAGAAGAACTGAACAGAGCTGAAATTGTTATTTCAACTGAAGAGTGCGAGCTATTTTAATTAATTGAAAAATAAATGTATATATATTATATTGTAGAGTTTAATGAACTCTTGTCGAAATGCGAAAGGAAAATAAGAATTGACAATAATAGAAAATCGGCAAACGTGTCGCTAAACAAACTCGCAATAACAGCAGCGTGCTAAATGTAGCACGCAATGTAAACAACAATAAAAGAAACAGCAACAACAACAACAATCGCATACGATACGAATATATGCCAAACAACAAAAACTTGGCAGCCTTTCAATGGCGGCAAATATCTGTGCCTTGTTTTAGTTTTTCAATTTGATCAAATTGTTTTATTGCTCAGCGCCCAGGCCAGCACACATCACAGCTTTCAATTGATTTGGGTTTGCTTTTATTTCAAACTTTATCCTGGCGGGCGCAAGGGGCGGGCCATCGATGTGGGTTGCGCGGTTAAAACTAACGCCCCACATTCGCAGCGCTGTGGCTTCTGTTTGCTGCGGTTGCGGTTTTCTCTTTTACGAATATCTGCTTGTTGCATATTAAAGACTAAACGCAATAGCTACCTGTAATTAGCCGGAATTGAATACCCTTTTATAATATGACTTAATTAGTTCGACAAAAATCTCTGCAGACAGCGGAGCTTATGCTGAAAATGTCGCGAATTCCTCGAATAATGAATATGATTTATGTTATGCAAAAGGTAGGTAACTATAGTTCTCATTAAATAAGCCTTTAACAAGCGTAACTCATTTCACGTGCAGTTGCCAAGACTATTTGTGTGAAGGTTAATCCGATTATGTTTGGGGCTGCATTTACTAGTTTGTGGCTTTTGGTGTTTCTGAAGTTTGATTGAAACATTTGCAAAGCACATAAAACTCGATTACAGCCATAAAAGAAAGTTAATTAAATAATATTAGCCGAACTTATGCTTGCATCGGGGCTGGCTCTAACGGCATAAACACTCTGCGCCCTGTGTTTGTGTGTGTGTGTGTGTTAGGTATTCGAGTGTGCTGCTGCTAATGAAAAGTTTGTTTAGAGCTCTGGCAACTTTGAACTAAATTAGAGGCAATTGCCAAGATAAATATTTGAGTTTCACTATTCGCAGCTGCCTCGTCTGGCATATGCTGTTGGCGTTTGCCGCAGATGCTGATGGCTGCTGCTGCTACAGCTTCAGCTGCTGCTGCCTTTTTAAATATTTTATTCAGCTGCCTTTGTCCTGTTACATTTCTTTTTGCCACGTTACGCCACATTGGGGCAAATTGTTTACATTTAAATTGTACATTATGGCGAACACACACACGCACGCACACATATGGCTCAGTATGGCCGCAAAATGTTGCAAGTTGAGAGCGAAAGTGGTTGCCATTGCCACGACAAGTAAATGTACAAGCACCAGTAGCAGCGGCAGCATCCATGCCAAGCTATGCCCGCCATGCCACGCCATGCCACGCCCCTTGCCCCGCCCAACTCGAGTGTAGTCCAAGTCGTCACTGACCCTAATGTACTTTCTCACACTTCTCGCATGCATTACGGACTACCGAACAGAGCAGCCTTGTGAGTAGCAAACTTTTAAAGTGCTTACTCACACACACACACACACACACACACACACAGGGAGAGAGAGAGAGAGAGAGAGAGTACAGTGCCTGCTAATATGCATGTATAGGAGTATTTACTTATAATTAGAAATGCCTGCATGTTTTTTCATCCCGACTGCGGTGTTTATGTAGGTTTGTGTGCATTTCCGTTTGCCATCATGTTATGTAGCAAACAAAGCTAACAACTTTTAACGGACAAGCCAAAAACACATAACTTTTTCTCTATGCGCCCGATGCCTATGCTGGCCAAAGCTGGAAATTTTGTTTGCCAGCTCGTTTGCATATATATGCATATACATTTAGTTCTGAGAATCACTTCGCACTCGAGACGGGGGCCAGGGGCCGAAATATGAAAGCATTTCGCCCAAATTGCTGTGTCAAAAATATGTATTAGCAAAAAGTTGGCGCCAGTCACAGCTCTGTGACTGTGTGCGCCGCGTGTCGTGCGTCGCGCAGCCAAGCAACAAATGTTCACGGCAAGTCAATTAGGCAGCGAATATAATGTATAGCGAAGTATGCGTAGATATTCGAGTGTTTTGGCAAGCTGTTTATGACCCAGTGCCTGATGGTGAGGAGGACGCTTTAAAGATTTCTCTTTTAATAAATCTTGCAAGTTGTTGCCACCGAGTTGAGTTTGTTTTTCATTTTGTATTTCATTTTTTATTATTTGTTGCTGCTGTTGCCGCTGCTGCTGCTCTTGTTGGGGTCAGTCGCTGTCAGTGAAAGTTTTCAAATTAAATTCTGCGACGCCATTTTCAATTAGAAAACTTCTTTGCACAAAGTCATTCGCAGGAGCCCGGCCGACAAATTCAATGGTAGCCGCAGGAGCTGATACCAAAACAAGAGTAGTAGGAAGGGGGGGGGGGGGGCGTTGGTGTTTGTCTCGGCTCTAGTGAGTGCCTCATCATCGACCATTCCAACTTTTTATCAGTTTGCCAGCTTCCCCCAGGCGGGCCTCGTGTGCGCCTTTGTGCCTTCAATTAAAATGCGTTCGCTGTCATTTTGGACGCCGTATTGCACTCGCTACGTGATTTAATAATAAAATACGAGAAAATATTCCAGTCAGCGCTTTGTTGTCCTTCTTGTTGACGCCATTGTTGCTCGGCCATTACGTGTCTCCCTTAGTTTCCTCTAGTATTTTTTTCTTTTTATACATTTTTCTCTTCTTGTTGTCCATCCAGCTGGCTGTGCAACTGTTGCTTGGGCTCCTTGTATATGGCGAGCTGAAAACCTTTTAGTGGTGCGCATTCAATATTAAATTTTCTATTAAAGGAAGTGCTGATGGGGCAACGAGCCACTTGATGCTGTTCGGCAGCTGCGATAAATAAGCGGATTACGCATACGCCCCGTGGCCGTTAATTATGGGCAAAACTTACAGCGAGTTGGCGCCGTTATTAATGCAGTCCTTTGGCCTTGGCTGCATTTTTAATTTATGGTGAAATGCGTGCTTAAATATTTATAATATTTCAATTGCAAATTATTGAAAACCACTTGGTGAGCATAAACATTATAAATGACCGCAATTACTGCGCACAAGCAGATGATGAAATTTAATTCCATGTTAATTGCAGCACTTTCGGGAATTCAGAAAGAGCAATATGACCTAGCGGTTGCTCTAATAGCGCGTAAATTACTTGATTTAAATTGTAAAAACACACACACAGAGGGAGAGAGAGAGAGAGCGAGGATGGTGGGGCGGGAACGTAGTATTTATGTTGTTTGCGGCAAGCAAACACCACGCTCATGGCAATGCGCAAATAAGTAGAAAGTAACTCTGCAGCGAGCACATGTGGTCATGATTTATGAAAAACTATGCGATTTTAATTTTGACCAAATGCAAATATATAAAAACTTGAGTCGAGTGGATCTGCAGCGAAATGCAAATACTCTTTCCCATAGGGATAAAGTATGCTTTGGCTGCAGTTGCTATTTGTCATGGAGCATATCTTACAAATAAATACTTCAAATACTCTGCTTGAAATTCCGAATTTAAATTTAAACGAAGCTTATGGACAGAAGACTAATTGGAGGTCAAAGCATAGCCAGAACGCCAAAGTCTGACAAGCTTAAATTTAAGTTCGCTTATGAAATCAAATATTCAAACAGAATGTTTTGCATCTGTACGTTTACAATTAATAAAAATAAATAATACAAAAAACATAAATTTAAAATAAGGAAATATATATTTAAAAAATGATACACATATTAAAAATGTTTAAAAGAAAATTAAGCTAACAATATATTATTGCCGTTTGATGTCCACATGAATATGATATTCACCTACTTGGGTTCTCTGCTTTGGATCCCTGCCAAATGCTGAAGACACTTCCAACTTGACCTATTTTTGAGATAAACTTTTCAAATTCCAACAAAATTATACATTCTTCAATTTAAATTAAATTCAAGTTAAAACAATTCTATCACTCACAAAACAAATCTAAAGAAACATATTCCAATTGTAGCTGAGTTATTACGCGTAATAAAAGTTAACGTTTAGGAGCGTAGTTTAGTCCAACATTTGTCCAACTCAACTGAAAAGCAAGCAGAATCTGATGCTCTGCAAAATGGCATGAAAATAAACCGCAGTGAAAATAATGCATCGCAAATATCGAGGTGCGGAGGAGAGAGACGAAGAGACAGATAGAGAGAGACAGGGGGGTGTGGGGGAGGGTGTGAAGACAAGTGCAACTGGAAAATAGTGAAAATGAGCAAATAAATTAAAAAGGCAGCCAGCAAGGAGAGCAAGGACAGCAAGGGCAGCAGCGGCAGCGGCAGCGGCATTTAAAAGTAAAATATGGCAACGGCATGCAGCAAAACATTTTTGCAAACGTAGCAGGCAACCACAGCAGCAGTAGCAGCAGCAACAACAAGAACAATAATAGAAACAGCAGCGACAGCTACTGCAACATGCAACACATGCTGTGCAACATGGGCCAGGCTGTGTAGTTGCTGCGACAATTTTGGATGCCAAGCGGAGGCAGGCGGCTGGGCAGAGCAGCTCCTCACTCTACAGGACGCGTTGCTGTGTTGCAGGCTGTGCCAGAAACTAGGACAACGCTCGGCCCGCTGGCATCATTGTGTTTGGCTGCTGTTGGCTCTACAGCCGCACTCTGAACCCGGTCGAGACATTGCGCATTATTTACACGCGTGTTTATTATTTTCAATTAAACTGGTCACTGCGCACTTATCATAGACAAACATGACCGCTTGACAGCGACTCTGCCGCTTGTGACTCATGTCCCTGGCAGCACCAACCAACAAGCAGCAACGGCACCAAGAACATCTGCAGCGGCAGCGGCAGCGGCACTAGTAACTCACAGATACGAACTACAAATAGTTTACACTGACGCCCGCCCAACACTAAGGGGCATTTATTTATAGTTCATCTTCAAGTTGTTGTCGTTAAATTGCGTAAAAATCATTTTTGAATTTGTGCCAGTTTTTTCGTTTTCGAAACAGAAACACGCAGCTCTGCCCTGCAGCACCGATAGATGAATATACTATATATATAGAGCAGAATATATGTATATATAAATATCTACATATATATGTAGATTAGAAAATATTCCCGTGAGTCAAACGAGCTTAAAATATATTTATGTATTTTTAATTCAATTTTATTCCGAACTTTGTTGCCTTTTGTCATTAATGCTGCGACTTGGAGTTCATTATTAAAGCAGAGTCCATTGGGCTATGGTTACAGACTATCAGCTAAACTATTTACACCCATTGAAAGTGGAATTTCAGCATAAATCGATTTTGATAATGGGCAGAGAGAGGCGTGGCTGAGTATCTAAAGTAAAAATCTATTAGATTAATCCGGAGCTGTGGCCAAGTTGATTCCGTTTGTTTTTCTTATCATTTAAGCATTTAATTTTATCATTTTGTTTGCCTCAAGAGCTGGAGTCTCCAAGCTCATAAGTCATAAGCAGAAGTTCGGCATATTAATGTGATCTAGTAAGACTTATATACTTAATAGAAAAGACTTAACAAGTTGATTGTCGGCATGAACATATATATTTTTCAATCAATATTTAGAGAAGAATTTTACAAAATTAAGTAGAAAACAAAGAGAGAAATGATTATGTTATTGTATATGATGTTTGCATTATTTTCATTTCGGCATTTATTTACTGAATTTGTATAATTTTGGGCATAATTAAAGACTTAATTTGGCTTGTTGCCCGAGATCGTCAATAAATGGTCAATAAACTGAAGAGGCGAAATTCCTTTGGTGCGCAGCGCAAATGGAAAGAAAATTAAAGTTGATGCGGTGTCAGCTGCTGGAGCAGACACTTCGACTGCTGCCGGTAGCGAAAATCAATTTAATTGCAGGCGACAATTAAATTTACGCCGAATTAACGGCGACACTTCACTTTTCCGGCAGTTGGAACTCGCGGGATGAGCTCGCTGCGCGCAGAGCTCCACTGGCAGGCTCTGAGGGCAGACAAACGTCGCGCTGATTTCTTGTCAAACAATTTTTTAATCAGCGTCGCTTCAGTAGCGCTGTCCTCAGCCATGGCCAGGCACTCGAGTTTCAGTGCGACAGGGCTATATCTCTCCAGCTCAGCAGCACACCAGCTCACCAGCTCGGCAGCTTGTGATATTTAATTTCATTTGGCTGTTGGCGCCGCATCAGCGCATGCCGCCCATGTTTGACGCTGTCCGAGCTCAGGCCGCATTGCTCGAATGCCAGCTGGAATGGTGTCTGGTAGTAATTGCCTGCACATTCTGAGCCCGTTTTATTTTGACACTGGCATTTCAGCAGCAGCGCAAACTGGAGCGGAGTGGGCGGCCAGCTGACTCACTCGGGGGGAGGGCAGCGCCAGCTGCTTAATTTGACAAATTCGCATGACGATGAGTGCGGCTAATTAGGCGCCTTGGCAGTGTCTTTTGTCTTTTTGGGACGCTTCCGAGAATTTCGAGCTGTTACTCTTTATGGGGCCGACAAACGCATATGCATAACGATAACAATAACAATGGAGCAAGCCAGGGGCAAGACCAGAGAAGTGCCGCCAGCAAAGTTTGTTTGCGTTGCGTAAACAAATAATTAAAATAATGTGACGAGGCCAAGCAGCAGCAGCAGCTTCTGTTGCAGTTGCAGTTGCAGCTGTGCGCTGCAGCTGCGTTTGCCATCAAGCATATCGAAACAGTAAACGATGGGAACTTGAAAGTTGGCCCATTTTGGGGCCCATCATTATTATTGGCTTGCAATGTGTTGGGCAGATGCTCTGGCTGAAGCTTTTAATTGTTTCTTTCTTTCTCTGTTTTTTTGTTTTTTTTTTTTTTTATCAATATATGCGTCAGCTGTCGCCAACCCCCAGTCCGAGCAGACGCCAACCCCTCGCTGACCCTAAATGCTAACTAGAAGCCAGCAGCAAATATTTTCTTTTTGTTTCTTTCTCGCCGCTAATTGATTTATTTACTGTATATGGCTGGGTGGGGGATGGTAATAGGCAGGGAGTATGCTCTTTCAAAAAAAAAAAGTAATTTAATGCTAATTTGCCTGTTAATCGAGCTGCTCGCTTACCCTTAATGCTAGCTGTGTGTGTGTGTGTGTGTGAGCACAAATGAAGTGTGAAGTGTTGGCAGCCTTGTTGCTGGCGTTGTTGTTGCTGCTGTTGTTGTTGTTATGCATTGATTGCTAATGAGCAGGAACATTTAGATGATTTAATGCGTTGCTCTTTGCCCGTATTTAACGGCAGGACAGCATTTGTGAAGGCAAAGTAATCAATAGCTGAAGCACATAAAGATTTAGAGACTGCCTGCTTGGCACATACTCCCTCTCTCTCTCTCTCTCTCTCTCTCCCTCTCTTTCTCATTCGCTCTATCTGTTAGAGCTGCCAATAAAGCAAATCTACAGTAAGCTCAAGTGTCGCAAAAAGGCGGCAAAGAAGTCCATTGACAATATATCAAGTATGCGCTTGTTTATGGCCACGCCTCGATGGGAAATCGCAGCCAGGCGGCGCCTTGGTATCAGCTGCCCAGCTGTTACGGCATTGGACCAGCCTGCCATAACTCAGAGGCGGCTCATTCAATTTGCCTGCAGGGCGCTCGACACACCTCAGCGACCGCCCTTTCGACGCCCTTGCCTGAGCCTGAGCCCGAGCCCGAGCCAGGCACTGCTGGCTGCCGGCTGCTGGCCCAAACTATGCGCTCCCTCTTTTGGCCATTTTGTAGCTATTTTATTTTATATTTATTTGGAGCTTCTTTTGCCATTTACAGTGTGACATTTCAACGGTGCCGCACTAGCAGTGTCTGAGCGACCAAATTCGCTTTTACGAGTTTATTTATATGGAAAATATGTAAATTTACGACGCAGCAGCAGCAGCAACAGCAACAACAACGAACAACATCAGCAAATAGAGTTTGGAGTACGTACATATTTTATGCAGAGCAGTGCATACATTTTGGGGCGTGTGTGTTTAGATTTACAAGTGCGATTCAGCAATCGCAGCCGAGTTTAGTTTATGTTGCCGCTGAAAGCGACTGTGACTCGGGCCGGGCCAGCAGAGCGCTTTGACGCAGACTGAAATGCAATGACATGAAATGAAATAAGCATGTCTGCGCTCAGAAATAATTTAAATAATTTTTTAATTAAATCCACAGCTGACAAACTATTCCGATTTATGGGCCGCCGACTATCAAATGGATAAATCAAAGCTGCAGCCCCGAATGCAGCTCTCGAACTGCTCCCTAATTTATTTACTCGGACTGTTGGCATTTATGGCATTCAGTTACTGCTCTTGTCGTTGCCGCCGCCAGTCAACTGCATTTTCAATTTGCGACAATTTATGGCAACATATTATGCAAATCCAGCGCCTCTAATCACCCCAGTTCAGTTCAGTTTAGCGCGTGCAAAGCGAGCAAAAAATTAAATAAAAATAATGGCTGCCTTCTAAATTAAAATTTAATAAATATGCAAATTACGCAAATTACTGCTTGCCTGCATGCGATGGTCATTTCCGTTTGTGCCAGCCACGCCCACCTCGGGCAAATTTCAATTAACGCTTAGACAACTTTCGAGGGCAGGCGCCACCTACCGGAAAATATTGCAAAACAAATGAAAATCAAACAAATTAGCGGGGCGGGGGGTCGGTCCTTGGGGGGTGGCAGTAAAATATGCACAAACGAGTTGATTACGTGTCCCAAATAGATTTCATGGAATTTTGTTGCGAATTAGAAGTGAGCAGAGAAAAAAGCAAGAGAGAAACAAAAGCCAAAGCCAAAGGGGCAAATCCCGTTCGCTTGGCATGTTCAAGTGATAAATTCAATTTTCCACTTGAACGCCAAAAACCGCTTCACGCCCACCCATTAGCCCCCGCCCCAGCCACAGTGCTCACACTTGCACTCGGCAATGTGTGACTAATGGCGCTTGCTTGTTGGCGGCATTGGCGGCGGCAATCAAACAGAAATCATAAAGGCGTGTTGCCCGAGCATAAACGTAAACAGGCGGCTCGGATCGCCGCCTCGAACAATGGGTCGCCAAACCCCGCCTGTCCATCCCAGCTCGCCTTTCGCTTCTCGCAGCTACAAAGCGCATGCCGGGCGGCGATAAAAATTACAAAGCTCAAACCAACTCAACACCAATTACAACAACAACAACGGCAACGACAGCAGAGGCCTTCGAATGGGTGCACTGGAGCGTGGCTACTGCTGCTGCAGAAGCCTTGCTGAAGGATATGTCGTTGGGCGTGTCCAGCGACCGTTGACGGAATGTGAATCACAACTTCAGCTGAGCTATATACACGCATATACACATGTCAGTCTGTGCAAGATACGCTGGTCACTCACATCTGTGCGCCTCAGCACACATACATGAACTGATTATACCCTGCAATAAACTGAACAACTTGATAGGTCATACTTGGCTGAAGAGGAAAGTAAACCATAATAAAATCATTTGATTGGAGTTAATATATTAAGCAGAAAAGTTGAACAACTCTCCTTTTCGTTCAATCAATCACAACAGTCCATAAAAAACTTAGACTATAAAATATCTTTCATATGTGGAAATAATCTCTTAATATTAAAATTGCGTAAAATATAAAATATGTATGTAATATAATATGTATCACATAATAAATAAATTCAATTAAGTCAATGAAGTAAATAAAACTATAAGAAGTAATACAGAATATTACTTGAATTTTTTAAACAATTTTTGTTTGCATAAATATGTTTTTAATATACCGAACGAATATTTTTTGTATCAATATTGGCGCCATGCTTAAACCTCAGCTTTAGCTCTCAGTGTCATGGCCCACAAGTTAATTCGAAAATAATTCTCTGATATTTAATTTATCGGAAAATACATATATTTAAATATATATTTCGCAGCGTTAATAATCGAGCTTTTAAATGCCAGCCAGATCAACTGGCGGAGGAAAGTACAATATTTTACTTCGACTTACGTTCCTCAGGCTTATTTTTAATGGCGTAATAAATGCATTTACATTTTTCATGCAGCTCTGGCCAGGTCAAGCTATGAAAAGTTGGAAGTGCTTAAACGTTAAAGCTCAATAAATACATTTTTGTGCATAATAATTGGCCAGCTGCTTCTGTGCTTGATGTAAAGTATACGTAATATATAAAGACTTTTTGGTGACTGAAAGAATATTTTTTTTAAATCATTTTTATTTTCAAGGTAAACACGAAAGAATCGAAGTAAAGTATATGAAACAAATACTTTTCCTTCTTCAAACTCTTTGACTTGGCCACCATATCTTTACTGTCTCAATCAATATGGACACTTCCAGATATCAAATATCAGACTGTAAAAACTTTTCTTTCAACTTTATGTGTTCACATCTGTTATGTACACACTCATAGTCATATTCATAGTAACTGGCGATAGTAAAATGTTTGCGTGCTTTTAGATAACGCTCTAATACCCTGTAAATAGCTATAATTACGGGCTAAGTAGTTGTTTGGGCTTTGGCCCACAACTCCTGCCCGCTCCCTGCCCGCTCCCTGCTGCCTGCTGCTGAGTGATTTGGTCTGATTCAGACCTTTGACCAGTCGCTTTTAATGCGATTTTGGCATGTGCAGACAGACGAAAAGTGGCCAAATAAAAATGGTCATAAAATTGAATTTTTTATGAGTGCCTTATGCCCGAAAGGGTTAATTTCGAAAAATAACCCCCGTGAAGCGAAGCGAAGCGTTAAGCGGAAAAGGCAAAGGCCAAACGCTGTTGACAACAACAAACGATGTTCCTCATTGGATATACTACAAATATATGTATATATATATTATACATACATACAGGCGCAAGTGAGGTATGGGTTCGTCTCTCCATTTGTTGATTCACACCTTTTGGCGTTGGGGTTTTATGCTCAATGTTAAGCAACAGCGCAGTTAGAGGAGGTGAGTGGTGGGCTGATGGCTTCGAGCGGGCCGTAGGGCTGAGAGTTTGAACGTTGATTAACGGAAGCATTACTCACAGGGCGGGGGCTCAATCAAGTGCAAAATGCAAATGTTTCGAGCAGCTAAAAATATCAACAGAAAAGGGAAGTTGTAGACCATAAAAGCGGGCAACAGTCAGTGGCAGTGGCAGTGGCAGTGGCGGTGTCTCAGCACCCGACGAGTCCCATCTAGCGTGGCAGCTGCTGATGCGCCTTGGCTTGGCTGTTGCATTTATTGCGCTTGTTAAGGCCAACAGCAGCCGCAGCACAGCTGGGTGAGGGGCGCCGAAGCAAGTTAAAAAGTCATAAAATGATATTTATTTCATTTCTCTGCCGCGTAATGCGCACTAACTGGGTGGTGGCCCGCCTTGCGGGTGGCGCAAGCAAGCCAAAGCAGCCGCTGAAGCCATCTACAGCAGCAGAAGCTAAAGATGTGCTATAGATTTGCCTTTTATGTGAAATTTAAAGAGAGAGAGAGAGAGAGAGAGAGAGAGAGAGAGAGAGAGAGAGAGAGAGCGAACAGAAGTCGGCGAAATAACAAAGAGTGGATCGACTAGCGTCGTGGGGCGTGGTCGGGCAGTGGAGCACATTTTAGCACAACTATTTGCCGCTCGCTTTATAGAGTTGAAGGTTTGACTTCTGCCCAGGGGTTGCTGCAGACGCTGTGGAAATGGCACTGGAAATGCTCCACTTCAGCCTTGTGGCTTTTTAATGTTTTCTTGTTAAAGTTTATTGAAAAACTTTGGACAGTCACGTTTGAGTAGTCAGCGGGTGCCCTAACTTATAAGATATGTATGTATATATATATATGTATGTATATCGTATCTGATGCCTGTCCAGAAATGAAACAGCTGCACGAATGCACGCCCCAACGCCCATGAAAGTGGAGCAGAGCGATTTTTCCCATTTTGTTCAGCGAGAGAAAAAAAAACAAGAAAAGAAGAGAAAACTGACAAATAAAACAATTTCTGCTGTGTTCCCTAGGCAGGATGGACGCTGACTGCCCAGAGGGCGAGCGAGAGCGTGCCCATGTTTGCTCATAATTGAAATTTCGCGCTAAACAGGAAGTGGCAGCGTTTGCTCTGGATTCCTAGACACTTGTTGTGCCTGGAAGGTTCACTTGGCAGGGCCAACGCTGTTCATAAATGGAATTTATGGGGCCAAATGCACTGGCGCAAATGGAGAGCACATGTTCCAAAGAAAATAGTTGAGATAGGTGCCCGGTCGGCTCGGCTGCTTTTATTTCGCTGGAAAGAACTGCGCCTGAGTGAGCACAATTTTAGGAATTGAGTTTAATTCGCAATATGCGAACGATAGATGCTTTAAGTGGAGCTCATGCAAGCAATCGATGCTGCGACTTCGCGCATTATTTATGTGCTATCTGATGATACCTCAACTTTTGTCAATTCCCTGATTTATTCAGTGCAATATATATTCCAACCATATTTGCGCTGCTCCAGCACGCAACATTTTCTTTAGCTATTCGAGTCCATTTATTTTTCTCGTTTGCTGCCTGCGACTGCGACAGCGAGTGCCAGAGTCGTCTGTCAAGATGCATCGCCAGTTGTTCCCACTTTGTATTGGTGGCCCTGATCTGGGGATCGCTGCCTGAGGCGGCACCATCCTTGCACGTACTCCAGTGTGACATGTGCTTCCTCTGTTGTATTTCTGTAGTGCGGCTCGGCGCGGCTCCCCACAATATTTTCACTCTTATTTTCCACATGTGAAATTGAACTTTGCATCTTGGCGCAACGTGCCAGCTCCCCTCGCCCCAGCGAGCAATGTTGCACTTGACTTGTGGCGCCCCCTCCCTCGAGCGTATTGCGCCCTTCGTCCATATTCCATGCTCGTGACGTTGTTTTGACACTGCGAACGCGCGCGCGTGTTTATAAATAAATATTTAGTATATATAAAACTCACACACACGCACACAAGCAAATACGTATATGTGAATAGAATGTATGTAAATGGAAATATGTTTGAGAAATATTTCCACGCTTCTGGCTGCTTCTACTGTTCGCTGTTGGCTGCCAGCGCACATGTGTCGCGTTTGGCTGATGGTTGAGAGGGGAAGGGTGCGGAGCTGCAGCCCTGCTCGCTGTTCCCTTTGAAGTTCATAAAAATTAACAAAAAATCAATTTAGAGCACAAATGACGCGCTGATGAGGACGCACAACAACCGTGCGAGGGAACAACGACATGTTTACATTGCAATCGAACCGAGCGCCGTCTCTGAGATCTGAGTTGCCACGCCCACTGGCAACGGGGTTGCTGTTGGCTTGCGCGTGTTGATTGCCCATCAAAACAAAGCTCGAGGAGCGCAGCTTGACATTTGCCTAGAACAATCGAGTGTACATAAATCGAATGCTAATGCCAAGAACTTCTATTTGAAATATATACATAAACGAGTGTGTGTGTCTGAATGTGTGTGTGTGTGTGTATGTGTGTGATTGTGTGTGTGACTTGTGAACATAAAAATAGTGACGATTATGATGAAAATATTCATGCGACAAACGGAAGCCGTAGCCAAGTGCCATGGCAATGTCCCAGGAATCGCACAGTCGCATCATGTTCCCCTTCCCTTATGTGTATATGTGCATGTGTGTGTGTGTGTGATTTGCAATAGTATGAGTTGCTTATGTGGCAACGTTAGGCAGCCCATTCGAGTTCCATTTAAAGCGTCCTCAGTGCCAAATGCGGCAGTATCGAGTGGGGCGAGCTCTTGAGAGTCTCAAAAGTCAAAAGATGGAAATTGCCCAAGAAACGGTCGGCATCTTAAGCTCTCGAGTGCTCGCCTGCTAATAAGTTAAGAGAGAAGCCACCAACAGCAGCAGCAGCGCACATAATTAAATTTAATGCCCAATGCGCAGGGCAAACAGTCTGAGTGGGGCGTCGCTGGAGGCATGGCAATGTCTATATCGAAATTCAATTTACTACAAAATCCCGCGCATTGGCATGGCCAATGCCAAACGAAATAGAAAATGCCAGAAAATGTGTCTCGCTTTAGCCCAAATCCTGTCATAAATTGCTGCCCAGCCCAGCGTGCGACAACAAAAGACAGACGCCCCGACGGCACCCGAAAGGAAAATATGCTGATGTCGATGTCGAAATATGATTTGTTTTTTTTTTTTGTTTTTTTTTTCGAGTGGGCAGACGGAGCCAGTCGCTAGTCCGGGAAATGAGATATGACTGATGTTGCTGTTGTTCCTGCGGCTACTGCTGCTGTTGCTGCTGCTGCTGCTGCTTGAAGCAGCCTTCAAGGTTAGCTGTTCTACAATAATCTGAGCGTAAATTACAACAACCAGTTGATGGCATCGTAAAAAGCACTAGGCACCAAGCTGTAACAACACTCACACACACTCAACACACATATACTCAGACACATGCTCGACCTCGCAAATTATAAAGTTGTTTGGCCAAAACTGCTGGCTGGCAAGTTTTCGCTCAAGTTTTCCCTTTTTTTATATTTTATTTGGATAAAAGGAGCTGCAGCACGTTTTATGTAACGCACATTGATAAGCATTTTGGCATTTGTCGGTGAATGATTTGCAAGTTTGCACAAACTGCTTGCACAAGGCACCATTTTGTGCAAACGTGTGCGAATATCCATCGGCATCAAGATGTGCTGCTGCCCTTTTGGCACAGTTTCCATCACGGACTTAAGTGTGTCGGACGGAGACAGTCAGCCCGAGGACGAGGACGAAGACGAGGATGAGGACCAGGAAGCAAGGGCGTCCTCAAATGTTTCGAGCGCCGGCAACTCGCTGCAGGCACAGCTTTGCATAGCTCAAACTGAAATTCAAAAACTTTTCTCCTCTGGCAGTTGGCAGCGGGTAAATATGATTGCGCTAGCAACCGATCTAACTCAATAACTAGATGAACTCTTTGATTATGTTTTGATTTATTTGCAGCCTTTGAGCCTAATGGCCGAATCAGAGTCTCGCAAGAGACCTATTGAGACCTATAATTTTGAGGTTTCGCTTGAATACACATTGATTCTTGAATTTGGCTGAGATATGCATTTGGAAGTAAGGATTTCTATATAGAACTATGTGAGCGTACTCTCAAAGTCTACTTTTATTAAAATCTGAATTATATAAATTATTTAGTTGAGTTTGTGGATCAGACTGTTCTCTGTCTCTTTTAGTCTCTTTTTCTCTGTATCATTTCTTTCTCTGTCTTTCGCTCTCTCTCTCTCTCTCTCTCTCTCTCTCTCTCTCTCTCTCTCTCTCTCTGTCACACACACATACTTATAAACTTTTCATTACATTCTTTGTTACCAAGTTTAATCACATACAGCAGCAAAAACCTCTTCAGTCTCGCCCTTTCCTTATATGTTTATGCCTAGCAATGGATAGTATTGAAGTCGAGAACTTCAATTGTAAAGGGTAAGCATAATGCCACCTATCTGGGCTTATACTTAAAGCTCATTAGAACAAGCGAACTCAACTTTTAGACTCCATAGTTAAGTATGTTAAGCTAGAATTCAACGTAAGCCGCGCAGGACTTTGAATATAATTTAAAATGAGAAACATCAGACTGAGGCACACTTCACATGTACATTTGATACGTTTGTTTATACGACTCTTTAATGTAATTTAATTTCCTGTTTAATATAAATTGGATAAGTATAAAGATGTAAAAGAGTGTCTGATGGGCTATCACAGAGTTGCGAAATATGTTGACCAAATGGGAAACGTGTACTTACTGTTCTTTTGAAAGTCCTGTGACTCCTCTTCCGCTCGAATCGACTGCGGCTGCTGTAGCAACAGCAGAAACAGCATCGAAACGACAATTGAAACCGTTTTCCCAGCGAACAGCACCGTTCGCGTTCGTGATTTTCGGTGTGAGTTGTGCTCTTGTTGTCCTTGTTGTTGGGTTTGCTTTTGCCAATTGGCCAACGTGGCCATTCTTGAAGTTGTGCGTTGCATTTTGTTGTTTGCTGTTGTCATGTCGCTTGCTGGTATTAAAAATTGTATTGTAGTCATTGCGCTGTGCCCGAACGAAAAAGCCTTTCGTCATTTATGGAGCAGAGTTCAGTTTCTGCAATGGCTCAAAGGATCGAAACCAAAAACGAGTATACCAACAGATATGGCAATACATGTGGTTGCCGGGACGTTAATAGACAAATGCCTGATCCTGCCTCAGTGTGAGTGTGGGTGGGTATGCGTGAGCGCGTTTTGTTTGAGCTGTTGTTGGCTATTTCCGTTTCCGTTGGCGTTTCCGCTTTTGACTTTAATGAAGCGCCAACGCGCCTTTAGTTCGCTTTCGTCTTCAAGTTGGCCCATAAAAAGCACATTTCAACTGGCATTTATATGTGACTCAGCCGCTGCTTGTTTGCTCTGCTGCTTTCGAATCGAAAGCAAGTCCTGCTGCCACGGGAATCTTAATGTCCTTTTACATGTTTATTTGCACTTTTATTGCCTTTTCGGCATGGCAGATTTGAGACGTCCCTTAGCCGGCAACTGCAAATAGAAAAGCAAAAAGAAGAAACAAAACATGAAACATGAAACATGAGCTCAAGAATAACTTTTAGGGCTCTCCTTTCCGACATAACAAAAGCAGGACATCAACTCAGAGTCAGGATATTCCTATGCCTGGGTCCTTCATACACTTTCATTGAGTTTACATAGCATGGGTATGTATTCAATATCAAGTATGTCATACTCGCCAGTCTGCTTCAACTCAAGCGTGTATGGGATTCGGCCAGGCCGAAGCTAACTAGCCGTACTCTCGACTGTTGTTGCTGTTGTTGTTTGCTGCTCTCGGCAAATATGAAGAGTGCTAATAAAATGTTTTTACTGACTTGCGCCGCACACACATCAGGCAAATTGAACTCATAAACTTGGCCGCCAACCGCTTACCCCGTTGGTTGGCGGCCCGATTTTACTGGCATCGAAACTGGTCTCGATGCTCGCCAGCGAATTGCCTGTTTTTATGTGGCAAGCGCATCGATGAAGTGTGATTAATGGCACATTTCAATGTGAGTCTTGTAATTAAGGCGCGGCGCTAGACGATTTATTGGTGTTGATGCCACAGCTGTGTCAGCAGAGTCCAGCAACAGCTACAGCAACAGCAACAGCCACTGTAACACCAACGGCAATAGCAGCGAATACACCTTGACTCTGGCCCCGCTCGGGGCTGCAGCCAAATGTTGCCCTTTAATTGCGTGCTTAGCACGAGCGTCGCTCATTAAGCAACGCATCAAAATTGATAAACCAACCCCCAACTGGGCACAGAGAGCTGGCACGCCACCTCCCTCCCTCCCTCCCTCCGTCCATCCGGGAGCGCTGTCAGCGATGCGTTGCAGCCGCGGCCCGTTTACCCGGGGGCACGCTGTGGCTGCAATAATTGGGTGAGGATGGTCACGACAAAAGTGGCGACAGGCAGGAGAATAGCTCTGATGCTGCTGCTGCTGCTGCTGCTGTTGCTGTTGCGGCTCACCTTAGTCCTGGCCAGCGTAATTATGCAGGAATTTGGTTGTGCGCGAGCTGTGGCGACTGGCCACCATTTCCAGCTATGTTGTTTAATGAGAGGCACACTCACATCCACTGATCAGCCCACAAGTAAAAGAAGAAAAGTTCATAAATTTATGTGAACTTTGCAGAGGTCCTCTGATTAGAGTGATAAGTCGAACTGCATATATCTGCCTAGGCGAGTACTGAAACTTGTTACCTGTGGATAGACGAGCCAGCTTGGGCTGAAACTTTGCTCATTAGTAAATTTTATGGCGCGAGCATATGGTGCACAGTCGTGGAGCACACGACATGAGTAGTGCTCTCGAGGCCCGAGGCAGTTAGTTAGAATATTTAATTACTGATTAATTAACTTGGCGGTATTAGCTGCTTTCATTGGGCAGCGCCCCCGGCCCCCGGGTCGAGGCAGGCACATTGAACTGGCGAGGGTTTGCTAATTAAAAAAGTTTCGCAACAAGGTGTTAGTCTGCCGTCGCTTCGTGATCTACTTGGCCCTTTGTTGCACAACTTTTGACATTTATTGACAGCAGTGAACACATGCGTTAACGGTCCAGTCCTGTAGTCCTTTGCGCTCGTGCTCGTCTTCCCTTATAAATAGCTTGGCAAAGTTTTGACCATATTTACCATTTGCTGTTCGCCTCAAAGGACGGCCAGAGCTTTGGCCTCTTATCTATTTATGTATTTTATGCCGAACCTGAGACCCTTAGGCGATTACACACTCGCTTGTTTTGCGTCTATTGATTGGCTTTCTGCACAGGTGTCCGACTCACGGCCCGCCCACGGCAGTCGTTCGTCTGAGACATGACCGCGCCTCATGCGTTCAGGAGCTGAACCTTGTCAAATTACCGCAGCTACTCCATCATATTTAATTCAGGCCCTGGCAGGTGCAGCCAGCCAGCCCACACACACACACCTGACTCTCTGTGTGCATGCGGCTGTCTGTGTTTGTTGCCGCTGACACGAAGGAGCGCAAATTTATGAGCAAATGCTCAACTTTGCCATAAATGTTCATCATAATGTGACACAATTTCCTCAAGATTTAACGCCGCATCAACCCAGGCGCCGAGCCATCGAATGAGCTTAAGGAATTGGAATGCGAGTGGGTAGGGGCAGGAGTAGGGGTGTGGGTATGGGTGGGGGTAGGGGTAGGGGTAGGGGTGCTGGTATGAGCGAATGTCATGGCCATTGTGGCATGGCCCCTGTGCAATTCTCATGCCTCATAAAGTCGCAAGGCGCATAACTCGTTTACTTTTGCTTCCGCACAGCGGCTGATGGCAGCTGACATAAATTTTAAAATGAAATAAAAATAATAATATTAGAAGAAGAAATATACATTTAGCTGAAGTCGACGCGTTGACACACGCTCACATATTGTGTGTGTGTGGACTGACTGTTATCAGGCGCAGAGTGGGCGTGGCAGATGGCACTGAGTCCTGACGGGCAATCACAGTTCGTGCGATGACTGTGCTCTAAGATGCTGTCAGGACGCGACAACAACAGCAGAGATTGCAATTGCTACTGCGAGTGTGTGTGTGTGTGTGTGTGTGTGTGTGTGCGTGAGTGTGTGTTGATATGTAATAACATAAGCGTGCGTCTGACAAGCATAAGCACCGCTGCTGTCACTGTCACAGCAGCAGCACCAACACCAACACCAACACCAGCAGCATCAGCGTGTTATTACACCGCGCGGCATACTTTTAGCGCCACTCAAAGCACATTTCACTTTCATTGTGTGTGCGTGTGTGTGTGTGAATAAAAGTTGAATTATGACAAAGGGCATGCATCAGGCAGCAGCAGCAGCAACAACAACAACAATAATGTGAAGAACTATGGCCTGATAATGCGCTCTTCACTGACTTGGCTCGGCTTGAAGCGTGTGTTTACGTTTAACATGTCGTATGCGCAATTTGTGAAATATGCGAGCGCCCTTCCAGCCAGCATGAGCAATAACTGCTCTGTGTGTGTGTGTGTTTGCTCGTGTGTGCGTGCGTGTGTAGTGTGTGAGTAAGCAATTAGTTGCCTTTTCAGCTGAAATAAAAGCAATTCGGATGAGAGTTCTCTCTGGGTCGTGATAAGACGAACGCGTGTGGGTGGCGGGCGGCGGCGTTAAACAAACAGCAGCTCATTAATATCCTTTATGCGTTTATTACACCACCCGGCAGCATCTTATGAGAAAGATTAATAAATGCGCAACGGCACCCATAACACAATAACAAAGGCAATAACAAACTGAACAACAGCAAAAAACATCACTAATTAGTTAAACAATGGCGCAGCTCGTAACGCACGGCCGTTCGAATCAATCAGACAATGTTATATTATTAATAGCCGCAAAACGTTCGACGAAATCATTTATTAACGCCCCTTAATGGCCATAATTCGCGAGTATCCAATAAGCCCACTGCGATTACGTTAGCCCATAACATAATGTATTTTAGTCAGCTTTCTGCATAAATTGATCAGCTGACATTTTGGCCTGAATTCTCTTGGATGGGCTTCAACTTGAATAAATAAACACATTTCGTAGCCCATTTTTGTTCTATTTTATTTTTATGTTTTTGTCGCTTTGACCTATTTTGCTTTTTTCCCATTCACACGTAAATTCGTTTTATTAAGCTGCTCCCATTCATTTGCGCTTTTTGCCCTTTGGCTGCTTAATGGCTGCAAAAAGGCCAAAGCAAACCTATGCAAATGCTTTAAAAGGCTGAACGCCAATATCTGACTGCAGCATGGGGCACAGATTTACATGCATATCACAACGGGCATGAAAGCATTCAATTACGTTATTCATGTAAAGAGCTGATGCAATACGAAATCCTCTTAGTTAAAGTGATAATTAAATTTTGATCAAAATGAAAAACGAATCTAAAAATATTTTTACAAATATTTATGCAAATTTACTGAGCTGCATAGTTCAACGATTTCAATTCCTTCTACGACCATTTGCTCCCCCTGCACATACAGTGTGTATTCTGATTTTGGTTAAGTAATTCTCTATAGAAACTCTTCCGTATACTCTTAATGTGTTTTAATAGACTCAAGACTTGGTAAGCAGTGCAAGTTTATACTGAAGTTCCGGGCTGCAGCCTGAAACTGCAGCGATTTGAAACTAAGTCCTGTTTTAGTTGTGATACAATATTTTAGCGCCTTAGTTATAGTTGCCGAAGTTTGTGAACTAATTCTTAAATTTAATTTGGCCTCGACTTTATGACTAGCCAAAGTTTGTGGCGTGTGCCGCAGCGCAAACTATGCGAATCTCTCAGTTTGACT